>VZTU01006002.1:152933-182456 GCA_013400835.1 Zapornia atra | reverse complement strand
TGGAGAGGGTTCAGAGGAGCCAGGAAGATGGTGAGAGGGCTGGAGCAGCTGCCCTACAAAGAGAGGCTGAGGGAGCTGGGCTGGTTCAGCCTGGAGAAGAGAAGGCTGTGGGGGGACCTCATTGCAGCCTGCCAGTCCCTGAAGGGAGCAGAGAGATAGGAGGAGAATCAGCTTTTTAAAAGGGTAGATAATGGCAGGACAAGGGGGATGGATTAAAACTAAAGAAAGGAAGATTTAAATTGGATATTAAGGGGAAGTTTTTTACTGAGAGAGTGGTGAGGGGCTGGAACAGGCTGCCCAGAGAAATGGTGGATGCCCCATCCCTGGGGGGGTTGTTCAAGGCCAGGTTGGATGGTGCCCTGGGCAACCTTGTGTAGCTCCAGGCCTTGAGGTTGGTGGCCCTGGCTGTGGCAGGGGGGTTGGAGCTCTGTGACCCTTGGGTTCCCTTCCAACCCATGCCATTCTATGATTCTATGGTAGTGCTGTCCTGACAAGCAGCATTGTCCCCACATCCAGGCATCGTAGGGGATGCAATAGTTTGTTCATCTCTGAGTGCCTTGGCATGCCTGGCTCTGTGCTGAGACAGCTGTGCAAAGTCTCATGGTCTTGGGATTGTGGATGTGTGTTGGATCTCACTTCAGTTTGTCCATCCCAGACACTCAACCTGATCCAACTGTAGCCGACTGTGGTGGCCTAGAGTTAGCTGAAGTATCTATATGTTGAAGGTATGGGAGGAGCACAGCTGGCTGGTTTGATTTGTATATGTTTATGTAAATGCCTCATAAAATATCCCCCGTTGGGACACGCCGAAGTCACGCGTCATAAAGATCAGCTCCTGTAATGGCTTCTTTACAACTGCATTTGCCAAGGTAGTGAAAAAAATATGCCTGTGTTTATAGGAAATTAATTTCTGCCCCTTCAGTGATCAGCCCTGAGCAAGCAAAAGAGCTGAATTATCCCAGTTGCTTCGCTCTGGCAGAGAACTGCTCTTCAGAGCCTCCCACAGCGTAATCCGGTGGGCATGTTTAATCAGACAACCTTAAAGCAGCAAGGTCCCAATCCAGCGAGCCCTGTGCTCCTGCAGCAAGCAGTACTTCCTCAGCCAGACACTAAATCACCCTCTTAATTTTACACCCAGGCAAGACTCTCTGTACCAGCCTGGATTCAAGAAGGCATGTACATCTTTTGCTGAAGAAGAGGAGACCTTTTTTTATTTGTCTTTGGGCTTAAATTAGCATACAAAGAATGAAATGCCTTAAGAGGCAGATCAGAGAGGTTATTTAAAACATAAAACAACCCAAAGATGGCAGGATGCTGATCCCATTTTCGTGCAGCACCCCAAAATCCTGATGGCTTAGTGCTGCTCTCGTTCCAGAGGTTGTCTTCGTCCAGGCTTTGCTGGATGTGAACACTGGAGGAGTTCTGCAGAAAGCAGTTGGGTTTTGGAGGAGTCTTTACCTGAGTCTTGATCTTTCAGGTAAGATTTTTGCAGCAAAATTGTAACTGTTGAATGCTGTACATGAACCAAACCTGAGCTGCCTAATTCTGTAGGATTTCTCAAGAGCTGGAAAGAGCAGGTGGAAACCTTGTTCAGAATGGAGCCATCTGGAAATTTGTCTATACATTCATTGCACACAAGTTTTCTACTGAATCTGTTGTATAACAGGATTGATGGAGGTTTTTTGTTATTTTAAGATTCTGGCAGAGAGGACAGTGTTGCTGCAATGGGCAGATCCACCTTCTGCTGGCTGGGGTTAAATCACAACAGTGCTGCTCAGCCCCAGCTTGCTCCCTGTCCCCCTTCGGGATAGGGAAAGAGTCAGGAGGGTAGAAGTGAGAAAACTTGTGGGCTGAGATAAAGACAGTGTAACAGGTAAAGGAAAAGCCCCATGTGGAGGCTGGCAGGAGCAACATGCAATTCGATAGGAATTTTAGGTGAAGCCATTTTATGAGGTGAAATCCCCCAGATTCTAGACCTTTATTACTGCAAACGTGGCAAGCTAAACAACTGCTAATTGGTTACACACACTGTTCACACCACACTGATTGGTTAGTGATTATAACGAGTTCTGATAAACCTATCTTATAGCTAAATATCCTTAGTTTACCTTTAATACCTAAAAGCATCCCCACACCTGCTGTTTGACCATCTTATTATGGCTGGTTCTTAACCTGTTCTGTTACTCCCAAGTACCTTCCCATAACTGCTTCTTGGTTTAGGGCAGCCTGTACCCCTATCAACAAGGCCGCTGTGTTTTGAGAATGTGATTATTAGGATCCTCTCAGCATGAGGAACTTCTCCTGTCTCATGGGAACAGAAGGATATTGTCAGGGCCTAAATCTTGGGAGAAGAGAGCTAGGCCGCTAGCAGGCCTGCTGCCTTCCCTGACAGCCCCGTGCACCAGCAAAGCAAACCCAGGGATCCCTTCCCCACTGCCCAGGGCAGGCAGGTGCTCTATCATCCCCAGCACAGCAGGGCTCCATCACCTCACAGGGACTGGGAAAACAAATTCTGAACATCCCCTTCTCCTCCTTCCCCCAGCTTTATGTGCTGAGCATGACACCACGGGGTCTGGAATGTCCCTTTGGTCACTGGGGGCAGCTGGCCCAGCTCTGTCCCCTCCAACCTTGTGCACCCCCAGCTACTCGCTGTGGGGTGAGGAGCAGGAGGGGCCTCAGCTCTGTGCAAGCACTGCTCAGCAGGAACAAAAACATTCCCTGGGTTACCAACCCTGTTCTCAGCACAGACCCAGAGCACAGCCCTATGCCAGCTACAGTGAAGACAACTAACCCCAGCTCAGCCCAAACCAACCCAAGGACAAATGCTGCTTCTGCTCCAGGCAATATGGTCTGTATCTGTCCCCTTGTAGCCAAAGGTTAATCCTGGAAGAGACAAAGAGCAGTGAATATGGGCAGCTGTTAAAATCTAGTGTTTTGTCTATGAGTATCCACCCCACCATGTGTGTTCAATCTCTCCTTGGTCGTTGCAGCTCATCTGGCTGAGTCAATGAAAGAGAAGTCTGTTTTCTTGCATGTCCCCCTTAAAATTTGAGGAGTTTCCCTGACAGAGTGATGCATAGTTATAGGCTCAGTAAAAGGTGGAATGATTTATGGCTTGCACACTGTAAATCAATAAAAGGAATCACAGACATTGGCATCACATTCACAGCCCATTTCTTTAAATGGAAAGCACTTTTCTGTCCTTCCCAATCCAGACAGGTTGGTACATGGGAAGTTCCTGCTACTAACAAGTGCTAAGAGAGTCTTTATAAAGCTTGTAAAACCTACATCTTACGTAATACTTCTCCTTATATGCCCTTTCTTGCTGCATCATCATCTCCACTCATAGAAAGTACCCTGTCCTCCACCCTGGCTTACACAGTTACCTTTTCCTGTGGGGTATGTGAACAAAGCCCATGAAAAACCTGTTGCCTTTGAAGCCCCTCCAGATCAATCTGCCAACTTTCCAGCCTTGGTATAAATCCTGATTAAAGTGTGCTTGGTTGGCATGACTTGTGGTGTGAGGGGGGCTGTGTGCTGCAAGCCCCAGGAGCAGCAGGGGAGATCATGGAATCATAGAATCATCTGGGTTGGAAGAGACCCTTTAGATCATCGAGTCCAACCACAGCCTAACCCTGCCTAGCCCACCTCTAGATCATGTCCTTAAGGACTTCACCTACATGCCTTTTAAATACCTCCGGGGATAGTGCCTCCACCACCTCCCTGGGCAGCCTGTGCCAATGCCTGACAACCCTTTCAGTACAGAAGTTCTTCCTGATATCTGACCTAAATCTCCACTGGGGCAATTTTAAACCAGCAGGTTTTAACAGCCTGGCTGTGGTGCTGCCCATGAGTTTCAGGTGCTGCAGGATGGATTTCCAAGGGAAAGGGGGCTGTTAAGTGGGATTCATGCAGAGTTCTGTTAGGGGATGCTGCTGCCCAGCTCTGGTGCCCCCTGAGCAGCTTGCCAGCATGGGGAGGTAGGGATGGGAAGCCTGGGTGCCAGCCAAGTACAGCTGCCTTTATTTACATATATATATCAGTCCTGGAACATGTTTGACTGCTTTGTTGAGATGGGCCATAAAAGTTATCCATTTAAGACTGGAGAAGCATTAAGAGACTCTTCATTATAAATAGTCCTCAGCCTGGCCACACTTGAAAAAATGCCTGGTTACCTGCTGCTCCAAAAGAGCCCTCTCCAAATATCTGCCATCTGCTCTTTCCAAGGGCAGCCCTGTAACAGAGAGGGACAATTGCACAGGGTTCCTTCACCCAAGTTACTAAGCTCTGAACAGCAGTCAGCAGGGTGTTAAAAGCTACAGGCTAAAATATTATGTCTTTTAGGTAATCAGATTTTTCATTAAAGCTTCCATTTGCCTTTAGACAGGTGTGCTTATCCCTTGGGAGCATAGTCTGTGCCTAGAGAGTCCCTGGGAAAGCTGGAGATTTTCCCCAGTTGGGCCAAATTGGAAATTTTAACAGATAGAGGGAGTTTAATGTCTCTCTTGTTTCTTTGGGAGAGAGTAGGATGTGTGCTTTGCACAGTGGGCTTTATCTATAGGGTTGCAGCCCTGCATACTGCAACCGACACCTCATCCTGGTGTGCAAAAGTAAATGAAAAAGCAGCAGTGATTCTAATTACTGTATGCTAATTGGGCTGCATTCAGGCTTCATTGATGATGCTATTATGCTGCAAGAAAACAATGGCAGCATATGTACTTACCTTGCTCTACTTCTCCTACGATTATTCTCTGTTAGTACAGAAACACACTGGAAGCATCAGCCTGCACACAAATTAGTCCATGAAATGGACCACTGGAAGTTCAGCCCTTGAGCACATTCATCCTCTCTTGTTTTGCATCGGATGCAGGAGCGTGGATGCCCCAGCAGCTCGAAGCACTTTTATCTCCTATTGCTTTGCTTGTAATAGCATTTGCAGGCTTGTGGTTCCTCCCAAGAAAAAAATGCTTTGCTATTCCCACTCAATCCCAATGTCCTTATCTGATAGTGCCAAGTCCCCCTTTGTGGGCTGGAAGTCCTGCAGCCTGGGGAAGCATCGGCCGTGCAACGCGCATCCGGCATCGCTCACCAATTAATTCCAGGCTAAATTCGGTAAGGGAGAGGGGTGCATCCTGGGCTGTCTTACTGACTGCTGCTTTGGTAACGGGAGCTTAACTTGTTTTTCACTGCAAACTGGACTCAGACATTCACATGTTGTTTTTTACAGTAGTATCTAATATGCTGAAAGCTGCCAGAGTCATTACAAAATCATCAGCGCTCGTTCCAGTGTGATATATTCTGTTTGTCTAGCTGGCTGTTTTGCTACCATATGTATTCATTGAGGCTGGCTGAGTATCTTCTTCAGTGATGTTTTGCTTATTCAAGAGCGAGTTCATCAAAATTCAGCCAAGCACTCTGCCCTCAACACACACAGATCTAATCTAGTGCTTTGAACACACCCATCGCGATAGCAGCTGAATGCTGAACTGAGCGCGATTCAACAACCTAACGTGGGCCTGATAGGAGCAAGGAAAAAAGTCTGCCTCCCCCCAGATCCATCCCAGGTATTACTCTGCAATTCTGGAACGGCCTTTCCTGAAGGCTGAAGGCACCATTTTTCTCTTTAAGACACCAACCTTGCCTAGAAACTCAACCTCAACTCGAGTGCTGAGTCCCTGGGGAGTTTTGAGCAGGTGCCTGTCTCAGGGCCCGTCAACTAGTGAAGTGGTCATGATGTCATGTACAATATTGTGGTCTCATCAGGGAGACTGATTTGTGTTGCATTAAGCAAGACAGAGTTGCTAATCTCCACTGAGGTTTACATGGGAAAATTTAAAGCCTATTCCAGTATATTAAATGAGGCTGAAAAGCTTCGATCAATAATTTCCCTTGTATGAAAAATAAGAGATGAAAATGATGGTAGATTGATTCAAAATACTTAATGCCAGATACCAGCTGATGGAAGTACCTTGTAAATAGCATTTTGTACGGTTGCCAATGAATTAGTCTAAATTGTGAGGGTGATTGAAATGTATTTTATAATGTTCATCTCCACTTTAGTGGCCATTTACAAAATTTAGAAGAATATGAAATCCCCAAAGAGTAAGTGAGCAGCCAGCAAAAAACCAGAGTAGCTAGCAGTGGTACTTTGCAAATGAGACTGTGAAGTACTTTATAAGACAAAAAGCCAGAGTTCTTTACAAGCAAGAAGAATCAGTGCTAGTAGTGTTTTAAATTTTAAAACGTGTTTTCTAAGTGCCTCTTTTTTCATCAACCCTCTCTTTTACATGGAGATTATGATCTTTGATGTGGAAAGTGAAATGGATGGGTTTTTTTAAAGTTAATTTGGTAATAAAAGAACACTTCCTTCTCTGAGCAGCCCTGTGCTCAATTGGGGCGGTGCCTAGAGCTGCATTGTGTCTCACCAAGCTGGTTTCTGCAGGCAGTTAGGAGCATTACTTTGCTTAGCTGGCTCACTGGAGAGGATGGTGACCTTGGGCACTGGTGTGATGGCCTCCTGGGACAGCCCAAGGTCACAGCTAGACAAGGATGCCCAGAGACCTGAGGATTGAGAGCAGCCTCATAGTCCATTGCACCCTGTCTTCCTCCCCTTTCTCTGAGGTTCTCTCTGGTTCCCACTTGCTCTGTGAGCGGTCCCATGGCTGTTCTCACCAGTGCTTGGGGAGGGATGCAGTGTGGGTCTACCATAGCCATGTTCTTCCCTGTCCTCAGAGATGACAGCTGGACACTCCAACCAGGTTAGTCTAGAAAGATCCTTCCATGTTGCCTCCACTTAAGAACTCAGCTTTGGCTCAGAAGCAGGAACAAACAACCTGGTTTTGCTCTGTGCTCTTGTAGTTCGTGTGGAGCCCTTGGAGAATGGGCTCTGCACTCTGCAAATTCAGGCCTTAACCACACTGAGAACTTTATTTTACAATAATTTCTTGCTTCTTTAATGGACTGTGGTGCTATGGTACTGGAGCTGAAGGCAGGGCTTCATGCAGAGAGGTCCCACTCGAGCACTCCAGGTGACACAGGCGATGGCCAGGCTTGTGTTGGCTGCTGTACAGGGCTCCCTGCCTTTTTCTGTGCCCAGGCTGCGAACCCCAAGGTTCCCACCTCCACATGGGGCTGTGCAAGACTCTGCTAGGCCTGGGTGCTCTTATGTTTTGTCTTCATAATTAACTGAGTGAGATAATACCTTCTTCAAAGTCGAGCTGGTGTTTTTAGCAAAGCATTTCAGGAGCACTACCACCTTCCTGCTCCATGGTGGGATAATCTGGAGGAGAAAGGCAACATGCAGCTGCTGGTGTTATAACAGGAATTGCTAATGATTAATGTTGTCCTTTGCATTACTGTGGTTTATTGGAATAGGAAGGAAATGCAACAAATGAGGGGCTGTAGAGTGCCCACAGGGTTGTGTTGATCACCAGTGCCAAAGGAAAAGTGCTAGAAAAGTAATATCTTCTCATGAGTAACAGGAAGACAGCAGTTTTTTTTCTGGTGATTCAGTCTACTAATTAGTTTCCAATACTCAGTCCACAGGATTTTTGCAGGAAATAGGTCTTTCTATTTATAAATTGTTGTTCTATCAAGTCACAATTTTTAATTTGCAGCTTTTAGGATTTTCATTTCCTCCTTGTCAGGTGAATTTTAACTCAACTGTGTTCCCTCCCCAGTATATGAGCCGCTGCCAAAACTGCTCCTGGTGCCTCAGCCTGGGTCTTTGTAGGGAGGAGGGGAGCTGGAAGTGGGCAGAGCCCCTCGGAACCCCTTGGTACCCAGAAGTGACCCTGCGCAAAGGTCCTGACTTCACTGGTTGGCCTCTCTTGGAGCCTGCTGTGCCCACCTCCGTGGCCAGGACACGCTGTGGTTGCTTTCTCCTGGCCTCTGTTCAGCACACACGTGTAGGAGAGCGTGGCTCAGCTCTGACCCTGCCCCTCATGCCACAGGCTGGTGACAATCCAGGCTTGTGTCAGGCCCAGAAGGACTGGCTGGCTCTCCACAGGGATGCTACCTGGCCGTACTGGTGCAGGGGAGTAGGACAGGCTGAGCTTGAGTCTCAGGTCTTTGGTTAGAAAAGCACTACCTCCTGCCCCCCACCTGAGCATGCATACCCTAAAGCTTTTCCCTGAGCTACCCTGCTGCTTCCTCCCTGGAGCCTGCCCTGTTACTGGCTCCACAAAGGGCACACAAACCAATGAGCACAAATACCCCAGAGCTGCAGCTGTGGCTCCGGGTACCCCGGGTGCTGATGCCTGATGGAGCAGTAGCCCTTCCTTGGGTGGTTGCCCATGCCTGGGCAGCTTGCCTGCCCACCTGCTTGCTTCCATGAAATTGTTTCTTTAAAAGCCAAATCAAAAAGAAAAAGGACTCAAAGGTTTTAAAAAACCCCAAGTTCTCTCCCCAGAACAGAGCCAGCAAGTGTAGAGGTGGCTGTTGCAGCCATTAGATTTCCTTTCTTCTCTGTACTGACAGGTTTTGGGAGAAAAGTCAGGGATTGGGGTTAAATGTCAGAATGGGGTTTAGCTTCAGTATCATTATTTTAAATCCTTTCCATGTTCAGGCTGTAGTGGGGTTTTAATTTTAACTTGTTATAAAGGAGTGGCAAGCTTTTTTATCCAGCACTGATGGTGTAAATACAGAGATTCAAAGAGGGTATTTCCTCAAAGATCTCACTTTGAGTTTAAAAACACAGTGAGGTTCTGCATAATTTCTCCATATGTTTTC
Source organism: Zapornia atra (assembly GCA_013400835.1). Lineage (NCBI taxonomy): Eukaryota > Metazoa > Chordata > Aves > Gruiformes > Rallidae > Zapornia > Zapornia atra. Next base: position 173,726 of record VZTU01006002.1, on the reverse strand, counting down.
TTGATGTAAGGAACTTGTGATGAAAGTGAAGACACTTGTATTCTCTCTCTGGAACTGCTTGCTCTGTTTGGTATTTGCAACTGCACGCTTAAAGTAAGCTCTTTATGTTCATTCATACTTTTTCTTGGAGGTTATTAAGGGTAATAAAGTATTGTGGAATGCATTTCTGAAAGCTGGGTGCACTGTAGGAGCTTTTGAAATATTTATTAATGTTTCTACATGTTCCTTGCAGAGGAGAAGCAAGTGAAGTCTAATGTACTTGGGGCATCTGGCCTGGCTGAGCACTTTTAGTTCATCTGAAGGCTGAGCTGCATCCATGGTATTTCCTAGGACTTGGGATCCAGCAGTGGCTCTTGCAGCTCACAAGGCCAATGGGATCCTGGGCTCCATCAGCAGAGGGGTGGCAGCAGGGACAGGGAGGGGATTGTCCCTCTCTGCTCTGCCCTCCTGAGGCCCCAGCTGGAGTCCTGTGTCCAGAGCTGGGGCCCCAATACAAGAAGGATGTGGAACTGGTGGAGAGGGGTCAGAGGAACCACAGAGATGATGAGAGGGCTGGAGCAGCTGCCCTACAAAGAGAGGCTGAGGGAGCTGGGCTGGGTCAGCCTGGAGAAGAGAAGGCTGGGGGGGTACCTCATTGAAGCCTGCCAGTCCCTGAAGGGAGCTTATAAGCAGGAGGGGATTAAACTTTTTAAAAGGGCAGATAATGGCAGGACAAGGGGGATGGACTAAAGCTAAAGGAAGGAAGGTTTAGATTAGATATTAGGGGGAAGTTTTTTACAGCAAGAGTGGTGAGGTGCTGGAACAGGCTGCCCAGAGAGGGGGTGGATGCCCTGTCCCTAGGGGTGTTCAAGGCCAGGTTGGATGGGGCCCTGGGCAACCTTGTGTAGCTCCAGGCCTGAGGTTGGTGGCCCTGCCTGTGGCAGGGGGGTTGGAGCTCTATGATCCTTGGGGTCCCTTCCAACCCATGCCATTCTATGATTCTATGATCCTGATTCAAAGTTCACTGAAACCCCTTGCTCCTGAAAAATCCTCATGGCTCTGGTGTCTGGTGGGACCATCAGAACCTGGAGGGTTCAGCAGATGAACCTGGGGTGGGGAATGTGACTCTTGCTCCTCTTGCAGTGCTTGGCAGTGGCACTGAAGCTCAAAACCCCTGCGACCTCCCAAGCTGTGCAGTGGGAGAGGTGAAGGGAGTGTTTGCATAGGCAAAGCCCCTTTGGAAGGTGAGGACTGTCTGGCATTGCTTCCCAGCCCCAGGAGGGAAGATGGGGATAACTGCAGATGTTACTGCTGCAGAGGAAGGGGGGAAGTAGGAGGAATAAGAGAAATGCTTCACTGCTGTTCTGTAAGCAGCAAACAAATAAGCACTCATCAGTAAATCAGCCCCTAACATCTTCCCCCAGCCACTGTCCTCAGATGGCTTGTTTGTGCTAATCCTCAGCACCGAATCACCTGTGAAGCAGAGGAACACCCCCCCCTCACCCAAACCTCTGAGGTTTTGAATTTACACTGTCTAGGAGAAAACTTCTCACCAGGGCTGGTTTGTAGATTGTAACAAATAATACCAGGCCCTGGGCTGGATGCTGAGGCTATGGCTGTGCTTTGAATCTGCTGCTAATTCATAAACATCACAAGCAGTTGATTTCAGCAGAACCCCTTGATTTAATTACACTCTTGTATACAATGGGGACCTTGCGTTTTCCTATATGTAATGAATATTAAGCTGATAGCCCTGTAATTTCCTGTGCTGGGCTTGCTCTCATTTTTTGCATATTGATACCACATTTGGTTTGTTATTTTCCAATTTTCCAGTCTTCTAGACTTGTGCTCAGCGAGTTCTCCATAGTAATTGCTGTTGGCACACACATTTCCTTCCTCAAATCTGCTCTAACACCCTGGAATGAATTTTGTCTCATCCTAGAGATTTGCTTGGGTTTGAATTTCTCTTATTTATTCATTGCTTTTTAACTCAGCAGCCCTGGAATTGTGCAGGACACTGGATATGATTTCATATTCCAGAGTTTTAATTTCCTCCCTTATCCCAGGCAGCCTCTCTACCCCTCCATGTGCACACATTTTGTCCGACCCCATGAATTTTCTCCTGTTCATAAGCCACTTTCTAGTGATACTTAGAAACTCCCATTCAAATCTGAATACCAAAAGGAATTTAAATGTGGCACTTCAAAAATAAGGCTGATATTTACCAAACCTTCCTGGCCTCTTGGGTGCTTTTGGTGTTTGCTCAACTTGCTTTTTCTCTCTGTCTGTAGGGTTCTTCATCAGGATTTGTTCTCCCTTGCCTCTGGGTGAGGAGGGAGGGAAGAAATAATCTTTCATTTCTCAGACTTAGTCATTGGAAGGTGCAGGGTGAGCTCTGTGTGCCAGGGAGGCAGTGTCTGAGGCTGCTTTTGAGTTGAGTCTTTCGGTAGGACTGCTGTGGAATTAAAACAGTAAAGGAGCTGACAACATCCTTGAACTTCTATTTGAACTAGAAAACAGCCCTTCCTTAAGAGTTAATCATACAGACTATGTCAGCCAAGTGGCTGGAAATGCCATCCCCAGCCTGCTGCACCGGAGTCCAGGGGAGACGTGCTTGGCCCTGAAAAGGGGTTTGATGCCTTTGTCACTGTTCTTAGAAATTGCAGCGACTTAGGAAGGAGAAAAAAGCCACAACAAAGAGAAGAGACAAAGGAAAAAAAGAAAAGCCTTAACTGAATTCTCTCCATTTCCCAAGGTGCTGTGTGAAAATCAGCTTTCTCCAGCATGCCCGAAGGAGGGCACCCACTTACTGAAGCCCTTGAGCTTATGGTTTATGGTCAAAAATTAGTCAAATAGATTGTTGGCTGTGGTAGTGCCAGGCAGGCTGTGCACACTGCTGGTGCCTCTGGCTTTTCAGACTCTTGGGTGCACTTCTGTCTCCGAGACACCCATGAAGCTCATGCCCTGAAGAAGCAGGTACAGCCCAGCACCTAACACTCCTCTTACAGGCAAGACACAAGTTGAGATGCTCTTTGGCTGTGAGCTCCTGGCACTGTTTTCCATCCTGGGTAAGATTTCTCTGGCTGCCAGAGGAAAGCCAGATGTCTTCTCTGTCTTTCTTTCTGATTACTTTCCAGGATTATTTCCCAAGAGGAGTATTTCCATGGGGAATAATCATCCCTGCCAGAACAAACAGCAAAAAGAAGGGTGCCCATGTCACAAACCTGACCTGCACCCATCACACCTTCATGCTTGACTATACTGCAGGAAGGTGGTAAGATATCCATCTGCACTTATCCCAGGTAAGCACCTACCTCTTTCCTAAATAGATTCCAGCCTTGCTGACTGTGTTTTTCAAGTCTGAAGGTATAGGAAAATCAGGTTCTTTCCCACCACTTAGTATGTGATGTTGATTTGATTTTACTTTGTTGTGTTCTCCAGCCACCACTTAGAGATTGACCAATCCTGCAGCTCCCCCTGTTCTAACCAGTGTATTTTTGTTATATTTAGCAAACACTAGTTTTCCAGTCTCTGAAACATCTTTCCAGCTTGGTCATCATTGTAGTGCCCAAGAGGGACAGCCAGGGCCTGTGGCAGGGCCCAGTGTGGATGAAGCAGTCACGTTGATGGTGGTGTTGCCATGTGATGATGCAAATTTTTCTATTTTTGTCAGAAATGAGAGTCTTGGTGAACCAGAGTCTAGATCAAAGAGGCCGTAGTTGGAATTCTGCTTGTTTTGTCACCTCTCTCTGCAGAGTAACCTAATTCTGGTGCTACCTGATGTAATCAGAAGCTATCTATGCAATTATAAGTCTGAGAGACATCTTTGGATGGGAAAACTGTCAGGTTGCTGTCTTTCCCAGTTGAGTTTTATTTTCCTTAGTGCTCTCAAGGTCTCTCAGTTCCTTTCAAGAGACAACTCATGCTCACAGGCTCAGCAATTATTGATGGTTTCCTTTGTCAGAGTATGGGAGCATGTGTGTACCACTCACAAGGTACATACTACTGTCCTAAATGCATCTTTGAACATCTTAAAATTAGAAGCAAAACAACTTTCCTCACTGAAACACCCATTTTTTCAAAGCAGAGTTAATTGTACTGACTCCTTCTCCACAGGCATAAAAGAGGAAAATGGCCCTTTTTTGGTTTTCCTCCTGGTGTGGATTGCTCTTACTCCTGTTGAGAGGGCTGATCAGGAAGGAAGTGTGTGTTCAGTTCTTCTGTGATGATCCTGGGGGCTCAGTGGTGGGCTCAGAGATAAGTACACGCTGGAGCGCCTGCGGTGAGTAAGCATGAGCTGAAAGCTGCTTGAGGCTTTGCTCCATCTGACCCATATGGCTGCGTTCACCTGGTAATACTGGAGCCAGAACATGAGGTGTGAAGAGCCTCCTGGACCCAACCTTTCCTCCAACTCAGTGCCATCCCTCCCCTACTCAGAGCACTCGTATTGAAGCGAGTTAACCTAAAACCTGAAGGTAGATGGGGTTTTTTGGTTAGTTTTTCCTTGCTTGCTGACTCTGGACCAATTTCTCACAGTTCAGCACCAAATCAGAGACCAATGAGATCTTGATCAGCTGGGCTGCCTTGCACATAGGAGGTGCTGCTCTGTTGGAGATTTGTCTCCTGTAAGGCTGGTCATGGGTGTCGCAGCAGAGCATCCCAGGCACTGGGAGCTGTAGAGGTACCAGTGGCAGACAGCTTTGGTTCAGGAAAAGGGGAGATTTTTCTGAGACAGCTTTGCAACGAGCAGACAGCTTGTGTTCTGGAGATTTTTAGGTGTATTTTGAGTGGTGGGACTTGCTGGGTCTGTGTGATCCTGGCTCAGATTCAGTTTGATGCCTTGGAGGTGAATCGATGGTTTATATTTTATGTTTATACAGGGCCCAAATCCTTCGTTTGGCTGCAGCTGATTTTAGAATGGTTGTTTCTGCAGTGGTAGAGGGTGAGGCTGGTTCTCCAGCACTTCCCATTCTCAGATGAGAGCAGAAAGTGGCTGAGCGAGTGGCACATCCAGTTGCAATAGTCTTGGAGCTTCAGAGCTGTTCCCAACAGCTGAGCACATACTTGTGCGTAATGCAGCAGAAACATTTCTCTTCCTGTGATTGAAAGGCACTGGCTTTTGATTGGTGTGTAACTGTTCTACCTGGGAATATCCAGGGGCTGTGAATCTGGACCATTTCAGGCAGGAGTGCTTGTCAGTCCCAGCTGGGAGCAGCGCAGCCAGACGGCCTCGCGACAAACACCAGCGGGGCAAGTAACGACCTTGATGAGACAGCTTCATAGAGGAGGAGAAACAACAGGGGCTGGATCCTCAGCTGTAGTAAACCACCCTGTCTGCACTGACACTGCCAGCTGAGGTGCTGATCCTCGGAGATCTATAGAAATGTCAGGCAGGAGCTGCTGCCTCTTTGCCTTGTGGTTGTAGTGGAGCTGAGAGCTGGGCTTCCAACATGGTTGGGAGGTTGATACCATCTACCTCTACGCTTGGAAGCTTCCTACCAGCAAACCTCCCTTTATCTAGAATCATTGTGGAGCAGTCAAAGCCAGTGAGCTTGGACACTGTGCAAGGGGGTGGTGTCAATGCTTGGTTGCCATCGCTTTGAGCCCAGGGGTGTATTTTCTCTGATCCTTCCCTTGGACCAAACATTGCCCAGCAGGCTGGGACTGCCTCCTTTCGGGACAAAAGCATCCAAAAGGGCTGTGGAGTGCACTTGGGAACACTGACATGGTCCTCATGGACAAGAGCCAGTAGAGGCAGTGACTCTTCAACTTGTCCACCTTGTCCATCCTCCCAGTCTAAAATTGAGATCTGAGTGGGTGTAGGGGGCAGAGGACTTTCAGCTGAGCTTAGGTTTCAATCACAGAGGAAACCAGTGCTGCTCCTTGTACCATGCTTGTGTTCAGGTGAGAAGTCTGGGCTGCAGAGCTGCTGATTTGAGACTTTACCTGTGTGAAATTCACTTTAGAAGAGTAATATCATTAAAAAGGAAAGTTGGCTGACTGTCCTAAATTAAGCAATTACTCTTAGACACAGCCATCTCTGTGAAGTAGTTGGAAGTTCATCCACAGGCTGAGATGGAAGGTGGTTTAACAAGGTGTTTTACAAAGTGTAGGTGGATATATTTCTGAAGCCTATCTGTATAAACCTGCTGTAAAGGCTGCACAGAGGTTAAGCAGATAGATAACACTATAGAAGCTGAATAATCACACTATTACTCTATATAATCTTGCTGGAAAGCATATTTTTCTACAGAGCAATGATACAGAAGATATTTGTGTGTAGTGATTACAGCAGCAGAAATCAATTGCACACAGCAAATAATTTGTTGGCACAGGGATGCACATTATGTCATCAATAAAGGGATTAGTTTGTTGAACTGTAATGAGGATGAGCAGAAAGCAAACTTCACACTGGTATAACTAGTCCAGTCCTAATACAGGCAACACATACAACTAGTATACAGACATCCCTCTGAAGATTAGTATGATCTTGTGAGGTTTCCTTAATAGCCACTAGCTCTATATGTTCTTTGCATCTTCAGTATATGCAGTATCTCCTCATCAGCTCCTTAAAACTTACAGTTAACCCAATTTTAAGGAACATGGACAAGTAGACTGCTACATTTACCACTACGAAAGGAAAAAGCAGTCACCCTATTGTCACTGCAGCTATTAAGATGCCTTCTGTTAAGATACAGGTAGGATAATAGCTTTCTCCTTTCTGTTTATTGGATTAGATGTTCCCAAAGGGAGGCATGGTCCCTTATTCTTCACTTGGATGGGGTCCTGGAGGTGCTAATCTCAGCTGAGCTCCTCTTACACAAATCCTACTCCCCTGGTGCACGTATGCTGTGCTGTGACAGTCACAAATCACTCTGGAGGAGTAGCCTCCCCAGCACCTGCTGGGTGGGCTGGTTTAATTATCCTCACTGCAGAGTGGATTTTCCAAGTGTGCTGCTGATGGCACATGTTCAAGGTCACCTGAAGAGCGCACCACTGCTTGTCTGAGAAACAGATGTTAGGTTCTGCCTCTTCTCCCAGCTCCTCATCAGCCACATGTCCCCACTCCTCTTCTGAACTGCAAGAGAAAAATCCCTCCATGAACCCCTCCAAAAGGTGTCTTTAACCCTGTCTGCAGCTCCCTGCTGCAGAGAGGACTGGCTGGTCCTTGTGTCCCTTAGGGAGTCCCTTTGGTTCTGGGCAAGCACCATGGCCAGGACAGGGTGCTCTGCAGGGCTGATAATACTGAAGGCTGAGATTTGTCCCGCTACAAATCCTACACGTTAGGCAGGACAAAGTCATGTCTTACTCCAGGTTTGAGGATGAGTTTAAAACTGACCATATTGGAGGAGAGACAGAAAATGAGGAGGCAGCAGAAAAGGCAAGTTGTGCATCAGCAGGGGAAAATAATCCCTCCCAGTTCCTGCAGGTAACCAGAAATCCCAACGTGGGGGATTAATGTTATATAAATAAGGTGTAAACAAACTCAGTGGCAGTAGAAGCCTAAATCCTTTAGCCCTCTTACAAATCAAACCTGTTCTGGAAGAATTAAATTATTTCTGAGATCTCACCTTAGCGAGGGATTAGCTGATGCCAGGGATCAGGAAACTGGCTGTATTTGAATCTGTGTACATACTTACTGGGCTTAGTTTTCACTGCAGATGGTATGAAGAAGATGCAAGGCCTTAATACCTTAGCTGTCAGGGTTACCTTGGAGCCCATTTGGTTTTTACAGTCGGCCAGTGGTCCCTTTGGATTCTGCTGGAGCAACTGGAGGTTACTTGGCCAAGAAAAAGGGGATATGACAGGTCCCAGCAACTATCAGGAGCTGGGAGAGTAGTGAAGAATGTCTGATGTTGCCTTGCATTGTGTGTAGATGTTTTCTGCCAGCTAATGAATGACCCTCAGGTTTGGTCAGAAGGTATTACTAACTCCTTGGCCCATTTCTCTGATGGCTGAAGCAAACCCCCTATTTGTCTAGGCTATCTAGGGAACTGTTCCACTCCCAATGTCTTGCACTGTGGTCTCCCCATTCTGGGCATGTCAAAACCTGAGGACCAGTTCCCCCAGGCGCAGAGCATGTTGCATGGGGTGGGAAGGCAGGAGAGTGGCAACGGCAAAGTCTCTGACCTAAATATAAGGAAAGAAAGGGCAAATCACAGCTGAGTTATTACTGAAAACGGAAATGCATGTAAATTCTACCTCAGCTGGCCTATTCTGGGTAGCTTCCAGACATTTAATTGGCCAAGACAGATATATCACACTGTCACTGTGTGCTGGGGACCCATATAAATCGTCAGCACTGGTTTCTTTTGCTGTTTCATGCGGCCGTGCCTGGTGGCTCGAGCGGTACAGGAAAGCAGCAAAATACAACTCATCCTGTCAAGGGCTGCTCGGTGTTGTAATTGCAGTATCTATAAGGAGTGTCAGGGTTGGATTATTGGAGATGTCAGAAACAAAATGGGAGAGATTAAACGGGCACAAAGAGCTGCAAAATGAGGAGGTAATTGCGCTTCATGAGAGTACAAAGATAACGCTGGGATGTAGATCTCCACTGGTGGTGTGTGGAGCTGGAAGCATGTGCTCTGTGTGCTCTAGTCCCTCCTGGGAGCACACTGTGATGCCTGGCCCTGAGGAGCTGAGCGCTTGGTGGTCACAGCCCTGCTGAGGAAGATGCTGTGATGCTCTCACGCAGAAGAAAGGTGAACTCTGCTGCATCACGAGTGGGCTTTAGCAGCAGTGGGAAACCCAGCATTTTGGATGAAGAGAGCAGGTCCCTGCTGACTGCAAGAGTGGGGTAGAGACCCAAGTGATTCTTCATGAAAGGTTTGGACAGGCGGAACATCTCCAGATGTACTGGCAAGCATGCTGCCTCGTGTGCCATGCTGCACCCCTCGGCACAGCTCTGGGCTTATCCATCGCCTTCCTCAGCCTCTTAAATATTGTCCTAGGTGAGCCAGCTTGGGCTAACCTGGGGTCAGTAGGAAGCTATGAGATCTCGAGGAGAGAGGCAGAGCATGAGCTTTTTGCCTCCCTGCAAATGCCAGCTGCTGTTCTGAAGCTGCAGCCGGGCAACAGGAGAGTTTGGCTGTCTGTTATCTGTGGTGGCTTCTCAGTGTTGAGAGTCCACAGAAGGGCTTCTGACGTGGCCTTACCAGTCTTTGCAGTTGTCTTTGCTTTCTCTCAGCTCCTTTTTTCTCCACTGTGTCTGCATGACACTGGGGGGGTCTCTTGACTGGCTGCAGAGGAAGGCTTGCTGCCTCTCCAAAGCTGTCTGCACAGCTGGAGGACTTATCTAATGACTTGCCTAGGTCACAAGTGAGGACCCATTTTGTGTCCCTTTACAATGGATGGAGAATCACAGAATCACAGAAGGTTAGGAGTTGGAAGGGACCTTTAAAGATCATCTAGTCCACCCCCCCTGCCAGAGCATGATCACCCAGACTAAACCACACAGGAACACATCCAGGTGGGTTTGAATGTCTCCAGAGAAGGAGACTCCACAACCTCTCTGCCCTCCCAACTTCCCTGTCAACAGTCTGCAAGCCGTTTTTCAGGACCCATTCCCAGGACTGCTTTCTAAGCATTCTACAGACTTAATTCTGTCCCTGGCTGAGATAAATCACTTTTCCTGTTTAGCATTTGGTCCTGTTATGGTGGTGCTTGAGCTCTTTAGCATTAGTCTTCAATGGAACCACCTGTGTGATGCTGCAGCCAGACTAAGGGGTGGCATCCTGTCTGTTGTCCAGGTGAGAAGGTGAGAGTTTCCTCCAGGTCAGGAGTAAAAGTGTGAACCAGGGAATTCATTGAAATGAGATTTCTTCTAGGAAGTCAGGGACTGTGTGACTCAGTGAAAGTCGGAGAATACAGAGCAAAGAAAGTTCCTTGCTTTTCCCTTCAAGGAGTTAGCAGGGGTTGGCGTGGGTCTGTTTGGCCTGGTCTCCTGCTTGGCCATGTCTGCTCCTTGGCCACATCTCATACATGTGTACTGCCAGGCCAAAGATGAACTTCAATGTCTCTCTTCTCACAGAGTACACATGGAGAACTGGAGTGGAGCAAATGGTTGTTCCTAGCAGCCTGCCATCTTTCCTTTCTCTGAAAGTTTAAGTGACGTATTTTTCTTGCCCTGGAGCAAGGAGACCAGCTTGGCTTTTCTACACACAGAGGAGAATGTGTACTGTCTTTATGAAATGCAGTTTTGATTTGGTTTTTTTTCCCAAGTTAACTTCATGTTTGATGGAGTAAAAGTGTGTTACATCGGGTGAGGTTGTTTACTGGCAGCTAATTGGAATTTGCCAGGGTCCAATAACTAGCTTTTATGGTGTCTGATGAACTGTTAACCCAGATACAGGATATGTCCCCTGGTGTAAGTAGAATGGGCTAACTGAGGATCTAGCCCAATTAGTCAAAGTGGCACAGGTTCTCCTTTGCATCACTATTCAAATCCTGTAGAGCTGAGCTTTGCAGCAGAGAAGGAATTTGGCCACATGCCTTTCCTATGTTGCCAATTTGGACAAATTGATGTTTGATGTACGTAGGTAGCACTACCAAGTCAACTGAAGTGGATAAAGGTTAATTGTGCACTGCAGGCAATTATCCATTAGTATAAAAGCTCCTTGGTATAATATTTATACACTGAAATGCCAAAAAAAGCCTGGACATGATGATAGCTTTTGCAACACTGCATAATTCATACATTATAGCTCTGCTTTTCATGTTTAATATTTCAGAAATAATGGAACACATTTCATCAGGAAATGCAACACGTGAAATGCAGTGGGTATAAATAAGCACTTAACTGAAGCAGAGGTCTCCACTGCTTGCTGTGAATCTCTTCCCAACTTTATAAATGCCTTGGGATACAAAAGTCTTTGAAATTGGTACCCCTGAGATCACCAGCTGGTAGGAATCTCTGCAGCTCATATGGAGAGGTGAGGCCACGTCCCCAGGCGTGGCGGGGCAGAGCTGCCCTGCGCCGCCACGCAACCAGGACTTCTCCTCAATCTCTAGTGCCAGGCTTCAGTGACTTCCCTGTCAGCGATGCCTGTGGTACCTAGAAAATCCAATTTACAGTGGAAAGGATTAATAACTGGCTGTTATCATGCATTACTGGAGAAAGTAAGTCTGTCTTGTGTGTATTAAACAAGTGGTTCTTGGGCATCAATGTGCCTGATGCTTTGTGAAGCTCTCCATGAGGATTCTCTGGTGCTGACCATGTGTGCTCAGTATGGTGTCTTCCAGCAGAGGTGGTAATTTGGGACATACCCACCTAGAAGACTACATGCTCAGGTGCTCCACACCTTCAGAAGGTTTTGAGTCTTTGGGACTTCAATCTCCACCTCCAGCTTCCTTCAGGATGATCTTGTAAAGGTTCATCCACATTGCATGCCTGGATCCACGGACAGATTGTGGGGATGGGAGGAATTCAATATTTAAATGTATACTTTTCCAAATCCTCCTTAGAGCTTGTGGACTTGTGGTTGGCTCCTGTGATTGTGTCCTGGTTGTCTTAAGAACCACTGTTAAAGCATCTGGATAAATGTAGTGGTCCAGGAGGTCCAGCTTTCCAAAGAAGGAAGCCAAGAAATGCATCATGCTAAGGACAATTCACTGGGGACCCATGTGTGTATTCTACCCCAGTGCCATGCTTCTACTCTTGGGACTGTTGTCATTCATGTCCTCTTACCTAGGATTCACCTTCTCTAGCCCAGAAGTCTGACATTGGTGTTTCTCATTAGAGCTCAGGCCCTGAAGTTATCTGAGCACATCAGAATATCAGATTTCACTTTTTCCTGTGAAAGAAGTAGTTTGCACCAAAAAAAAGTTGCAAGTAGTAAATCCTAAAGGGTTGGGAAACACCAGGAAAATGCAGTAATTCTGGGAACGTTTATTTAAACAGCCTCTGCTCTTCAAGCCAGTTTCATGGCTGTTCAGGACTGTGGAGCTTGGTGATGCTGCAGGCAGAAATTGTGGACACTGGGACACATATTCATTGCTGTGGAGCATAAAAAAAAAGAGGTAGTATTAAATGAGTATTAGCCTTTCGACGGTCTAACAGCTCTTGGAGTGTTTACTGGTCTATATGCAATCCTTCCATAAGCTTTGGAAAGCAAAGGACCCTGATCAAACCTGCACTGAAGTGGATGAGTAGTTTTGTACACCTCCCTGGGCCTTGGGTGAGATCCAGCCTACCCACCCCACCGGCATTCCCTGGAGCCATTGCTGGAGCAGCGCACATGCCAAGACAGGAACAACTCTGAGCTGCAGCGTGAATTTTGCTCTCTCTGCTTTGGCCCTGGCCTGGTCAATCTACATTTCCATTACAGACCAGGTTGATCCTATATCCCTGTGGCACATTGCTCTAATTATATGCACACACAGTAGTCATAAGCCATTTTGCAATGACTCAGGCCTCGATATTAAAGCATGTACGGTTCATGCATCTGCTCTATTGTAAATCTGCCGGTGCTTCCACCCAGACTGCTCAAGAAGCAGGAAAGACACAGAAACATCTGTTTAGAGTTTTAAGCAGCTTGTTAGATGAATTCAGCACCTGGGCTTCCTGCAGTGCATCGGCTATGCTCTCCTCAGTATGTATGAGAAGCTGCAAAATACAGTACTCGGAGGGACCGGCGCGCTCTCAGTTCATGGTGGATTGCTCTCCCTAATTCCTGCTGGTGCTGGGGGAACCACCTGTGCAAAACCTCCAACCATAAATAGGGGAGTAGCACTCTGAGAGGGGGAAGTTTGCTCTGCTAAACGCCAATAAGGCAGATCCTACCTGTGGAATGAAGTCAGGGGAGAACCCAAGTCCTTTAATTTTAACTGTTACGGCTTGTATTGGCAGCCTGGGGGGTGTGCAGTGTGTAACTGCTCTGCTGTGGGGTCCGGCTCAGGCTGCTGCCCTGCGATGAGAGGAGCTGCTTGCAGGGTACCTGTGGTAGTGTTGTGACACTGCTACCTGTAGGTTGGGGTGTTGTCCAGTTACCTTTGCCACAGCACACACTAATGTTGGGTAGTTCTGAAAAAGTCGCTGTGTCTGGTCAGAAGGCCCAAGCTGTGAAACTCTTTTCTTGCCAGGCTGGTTTCTCCCCCTCCCCACAATGGGAAAGGACCTCTTTGGTGTTGGTAACCAGTACACAACCAAATGGAAATCTCATTTTGGTGGGAGTTTCTGGCCACACTGTGACCCACCACAAGGGGCTCAGCTCTGGAAAGGAGAAAGCAGCTGCATGGTGACAGGTTACTTCTCTTTTGATGAGCCTGTGTGTAACAGGTTATACATGAGTCGATGTCAAGGGCTGATTCTGCATAGCAAGGAGATTCTCCATTTAAGTAAATTCATATCTATCCTACCCAGGGTACCCAGGAGGGTATTGGCTCTGCCTGCCCAAAGGGCACGTTGTATGTAGAACAGAAGCAAACTGTTGGGTTGCAGTAGCATGCTTTGTTCCTTGCTAACTTGAGGGTCAGATGGTCTAATCAGTGCCCTAATGCACTCGTGTAGTGATCCAAATACAGAACTAACCAGAACAATTTTCATTGTGCCAAAGCATTCTAAACCAGTGTCCAACCAGCTGCCCCATAGCCTGTTGCAGAGCACATGGACCTACCAGGAGCTCCTAATTTTGGTCCTTTACAGCCTGAAGTCCTTGAATCACTTCCACTAGCACCAACTTTTGGAGTGAAACAGGGCTACGATTGCCTGGCACCTTCCCTGCCTTTTGTGAACAGCAAAGGCTGCAGTAACCTGGACGTAATGTGCTTCGTCTCATGTAGTTACAGCGATCACTGAGCTATTTCTCTCTCTCTTCTGAGTGATTTTGATTATTATGTATAACAGCGCATGGTCTCCAGTGGATAAAAGCCTCTAATTCTATTTTATCCAACTCAGAGAGCAATCTCAGCAACTGGCTGTTGCCTGTATTATTCAGCAGCAGCTATGGCATGTATTATTGCATATGATATGAAGGACTTTGTAATAAATATTTAGTGTTCCTTTAATCTGTCTGTTCTTATTTCATGTTCTCCAGATAATCCCCTACTTCACCATGTACTATTTAATAATTCTTTTTCTGCCAACCTGTTCTTCCCTTTCATGCAGGCACACGTGCCCACCTGCCCTGGGACATGTTTTCCACCAGTTTCTCCTCCTGAGCGGTCTTCAAAGTCCTGGGTTTCCGTCACTGCGTCGTTAAAAGGAAGAACATTTGTTGCTTGTGTGAATTTGTGAGTAGCAGTAAAGTGTCTGGTGTTTAGATCCCAGCCATTTGGAGCTCAGTAAGGATTTTTTGTCCTGAATGGAGGCCAAAGGAGACAATGAGGCCTGGTGCAACAGGCACTAGCACAGGGTTTGTGATGTTTCTGGTTTGCTGCTGACTGGTTTATCTGGTTACAGTCAGAGTGTGCCTCTTCTTTCTTCTCACCCATCACATGGGTGGACTGTAACCTTCAGGGGAGGGCGTCTTCTAGGCAGGAATGTGAGCTTTGGGCAGCAGGGACCGTTGGTGTGCAGGTACTAAGGAGTCCAGCTCTCCCAAGGGTCTGTCTTCAGCAGTGGCTATTTGCAAGAGCTGAGCAGAAATAAGTAAAGCTGGGAGCCAGAGAGTGTTATGTGTCAGGGCCCAGGGGAGCGGGACCAAGGCCAAGGGCTCGGAGCTTGCCCTGGTTCAGGCACCCTGAGGGCCTGGCTGCGATGACTCAGGCAGTGCTCCTGGGCAGCAGTCCTTTCTGAGTACCCACATCAGCTCCCTCTGAGCAGTATAAGAGGGACTAGGTGAATCAAAAGATATGTCCAGATCATCACAGTTAATGTTCACCTAAAGACCTGTCTGTTGATTGACCTTTTCTCTCTCTGAGTCCACCTGTGACCATTGGCTTCCCAATACCTATGGCAACGATGTCCATGTTTGAAGTAAGTAATCCAGGGCTTCTCACTTGCCTTTTCCTTGGAGCAAAGACCACATGAAGAGACAGGTGGTCTTGAATCAGGGCATGAATTTTTCTGGAGTACCCTTCCCCTAGCCAGGCCTGACCTGCAAGGCCAGTTGTACCCATGGTGTGCTTTCCCTGCTATCATAAATTGGGGCTGTTACCCCTCAATGAGCAGGGCATGAGAGATGGGAAGGGGTGTTGTGATGAAAGGAACAGAGAAAGAACCTAACCCAAAAAGCAGTGTGTCTACTTCACTCCTTGAAGTCACTTATTCTGCAAGTCATGATTTATTATAAGTAACTATTCTCCAGAACCTCCTAATGAAATCATGCTGGTATTTCTTAAAGCAGGCACTAATGCTGAACCAAAGAAGACATGAAAAGAGTTCTGATCATCTATTAATAGTGTAGCAGTCCTATTTTGAAAAGATCCCCAAATTCATGTGTGGTGGCATTAAACACTAACCTCCTTAAAGAACACTTAGTGCACCTTAGTAGTATCTATTATAGTATATGGGATTTTAATTGCTTTATTATAAAAGAAAGCAATATTCACCCTTTTATGAATTTTGATTTAATGACTTTAGCACATTCATTATTAGTTCATTATGGTTCTGTGGAATTGAGGCCTCCTGAGTTAAAAGGATGTCCCCACACTAAGCTGGCCTCAATTAAAATGTAATCATATTGTGGTTAATCTCAAGGACTTGCTCTGTGAGCGCAGGGGTATGCGAGAGGGAGAGGCAGTGGGGGGCACAGGGAGGAAACATGAGTGCAAAGAGACAGGATTTGCACTGGTGAAAAGCTGGTTGAGTCCTGGGCTAGAATCTGAAATTGCTTTCTCAGCTTGACCCATAATATCACCTGCTTTCTTGTGGCAAATAAAGCCAACAGCATCCTGGGGTGTACCAAGAGAAGTCTGGCCAGCAGGTTGAGGGAGGTTCTCCTGCCCCTCTGCTCTGCCATGGTGAGGCCTCATTGGGAATATTGTGTGTAGTGCTGGGCTCCAGGGCCAAGAAGGACAGAGAACCACTGGAGAGGGCACAAAAAAGGGCCATGGAGATGCTGAGGGGACTAGAACATCTCTTTTACAAAGAGAGGCTGAGGTGCTTGGGACTTTTTAGCCTAAAGAAGAGAAGGCTGAGGGGTGATCTTATCAATACTTATAAATATTTGAGGGGTGGGGATCAGGAGGATGGGGTCAGTCTTTGTTCAGTGGTGCCCAGGGACAGGACAAACAGCAATGGGCACAAACTTGAATATAGGAAGTTCCACCTAACCCTGAGGAGGAACTTCTTTTCTGGGAGGGTGGCAGAGCCCTGGGACAGGCTGTTCAGAGAGGTTGTGGAGTCTCTACCTCTGGAGACATTCAAATCCTGCCTGGACACTGTCCTGTGCAGCCTGCTCAAGGTGATCCTTCTCTGGGGGGTTGGACTGGATGATCTCCAGAGGTCCCTGCCAACCCCCACCAGTCTGTGATTCTGTAAAGCCACAACTAGAACTTCTTGAAATAAATAAACCACGTCTGATCCTTAGCAATAGAGGAGCACCCTATTTATGATAGTTTGGCCAGTTCCTCATCAAGGCCTGGAGCCAGTGAAGGTCCCTGACAGAGGCTCCACTGACAGCCCAAGAGGAGTTAGTGAGACTTTTGGGGGGGTGGTCTGGGGGTAGATTCTTGTACAAACTTGCTGCTGGACTGGGGCCCATAGATATGTGTGTGCAGGTGGGACAAAGAGAGAAGTCCCTTGCAGAGGAAAACACCAGTGTTCAAAATGCTGCAGGAGGTACTGATCTGTGGGTACGGCTGGAATCGCAGCTTGTCTGGGGCAGGACAGCTGCTCGGGTACCAGATCTGCTTCTGTCCCTGTGTTGCCTTGGTCAGAGACACAAGAAAACCCTCTCCTATTGAGCCTTACACTTCCCTGAGGGACCACAGGGCCACATTAAGAAAACCAGCAAGTTGTGATGATCTGGAAGAAGATGAGATGTAGAGCTCACAAGTAATTTGGTTGAAATATTCCCTCTTTGATGTTTTGCCATACTGAACAGTATAATAACTCTTCCAGAAGAACACTCCAAACAGAGCTATTTTGGGATTACTTTTCTCCTTTAGCTTTTATCCTGTGGTTTTCCTGTATCTTCTTTTTATCTCCCACATCTCATTGAAAATGTCTCAAGCTCTCACTGACTACTTCTGATGTTTCAAGATCACTTCAAGATTAGATCCTGGGTTTAAATAAGAGTTCTTGTTAGTAAAGCTGGAGTGCTTTGCCACGACTGTTTGAAATATAACTTTATGTTATATTCTTCTGTTTCTGCTGTGCAGCCAAACCTGGAATCCATGAGGCCCAAGACTGATGAGAATATGGAGAGGCCAGATTCCTGTGTGCTGCAAAACCAGTGGCTGTAATGCAGGAGCCAGGGAGGATTTCCACAAGAGCTTCCCATTTAGAAAAACAGATCTTCACGTATAAAATTGATTCCAATCTTCAATTTCAGTCCATAATTTGAGCTAAATGAATAGGTAAAAGGGAAAAAAACCCAACCTGAGCCCCAGGGAAGCTAGAATCCTGCTTTCACCCAGTGTCCTTGTTAATATAATGTCCAGTGAATGTTTTGAAGAACAACAATTTTTAGACTCTGAAAGATGTTTCTGTAACAGTGGAAAGCTAATTAAGTCTAAAAGGTTTGTTATCAAGAGCAACTCCTACCAGATTTTGTGCCATATCCTTTAATTGTTATGAGAGATCATCACTGTGGGAATATCAGTAATGCCAGGAATGCCTGGATTTCATAAAGCTCTTGTAGATTGCAGGAGTGCATTGGAAAATGTTGTGTGTTGTGAAGTAACACAAGCTGTTTGGGGAAAATGATGTTTTTATGGCAGTGACTGATGTATAGTGCTTTCCACCTTCTTTTCAGGCTATAGTGTTCTCCATCAGTTTACAGCTGCAATGAGTCTTTCCTCTCCCAAATTTCACAAGTCTCTTTAAATCATTATTATATGTTGCTGATGATCAAAGGCCAGCCCAGACCCATTAGCTTTGCCAGAGGAAACTCCACTCTCAGCAACATTGACTCTGTACCCAGGGAGCTGTAGAGTTCCCTAAATCGAGGTGCATCCCTTTGCCAGGAGGAGTTATCTATTCTTCTTCTTTCTAATGCTATTTAGGGCATTATCTTGCAGATGATTAATCACAAAAGCCCCAGCCGCTGAGTTCTTGAGCAGAAATTACTCAGCATTGGCAGGACAAGGTCCAGAGAGAAAACAGCTTAAGAAATTTCTTCATTACTCTGAAAATATGTACATATTTATGAGAGGAGCTAGCTCTGGCACCCTTGCAGGGCTCCTAGCTGTGAAAGCTGTAACCTTGGGAGCGATTCAGTGGCCAGTCGCCTTCAGGTTGGGCACAAGAATGTTGCTGCTGACAAAATAAGAACAACCCCAAGAAATGAATGCAAAGTGCAATGTGATGTGCAAGACACCTCGGAGAGAAGACACACATCAGTTCCTTGTCCTAATACCCTGCTGGAGGGTTTTTTGGGGGTAAGTCCAACAATCTGAAAACAATCCCATAGAGATGTAACTCACTGCTGCTTCCCTGTCAGTACAAGGATAATTTATCCTTCCCATCCAGACACCCTCATTGTCATTAAAGTGTTTGGTTTCTGAACTGATTTAAAGAGACATACCTTGGAGTACAAGTCTGTTGGAAGTGGCTTGAATATTTTTTCAGCTTTTGCAGGATGATGTTTCTGTGTCTGGACGTGGTGGTTTACAGCCTGGTGGCCTCTGAGATGTCTGTTCCCAGCCCTCAGGATGCTTCTTCCTACTGAGATGCATGTGCAAGTAAGTGCATGGCTCTTCTCTTTTTCCCCCCTTTTTTCTTCCCCCTGAAAACACTCTTGCAGAGCAAATATATTTTATATATTAAATAGATTACGTCTATTTTGGTGGTAAGACACAGAGTTTAACAAAAGCAGCTAGTGAAGTTTCATAAATATTGGAGAAAAAAGAGATACTCTTGCCATGCACTCTGGGCTTTTTCTGATGCAGATGGATGTAGCTGCTTCTAAGAATTCAATTCCCACAGCAGAGCAGAAGGCAGCAAAGCTGACTGCATGTCGGATTTCTGCCTGCTGCTGCCTGGCACCTGGGAATCAAAATGGAGCTGCATTCACAGGGAATAGTTCCCCATGGCCTCTGTCTCAGGGAACAGCCAGACCCAACGTCCTTCCCTGCTGTCCTGCCAACCCATGGGCTCCAGAGAGAAATCTGTGTCTCGCACATACGTGTGTGTATGGTAGAGAGTGAGCCCCCCATGTCTGATGGGCTGGGAGCAGCAGGTAGAGAAGAAAGTGCTGATGAGAGATGAACCCTGTCAAGTGCTGTCTCTGCTTTGGATTGGTTTGCAAAGGCAAATAGGTGACTCCCAACAACCTTCCTGCACTGTAGTCATCATCGTCTTGCCCTGAGCATCCCATACCTGGGATGCACATACCTGCACCTTGGTCAGTGAAGTGTAGCCTCCACAGTGATTTTTAGGGAGAGATTTTACCACCTTTTTGCTCAGTAAGCTTAAGAAAGGTAAAAATTGTCATATTATGGGTGCTTTGGTCATGAAGAGAAAATGATGCCAGATATGAACAGAAGAAATTCTTCTTATCCCTGGGAATTTTTAAGCATTAAATTAATTCCCCTATCTCTTGGCGTGTTAATGGGAAGGCTTTCAGCTCTGTGTTAGGCAGAGGTCCACATTTGCATTTAGATGGAGCTATTTTAAGGATTGTAGCATATACATAGGGGCCTGCATCCCATTTACCATAGAATCTGTAAGATAAAATTAATATCTAGTAAGTGGTTGTTTTTCCAGTTTTTTTTGTTATAATCTGAACCAGTAACTGAAGTGGTATAATCTGACATAATAAATACTAGAGTCATTCACTTGAGAGATATCTTATCCACCCACAAGGAGGAATACACTCCTTAACTGGTGAAGTGGGTGATATTTTTTCCCTTTCACAAGACAGCGGTGAAGCACTGCAGCCAGCAGCCAGGGCCCTTCCTGCCAATGACACCCAGAAGACTTCTTTTATTTTTTTAATTGCCTAAACCAACCTGCTGTCTCACAGGGAGAAATGTTTTTAACCCTGGTGCAGCAAGCCACGGCAGGGCAGCAGGGCTGTAGGGCAAGGCAATGTGGAGACCTCAAGTCTTTCCATTGATCTCCATCTTCCAGGTATTTCTCATATGGGCAGGGGGCTGTGCTAAGTCATCACTGCCAGCTTTGCATGCTGCTAATTTCCAGAAACACCCTGAAACACTGGTTTCAGGGGGGACATGGTCAAAACACTTCAGAAATTCAGGCTTTCAAACTTCCTGAAAAAGTTGGAGCATTGAGAAATAATGAGAATTTTAGTGGTTCCAGATTTCTCCTACAGAACTCCAAAGGACTCGAGACCTTCTGGCTATAGACACAAAACATGGAGATCCTCATGTGAAACCAGCCCCGTGCAAGTGGTAAACATCCCAAATTCCCAGAAACACCACAACATGGGACACTGGGGAGAACTTTTTCACGGTGAGGGTGAGGGACAGGCTGCCCAGGGGGGTTGTGGAGTCTCCATCTCTGGAGATATTCCAGCCCCGTCTGGACGCTGCCCTGTGCAATATGAGCTGGGGAGCTGCTTTGGCAGGGGGTTGGACCCCAGGAGCTCTTGAGGTCCCTTCCAACCCCTGGGAGTCTGTGATTCTGTGAAATGCTCAGTGCTTCTCTGAGCTGCTGCCCAAGCCGGTCGCTGTCTGTGGCGGGATGATGTGTGAATCACAGAATCACAGAATCTTAGGGGTTGGAAGGGACCTCAAGAGATCATCGGG
>VZTU01006002.1:134121-152789 GCA_013400835.1 Zapornia atra | reverse complement strand
CCCATGTCTAAGATATTTATAAACACTAATTAGGTGCCCCCTAAGTCTTCTTTTCTCCAGACTGAACAGACCCAGCTCACTCAGCCTTTCCTCATAGGGGAGATGTTCCAGACCCCTAATCAACTTTGTCGCCCTTCTCTGGACTCTCTCCAGGAGATCCCTGTCTTTTTTATACCAGGGAGCCCAGAACTGGACACAACACTCCAGGTGGGGCCTGACCAACGCAGAGTAGAGGGGGAGGATCACTTCCTTAGACCTGCTGGACACACTCTTCCTGAAGCCCAGGTTTGGGGTGTCATCCCGGTGTGCACCACCCTAAAGCTGTTATTTCTCATCAGCTGCCAGCAAGGCTGAAGGAGAGCCCCAGCGTATGGGGAGCAGCGGCTCTGCCTCTCTCCCCTGCCAAGAGGGGACCGAGGAGCGTTTCATTTGCCGTGCATTAATTCTGGTGGCAGGGCCAGTGTGAAGTGGTGATGTAAAATCAATGGGTTTTCTTTCAAATCCAATCCACTTTCGCTGACATAAATTAGTCATCAGTGTAAAGCCTCTGCATCTAGCGACACAGGGTAGCCCTGAAATAATTCACTCCTGCAGCTGGAGCCATGCAGAACCACGGTCATTGGATGGAGCAAGCAGCCCCGATGCGATGAGCTGCTCAGGTGCTGCTGAAGGGGCTTTTCAAGGGGGGCTTTTAAGTGATAGTTCCTAAAATTGTCCCATGGAGCTAAAAAGGGAAATTTCACTGATTTTACTGCCTCTGGTTTTAGGTGAAACTCAGCCAGGACTTCCCTCTAAATGTGCTGTCCCTTGCAGCCCCTTGTCAGAGACAGGAGTGGCATTGGTCACTTCAGGTTACATCCAAGGCATGCAGTAAATGGGATTTTTACTTTTTAGGGAATTCTTAAAAGCTGCTTTCAAGAGTTTTTCTCGTGCCAAAAAATTTGAACCTTTGAACAAAAACGTCCTGTAAAATGACAATCTCAAACCCTCTAAACTAACCCCATCTTACAGGTGGATTGAAACTCTTTCCTTCACAAAGTCGAGGTGTTTGATGTTGGTGGGCCTCTGTGTTTCTTACGCTCAGGTGTATCTGAGGAGTCTTTTTAAGGAGGTTGCTGCAATATCAGAAATGAATGTGCTTCTGTCATGAAAGCTGTTTCAACATTTCTCTAAAAATGAGCTTCAGTTAAAGTTGTAAAGTTGGTGCCAGAAATCCCCCCACCAGCAAGCAAGCATTGCCTGATGGAAAATCCTTGTGGGAAAGATCTGGAATGTCGCAGGGCTCTGATATTCTCTCTCATCAGGTATTACTCAGATGATGGGGAGAATTACGAGTTTAACTCCCAAGAAGACAGCGTTCCCAGGAGCTGCAGCTAGCAGGGGCCTGTTTGCCAGTTCCCATTGTTACTTCTTGTGCTGACAGCTTCTGTTTTAGGAGGAGAGCAAACTCACACCAGCTCTGAGGTTGGAACCAGCATGAAAAGCCTTTTTTATTTTCTGTTCTTGGTTTTGTTTTCAATCAAACCCATATCTCTGAAGAGTTGGACTAGTGAGCGGTAATCCTCTAATCACTCATGGAAGATCAGGTGACTGCATGGGAACAGATAGATAGCAGGGGAGAAGCTTGTTTTGGACTGGTTTCCCTAAGAAGAACAGAAGAACAGCGACATGTGTCAAGTTGACTTTTACAGCGCAGGTTGGTGCCAGATACTTGTTTATCCTTGGAGATTCCTCAAATCCAGCAGATTTCAGCATTGCCTAATGAAAGCTCAGGGAAGAGCGGGAAATGGAGCATGTACAGTTTAGAGGAGGGGAAGATGCAGATGAAAACAAATGAAAAGCCTCTCTCCTTCATGTTTCAAGTGCCAAATTATGCTTGACATTTCAATTTCCCCAAGGCGCGCTTCCGTAAAATCGTCTTGAACTCTCCTCAAAGTGCTAAAGCTTCCATCAGCTCTTCCAGTGGCATCAAACAGGTCCCACTCAGTTCTGTCTCTGGTGTGAAATGTGATGGTTGTTATTGTGCTGCACAACTGGCATGGAGCAGAAGCACTGATGTCTCTGGTGTTTTCATGGATGGGCTTCACCATCGGCTTTACAGTAGGGGCAGGATGTAAACGTCGTGCCCAACACATTGCCACTCTGGTGGGTGATGATGTGGTTTGGTGACTTGTGGGTTGTTTTGTGGTGTTTCTGGGAATTTGGGATGTTTACCACTTGCACGGGGCTGGTTTCACATGAGGATCTCCATGTTTTGTGTCTATAGCCAGAAGGTCTCGAGTCCTTTGGAGTTCTGTAGGAGAAATCTGGAACCACTAAAATTCTCATTATTTCTCAATGCTCCAACTTTTTCAGGAAGTTTGAAAGCCTGAATTTCTGAAGTGTTTTGACCATGTCCCCAGTGAAAAATACCAAGAGTAGGGAAATGGCAGAAATGCTGTGTTTTTCCCAATCTGTTCTATTGATGTGTTTTGTTTTTCCTTAGCTTGTTTTCTTCTAAAGGTCAGTGAAAATTTCAGTTGCATGAATTTTATTGACTTTACTCATTGCAGTCAGGCTTTTGAGGGAGATCATGAGCTTACGTGCATTGTCAGTGCCAGACAGCCAGAAGAACCCCTCCTCCCATGTGAGTGGGAATAATGGTGACCCAGCTTTTGAGAGACCTCACTGAATTGAATTCTTTGAAAAATATACCCTTGGGCTGTGGTTGCTGAGCACTTGAGAAGGCCTGTGATTGATGACGCGGTCATTACGAACATGATTAAGAGCAGCCAGGATTTACATTTACCACCTTGGCCTTTTCCAGTGTCTGCTAAACTGTGGTCTCAAGACCACCAGTGATGCACACAACGTGACTCTGCGTGGAGGGGGGAATGGGGGAGCTGTGATTAATTTGGCTGGCAACACGACGCTGGCTCTCTTCTTTGATTGCAGCTGATGAATAGTATTTTAAAAGCTAAGAATACATTAAACACTTTGCTATAGCTCCTATACAGTCTGAGGGCCAGAACCACAGCTGTGCTCAGTTACAATGGGCGCAGCTGAAGAAGGAAGAGGAAGGAAGAGACAGCTTTTAGCCTGACGTGATCCTGCTTACCTTGGGAAGCGGCTGGGAGCACAGGCACCAGTCCCCCTGTGCTGGGAGCAGGGTGGGGGGTGTTGCTGATGGGGTTTCAGGCAGGAGCAAGGTGAGCATTCATGGGTTTGGGCAGCTTCATCATGTTAAAATAACAAGCTGTTGTGTGAGCAAGGGATTGGTGTCCCCTGCCCTCCCTCCAACTAGATTGTCCTGTGCCTGGAAGGCCTTTTTCCTCCTTGCCCAGCTTGAAGCTCCACTGTGCCTTTGAGCATCCTGCTGCCTGCCAACAGTCTCTCCCTGCGGGTCCTGGGGAGGTGCCAGCCCCCACAAGGGTGCAGGGTGTGTTTGGTGCTCCCCAGCACCCCTCTGGGGTGCTCATGGTGCCACTTTCCCGCTTTGAGGCGGCACTGTAGGGATCTCACAATGACCCTGACTCCCCCAAACCTGCATGAGCTCCAGATTTAACCCCTGCCTCTGCCAAATTCAGCTGAGAGTAGCTGTCTGCCTGGGGCTGTTTGGGGGAAGAGGCAATGAAAGGGGGCTGGAGGGAAAGCTTGGACTCCCAAGCTCTGTTCCCTTCGGAAACTGGAGTTACTCTGGGTTGGGCTGCAGGGAGCAGAGCAGGCTCCTTCGCTGCACCTCATGGCCAATGTCCATGAAGTCATCTGTGTTGAGGAGTGAGCCTGTTTGTATAATGCAGCAGCTCATTTCTAACACACATTGTTCAGGACTTCATGGTGCTGGCTGTAAATAACAACTAGAACTTTGATCGTGGAACCCCTGACTCGATGTTCATGCCAAGACACCCATTGCAGTTGCCCTGGTTTGCTGGCATCTGTTGAAGGGCCACTTTGGAGCAGTCTTGTCATGCAGTGTGATAAATCTTGGAGGAAGAACCGTTCACCGTCCTGAAGGCTGCTGTTCAGACACGGGGTCTCAGCAGAGCAGGTACTAATAATTGTATTTTCCCTCCCAGCTGGGGTAAGCAGGGCCCCACAGAGGGCACCTGTAGGCAAGAAAGTCTCCACCATCACAACAGGAGTTCTGCACTGAGGCAACAGCCCCCTGGTTGCCAGTCAACTCCCACACTGTGCCCTGCTTGCTCACCTCCACGATAAAATCAGAGGAAGAGTTGGGTGTGTTCCCCACAATGTGGGAAACAGGGAATTTGCTTCTTGCAGGAAGGCGTGGGATATTGCTTCTACTCCTTGCCTCTCTACTCCTCATTACTTGTTAGCTCCAATTCCTTTTGCTCTCCCCAGCTATCCCTCCTGCCCCCAAAATATTGTCCTAGGCCAGCTGGCTTGGCACGGGGCAGCCACGACAAATCTTTAAACTATAGTGATAAATTATGCTCCATTGCCCAGTCCTTCTGGAAGGAGATTTTAATGTGGATTAAAATAAAAGAGGTTTGATAGATGCTGGAAATGTCTCCCTTTGGCTGTTAAGAAAAAACTCTGAATGCCTGTAATATTTCTGCCGAGAATTACAATAATTGGTATTTAAATAGTATTCTGAGCAGAGCTGCGATTGCCTGGGAAAGCCAACCCCAGGAGCAAGATCTCTTGTCTTTAAGAGCTCAGTCAGGCTTGGGAACTTAAAAAGAAACGCGAATTATTGGGAATTTAAAACATGCCCTTGCTTTGGCTTGAATGCAACATCAAAGCAGGAGCCTGTATGTTCCTGAAAAAAATGCTTCTTTCCCCTCCCAGCTGCTAAATGCTGTTTCTCCACTGATTTTATTAGCACCACTATCCCAGTATCATCTCCATCCACAAATGCTTCTTACTGTGCTCACAGGAAGGAGTCAGTTCTGCCCTCTCAGAGGAAGAATGACCCACCAGCCAAACAACGAGTGCCAGGAGCTGAAGAAGGCTGGTGAGCTTGGCGACAGCACTGTTTGCCCTTGGAAACAGTGGGCACAGCAATGCTCTGTGTTGACCTGACCTCTTGTATCAAAGGGTTTGTTAAACCCATCACCCAGCTTGTGGTCACACTGGATCCCATTGCCATGGCGGTACTTGTATTCAGGAGCTGCTTCCCCAGGACCCAGCAGCTTCAGATGGACGCTATGTTCTCCTCTGCCTCCTGCTCTCATCCCGTGTTCAGTGTCCAGGAAAACATGTCTGGGATCTCCACCCAAGAAAGCCAAATTGCTGTTTCACAGTAAGTTGCACAAAACTCATGTTATAAGGACAGGGTTGAGATGAGCCACCCTGTCTTTGTGTGTGTAAGGCACTGCTGCTGTCTTCCTGCTCCTTCCCAAATCCAACATCTTTTTGTCACATGACAACCTACCTATTTCCCACATAGATTCACTATTTATGTCTCCACAAAAGGCTGTGGCTGTCCCCTCCCTGGAGGTGTTTAAGGCCAGGCTGGAAGGGGCTTTGGGCAACCTGGTCTAGTGAGGGTGTCCCTGGCCATGGCAGGGGGGTTGGAACTAGATGGTCTTTGAGGTCCCTTCCAACCCAAAGCATTCTATGATGCTATGATCCTATGAAATCCAACCTCCTAGGACTATTTCCACACTTGGCCTTCTCTCTGTAATCATTCAGCTCTCCTGAAACACATCTGTGACCCCAACAGATGACTAATGGGAACACAGTGGTGCTGAACGCCACTGAAAAGCTCTGCTTTGGATAAGCTGTGAGCTCTGATGATGCTCATTAAGTTTCAGACCAACATGGTTCACTGGCCTGACATTGAAAGCCTTCTATTTTTCCTCCTCCTACCAAAGCCTCCATTTTGATTTTCAAATCACACAAGATTTGAGGTTTGACAGGACTAGGTAGGTCTGTGGTTATCACACAATACATGGCAGCATGGCTGTAGCCAAGCTAAGGTGGGATAGAGGGGTGCCAGTGCAACTGGGAGCTCTCACACTCTGCCAGCGTGAAGTCGTGGGTCTGTGCAGCGCTGGATGTGGCGTACGGACAGAGCTGCTGTTTCTAACGTCAGCAATAACTGCTGTGAAATGTCTCCCTTTGCCTTGAAATCGTTACAGCTTTATGTGACAGCAGCAGCTCTAGTTCCCAGCTGAGATTAAAAGTCCATTAAGTGCTTGAAATTGTGCGAACACGTAGTGCGAGGACGTGCGCTGCTGACCAGCTCTGCGCTGCTGATGGCCCAGCTCATCAGTTAACCCTGTCCCACTCCATCCATCTGTAGGTGTCCACAGAGAGACCTCCAGCAGGGTGTCAGCTTGGGCTGCTCTTATCTTTGGTTCATGTTTGCATCCTCTGATTTTAAAGAACATTACAAATAGGGGAAAAGGAAAGTGCCTAACCTCATAGAGCCGCTACTAGCTGAATTTATAGAATAAACCTAGGAACTACAAGTTAAATTGTTTATTAGTTTGAATGGGAAATAATTTGACTGAAGGCAGTGGAAATTATTAACTCAGGGAAGCAGTTAGGTATCTAACATTTCCTCTCTAAGGAAATAAAGAGTCATCCTGTGACATCCATCGCTTTCTTCCCCAGTGTGATTCTAGCGATTTCTGCAGGGTTATTTCTGGGACTGGAAAACTGGAAGTGCACAAATGCTCTATTCATGGTGAAGTGGCTTGTATAAACTCAGACTGGAGTCAAGTGAACACAGAGAGGGGGGAAAAAAAAGGATTGTGTCAGGTAAACAGTCCTGAAGAGATGTCAATGAAGAGGTTTGTGAAAGTAGGAGCACAAGACTCACAACCCATTGAATTGTAGGAGATACTTTAGTTTCTGAGTTTCCCAGTTCTGGTACTTAATAATTAAAAATACCGTATTTTAAAATTTTTGGTAGTCTTCAGGGACATGAGTCTCTGTAACTATATTAACAACTTGGGAAATGGAATCCCAGAGCCTCAGTGCCGTTGTTTCAAGTTGTGAAGTTATCCTGCCAGAGTGGGGCTGCAGACCCGTAGCAGCCTGATTCCCAGCCCCATCCTTCACCTCATGGCAGAAAATCTAAACCATGAGCTCTTAGTAACTCAGATCTCTCCCATCTTCAGTGTAGACCATCCTTGAGACCAGGATATCAAGCAAAAGAAGGAAGAAGCTGCACTGCCACCAGCCCCGCTGCCGCTTCCCAAGTGCATTGCCCTACCCGAGAGCCAAAAGCCGTGACCATAAGAGGCTTCAGATGCTGGCGGAGCAGCAGGGATCATTACAACTGAATAGAGCCATACACAAAGGTGGAAAGATCCTCTTAGCTCTCATTAATTGTAATTTTCAGGATTAATGCAGAAGATTTGGCAGCTTGGCAGAAGAGAGTTTTAACAGAGATAATTCACTGCGGCTTGCTGGAGCTGAGGGCAGGGTCAGTGTTTCTTCCCCCCCCCGCCCCCCCCCAGCAATGGATACAGCAAAGGAGGGAAGTAACTAGGCAGGGAACAGGTATATAAAATCAAAAGATGTATTTTACACACAGCAGCATAAATATTCATGGGATTTATTAGACCAGCAGACTTTTCATTGATGACCGTATTGAATTGAGGGTTATTTAGAAGCTGAGGGGATCAATACAGCAGCTGGGAGCCAAAGCTTCTGAGAGCAACTGATGTAAATGTGTGTTTTGCAGCCCCTTAAACCTGAGTGTGAACTTCACCCTCTATAATATGTGCGATGAGCCCGACCTCTGCCAAGCCGCTGAGCCGTACAGGGTGAAGCCCGGTCCCACGCCGAGCACTGAGCCCTGCAGACCTGTCAGACACCCAGCTTTCCCCTCCATCATGATGTGAGGCTCAAGTCTGCACCTTCACCTCCACCCTCAGTGCCAGAGGCGAGATGCGCTGCACCTTTCAGCTACCAAGTCTGAGGTTCTGTGGCCCGCTGGACCAAACTGGTGCCAGTGGGGACCAGATGGCTCTTCCCCACAGCATGGCATCCCTACCTGCACCATGGAGGGTGACACAGACTTTATAAACATGATGTCTTTGCGATGAGGAGTGAAAATGCCAAGGAGGATGACTCCTTGTGTAAGGCCAGTTACTCTGAAGTACATCAAGACCTACTCGCCGCCGTCTCACCACGGATGATTTTGTCTGTGTTTGTAAGTATTGGGTTTTATTCCCTATCACTTTTTATTACATTTATTCCTTCAGAAGAAAAAATAAGTCAAATGTCCTTAATCTTTTTAGCACGGAATTTTCAATTTTAATGGGCTTGTTTTAATTTGCACATGTTCTTGTTAATAATGAAATCTTTTTAACGAGAGTTAAACCAAAAAGCCTGTAATGGTAATTCAAAACATAAAACTCTAGTGCATTTCTGTAAGAATTCCCTGTTAATATTCTTAAGGCTTTTTAACAGATATTTTAAGTAGGCATTGGTATTAGCAGAAACATCACACAAATTAAAATTAGGCTCTTGGTGACTATTTTAAAATGAATATTCACAGAGTCTTCAGCATGAAATTAAATCTAGTTACATTTGACGCTGCTGGTATATTTTAAGGAAGTATACTTTAATGAAAATGATAGTGTTGCCTGCGAACTTATTACAGATAGTTAATTTAATTTATTGCAACCCGTTGAATGTAACAATCAGATTTTATATAGCATAGCCTAGGAGCCTGTGTCAGGCTTTAAATCGATGGAGATGGAGCCTGAGCCAGTAAAATGATGGAGTTAGGAACAGGGACTTCCAGCTCTGGCCAGCACTTTTGTTTCAGCTTGGGCAGGTTACAAACCTGCTGTGTGTACTTCACACCTCATGATGCTCTAAAATAGGACATCTGCCCTTCGGGGGTTGCCCTACAGTTGGGCCCTCTAGAAACCCTAGCCTTGGTCTTTTTTCCTGTTTAAACCCAGGACTTTGCACTGAAGTCATGTGTTTCACAAGCACTTCTAGATCTTGCAGAGGTACATGACTTCTTGCAGCTCCCTCTTTGCACACTGTCACAGGCTGTTGCCAGCGGGTGTGTGAAGTGCCAGTGAGTGGTCACTTGTGGCCCTCCTGCAGGCAGCTGTCATCCCTCAGTCTTTGTTGCTCCTTACTGAATTATTTCCCTACTCTTCTCTTCTTCTGCTGTGTATGCAGAGCCAGGCTCAGCATTATAAAATCCAGATTACCACCCCGAAGTAGCACAGCAACAAAACACGTGCTGAAAATGAAACACGTGCAGATTCACTGAGAGTCTGTGGAATCGAAGCGTATGGTAAAAACTGAAGCATAAAGCTAAAGCCTGAAGGGGTAGCTTTTGGGCTGAACCAATGCAGTGATGAGGAAACATCCCTGCCTACCTTTAGAAGATACTTTCCTAGCCTGTTGCTCTCACTGTGGGGTAGGCAGGTGTAAAATCTGCCCCATTTTTTTCTATTTTAGCAGCAACGCCTTTTGCCAGCATCCAGGTCCCAGGAATCAGACCCAATTTCCTCAGGTATGTCTTGGAGCCATTAAAACACAAAGGCAGAGTGTCATCTTCCCACTGATGTACACCACAAGAACCTGTCATCCCCCTGATATAGTACAGCCTGAGAACGGTCTCCCTTCAAAATACATCACTGAGGTAATGGGGCTGTGAGTTGTATGGTGCCAGGATGGCAAGTGTTTGAACCGTTCAGAAACATAGATGACAAGACAGGGTCAGAACACCTCTTGAATTTCCACGTGGGCAGCTGGGCTGTCTGAAGTGATAAAAATTGAAGTCATTGCCATTTAATGGGCAGCAAGGAAGTGGGGCTGGATTAAAGCACTGCTGTGGTTTGAGCTCCTAATTCCCATCTGCAGCAGTGACCACCAGACACGGAGTGGCTGAGGTGGCATGGGCTGCCCACCCCTGCCAGCAGCCCGAGGCTGTCCCAGGAGATCTGCTGCAGCACAGGACGGTCGTGCACACCCCAGGATGCTGCAGCACAAGTCTGCTGGAGGATTAAACCCACAACGGGGGCGGTTGTGTCCCTGTGCAAATCCCATTGCCTATTTTTCCTCCCATTAAACTCAAGAGCCCCTCATACCTCTCCCCTGCCTCTGCACAGGGAACATGCTGCCTGTGCTACACGTTCCCATATTATTAAAAAACAAACAGTGAATGTGTTTGCTCCGTGAGGCCTGAGCTTCAAAAGCGCTGTGTCCCCTGGCTCCCTCCACTGCTGTGAGCAGTCTCACTGGTGCCAATAGCGCTGCCTGTAACAGCAACAGTGTTTGGTGCTTAAATATATTTGCAGGATCACTGTCTGCATTGGCATTCTTTGCCAAAACTATCCAGGCTCCATGAAGAACTCATGGAATAAACATGCTAATGCGAGGCCAGCTCTTCAACGCGCTCGAGTTGGCGTGGTTCTGTGGAAGCTAAATTGAGGATCTGCTCTTCCTTGGTGTCTGAATTAGATATGCAAGGAAAATGAGCAGTGCCAGCAACTGTATATGCAGTTTAGTGATGAATTGGTGCATCTTTTCAGTTATTGTTTTGATTTTGCTGTTTGCTGCTGCTAGGAAATTATGCAAATTCTTCTTGTGCAGGAAGAGAATACTGATAATTAAGAAATGTGCAGCTTGGATTTAAGATAATCTTATAAATCCAGACTGGTGTTCTCACACCAGCAGCACGTTAATAGCTGTGGCAACCGCTATCAGACACCAAGGACCAGAAGGTCACTTTGCACATTTCTTGCTGGGCATTTGAGATGGGGATGGTGTGAGAGGATCCAGCTCGCAGAAAAGGAGTTGAAGGCTACAACACACAAGGGGCTGGCCAGCTGTCAGGTCAAGTTCTGCAGGTGGAACTTAACACTCTTGTCTTTTCAAGGGAAGAAGGAGGAGGAGGGTCTCTGGTGGTGTACTGGGTTGGAGCAGAGGTGTCACTTTGTTGTCTTCAGGGGGCAAACAAACCTTTTTTGCAGGTAATCTTCTAAAAGGTCGAAGAAAAGATCACGGCCTTTATTGATTAGGCCAGTTCAAGGTACAACTCAGAATTAGACCTACTGAGTCTACCACAATCATTTCTGAAAGCTTTGGGCTAGACAGTAAAGATGTCTATGTCCCAGGGCTGAGAGAAAACTCAGCAGTATTTTAGGCCCTCTTCAACACTTGTGCAAGTGATTGACAAATCTACTCCAGAGGGACAAGTCTCATCCCAGATTGTCGATGCCACTAAGAGAAAAACTCTTCTCTGATAAGTTTTGTGGGTGGCTGTATGGGATTGATCTGAACTGGCAGGTACCTTCACAACCATCTTTAATACCACTATTTGAAAACCTTTGTACCAGCATAGCTGTCTGACCTCAGAGGACACCTGGCTTAAAACCCTCATGGATGGTCATTAGCAAAGAGGTGTAAGAAGCTGTACACACAGCATGCCGGAGGCTGTCCTTGAAGGAGGTTCGTACTCCTCTCAGGACCCTAACTGAAGGCCAGTTCAGCATGTAGACTGGGTGCAGAGTCCAGAGGGCTTCTCAGCTTGAGTTCTGGCTGCAGTATCCCACATGGGTGCAGTGTCCCTCCCTATCCCTCAGCCCTTCCTGTGTTGCTGTCCTAACGAACAGGACACCAGGCTGAACTTGTGGTCCCCAGGGAGCCATGGGCAACATGGACCTCAGCTTTCAAACTAGTTGAGTCTAGAAGCAGCTGCTTTGATTTCCAGACATTGTAATTCTTACCTATGGCATAAAAAAAAAAGGAAAAAAAAAAATCACAAATTGCTTATTATGTGGAAGAAAGGAGATTTACTGGGCAGGCTTCAGGACTGATGGTTGGGGTCAGGTGGTCAGTGAAATTCCTCCTCCATGCCCCGTGCTGCCAAAAGAGCTTGGCTGTGGTGGTCTGCAGGTCTTCTGAAAAACCAGCGGTTCTTAACATCTGAAAAATCTAGCCCTAGTTATGGAAGTAGAGTAGGTCAAAGCTTAGCCCTAGATAGAATTAGCACATGGTAACAAGGGCAGGTTATTTTCAACTGCAGCAGACTCTTATTTGCATAGTCTCCACACAATTTATTGAAATCCACCAGAATCTCAACCAGGGAGTCACATTAGCAGAATGAATATTAACCTGGGAACCTCCACAAAAAAAACTTTATCTTGACTTTCTGAGATAGATAGATATAGATAGACATATATATATTTCACTCGATACAGTACTGTCACTGAGCAATTTAATTCTCTTCTGGGCACAATTGTCAACCTGGTTTCCAGAAGGGACACATGCCCCAGGATTTATTTTATTCCATTTAAGTAACTATGACCAGTTTTCATAAATTGAGGAGTTGAAATTGCCCGTTCCCTAAGGCTCTCTAACAAATGAGATCAGAAGTCCAATGAATACATGTCTTGCAAAGCTTTTGAGTTCAATTACATATATCCACGTGCAACTGATAACGCCACAATCAGTTCAAATAGTATCTTTGTAGGTGTGAAAAACCCAAATGGAAGTCTATTGCACATCAGTATCCAACATGCTACTGGAAAGATTAAAAGGAAAGTTTTCAAGGGACAGAAGATGAACAATTAATGAGCCCTGCAGTGACTCTGAACCAGGTAGGAAAGAAAAACAACTGTAAAGGGAGAAGCCCTCAGAAGGGAGCAGTTTGGTGCCAAGTTTCCGAAGGAGATTAGTAGAGAGTTACACTAGATCCATTAGTGTTTGCGAAGTACTTGTGGAGTGGATCAATGAGCATCACAGAAACTCCCAGGAGGGAGGGAATTAAAAGCTTTTGCTTTTTCTTTCTTTCTCTTTTTTTTTTTTTTCTTTTTTTTTCTAGTGGGAAGCAAATAAAGCAGAGCTCACACGCTGGCTGATGAGACTAAAACAAGGCACTGGATGGGCGTCTGGTGAAGCGAGTGCTGTCTGTCCCTACTGGAGTTAGGGTAAGGGCAGTGGGAAACATGGGGCTGTGTTAAAACTCTGTGGTGATGGCCAGAGGAGGCCGAATCTGTGGGGTTTTAAGTGGCCTGAAGTCCATCTATTTTGAGCGTTGGGATTTTGATCTCAGATGCTGAGCATTTGGTGGGGGTGGCTATTTGTAGCTGGGTGATAAACTCTGTGACTGGGTTTTAGTGGAAGCAATAAGACGGTACTAAAATCCTGAGAGCCACCTTAAAAGCTCAGTGCCAGATCTTCAAATGACTACGCCAGCACAGCACCACTGAAGCTTCCCGAGCGCTATTGATTTACACCAGTTGAACATCTGGCCCGTATGCTTTGTATTATTAAATACTTCTGTGATTATTATGTGAACAATTAAGATTCATGGAAATGAAAAAGCAGGCTATGAATTGTGCCTTTGCTGCAGTTGGGGAGGAGGGATCGCTCAGGGAACAGCCCCTTACTGTAGCTGTGCGGTTTGCCTGGGTTTTTCTAGAGACCAGAATGCAAATGTGAGTGGGACCTCAGAAGGTTTTCCAGGCCATCATCTTCTTCCAGGGAAGGGGCAGCTTCAGCCCTGTTGTGTTTGCTCAGTATGGAGAATCACAGGCTGCGTTAGGTTGGCAGGGACCTTCAAAGGCCAACCCCTGCAGTGAGCAGGGACATATTTATCTGCATCAGGTTGCTCAGAGCCCCAACAGGCCTGACCATGAATGTCTCCAGGCTTCCACCACCTCTCTGGCCAACCTGTTCCAGTGTCTCACCACCCTCATAGTGAAGAACTCCTTCCTAATACCTCATCTAAACTAAACCTTCCCTGCTCTAGTTACAACCATTGCTTCTTGTCCTATCACTCCCTTCCCCTACAAACAAACCTTCCCCAGCTTTTCTGTAGGTTCCTTCAGGTATTGGAAAGGGCTCTGAGGTTTCCCTGCAGCCTTCTCTTCTCCAGGCTGAAGCAGCCCAACTCTCAGCCTGTCTTCATAGGAGAGGTACTCCAGCCCTTGGATCATCATTGTGGTATCTGCTGGACCCGCTCCAACAGCTACATGTCCTTCATGTGCTGAGGGCTCCAGAGCTGGATGCAGCACTTGCAGGGGGGTTTCACCAGAGTAGAGCAGGGCAGAATCACCTCTCTTGATCTGCTGGCCACAATTCTTGTGATGCAGCCCAGGATGCGATTGGCGTTCTGTGCTTAAAACTCTGACACTTGAGACCCCACAGTGTACCCCAGCACTCAGTACTGGTGCTGAAGCGCTTCCCCAGTCCAACCGACCTCTCTCTCTTGCTCTCCAGCTTCTCATCCTGTCCACCACTGCAACAGAGAGGAACACAGTCCCTTCCTTTGCCTAGCAGCCCTTCTTTGTGCGCAAAGCTTGTTATTGTGTTTGTCTCTTCTGTGTAACATTGTCTGGTCAGTCATGTTGGAAATCAATGCTGAGAAAGTCCAGACAAGCCCAAGTAAATGTTAACACTGCACATTCTTTATTATTTTTCTTTTCTTCCTTAAGCCCGATTCCCTTCCGTGGTTTGCTGCTGAAGTATAGAAGTACATCCAGACCTCAGAGAGAAAGATCCATCTTTCAGCATCAGGAGATTAAAGGAATGGAGTGAGATAACATTTTGCAAATCTGAAAGGATTTGAAAATCCCTCTCTTGCTATTTCTGGAAAAAAGTCAATGGCAGGGCAAGATTAATCTTCATTAACAGTGTGAGAATGAGTGTTGGCTGCGAGTTTTGTTTAACCTGAAAAGCAGAATTCAGCAGCTGGGTTTCCACATCTGAAATAATATCCAGAGAATCAAAAATTCTTTGCCACACATAGAATCACCCTCTGGTTGTGTGTAATGGAGCTCAGCAGCGTAATGTGCAGGAGAGAAGGATAACCTTTTAACATCTCTGCAATCCCTGGGGACTGGCGCATTCCTGATTAACAGATGCTTGGTGACTTGAAGTTCCCGATGTTAAAGCTGTGCATGTATCGCACAAGTCACTGGTTTTATTGAGGGCTTGGGAGAGACATACTTTTTGGCTTTTATTTCTTGTGTCAGACGTGGCATGATGTAAGTGACTGCTCTGAAGTGAAGGCAACTGTTCTTCAGAGAGAGAGAGAGAGAGCTAAACCAGCGTTGTGGGAGCTGCTCTGCAGGGCCTGGCCCATGGTATCCTGGCTCAGATGGAGGCCGTGGGCACTTTCATCAGGAGGTGTTTTGGGGGCTTACATCAGTGGCACGAAGCAGAAGAAGGCATGGCCTTTGCAGAGCCCCTTGCACCCTTTAGATATTTGGTATGACTGGAGGGGAGGTTGTTACCTGGAGTTTTGGTTTTACTGATTCTGCCAGGCTTGAGTTTCTGCACAGGGCTCCAGAGGAGCTGCTACGAACCCCTGCCTCCTGTCCAGTGAGGCAGCATCACGAGGAGAGGACATTGCCTTTGAGGTCTCTTTGTTTGAAAAGCAGCCTAGCCAAGCAGCTCCAGCATAGGACAATGTTGCTGTCTGCATCCAAGCCTGCGCTTCCCACCCAACAGACCTTCAGTTCCCTGACCAGTGTAAAGCATTGTCAGGCCAGGGACTTGGGGCACAAACCTCGGTTGCTTTGTCCGCACTGAGATTTCAAGTAGTATTGGCTCAAGTCAAACCCACGCATTTCTGTGCTAAAAAGAAGGCTGCAGGTAACTCAGTTAAACAAAGGAATTGGCAAAATTAAGAAAAGGACCCAGCAACTGCTGGGGACTACCCCAAACAAGGATCGAGACCTTTGCTTGAGGCCATGAAAGTTTTTCCCCACCGACTTCTATGTGGTTGGATTAGGCAGGTCTGTCTGGAGGACGTTCATTTATATGTCTTGAAGCCAGGCAGCTGTTATCTGTTCTCCTCCTGAACACATCCAACACTTGGTCGATCACTGTGTCCCTGCCACAGGAGCTGTGTGGAGAGCTGGGGCTGTGTGCAGGAAGAAGGGCTAATTAACAAAATCTACACTCCAAGAATTTGCTATTTTCAGGGCGCTTTTCCACCTGCCAAGCTCTGCGAGCGTCAGCAGTGCACGGCAAGAGGAGTTTTAAAACAAGTGCTGGAAAAAACCCAAACCCTGTCCCTGAACTAAATGCCACCAGCTCCTGAAAGACTTGTATGACAGCCTGAGAGCCCCAGAGCTGTCAGTTCTTCGTGCCCTTTGGGGGCCTGCTTATTATTTTTGAATACTTTACCTCTCCGGCGGTTCTTCTGGCAAAGTGTTGCCTGTACAGGGAAAAAATAAGGGTCTTACCACGGCTGCCTTTAATTCTTGATATAAATAGGATAAGTATGACTTCTGTTAGGGAGCAGAGAAACAGGAGGGGAATCAACTTTTTAAATAGGTAGATAATGGGAGAACAAGGGGAAATGGATTGAAGCTAAAGGGAAGGTTTAGGTTGGATATTAGGGGGAAGTTCTTTACAGAGAGAGTGGGAAGGTGCTGGATCAGGCTGCCCAGAGAGGGGGTGGATGCCCCATTCCTGGGGGTGTTCAAGGCCAGGTTGGGGCCCTGGGCAACCTTGTGTAGATTCAGGCCTGGAGGTTGGTGGCCCTGCCTGTGGCAGGGGGGTTGGAGCTCTGTGATCCTTGGGGTCCCTTCTAACCCAGACCAGTCTCTGATTCTATGATTCTGCTGTCATAACGATAATAATCTGCATTTGATGTATGTTTTGTAGGCTCGTAAGAAGTATGTGTTAGAAGACAGTTGTGCCATTGCTCTCGCGGTGTACCCCAGATTGGTGAACAGAGGCAGGTTGGTGCCTTTTCCAAAGCACTGTGATGAAGCAATGGAGAGGTGGAAGTATCCAGAAACACCCAGAGGTAGACCAAGGGCTGCCACACAGCGTTTTCCTTTCCGGTTTTGTCGCTCACACTCAAATCATTGACATTTCACGTGCGAAGGGCAAATAAATACATGAAAATTATTTGGAGATGGAAGTTCAGAGAGGTGTGGAGAAGGAAGGATTTGGTGAGTGAAGGTTTTGTGAAGAGAATCACTGGCTGGGATTGCCTGACAGAATTATACTTCATTACTGACGCTTCACAGCCTTGATTTTCATATTTATTTGTGACTCTTCTTTTTTAAACCACGGGCTCTTTTGACATGAGAGTCATGCTGTGTAAAGCACTATTGATTAGAGTTTCTAATTTCATGCCATTACAGCATGACCATTGGGGAATGAAATGTATTTTATTTTCTCCACCACGGCTATGCCAGCAATGCTTGGGACGCTGCCATCGCGCAGCCTGTCAGCAGCAGGCATTTTCAGCTAAAGATCTTTGCTGTTTGAGCCAAAAGATGAATTTGCCCAAGGTCTAAGCCTGAGCTCAGTGTGTTGTTCCTGGAATTAGAATAGATCAGCAGCAACGTGTATTTTGAGGCCGGAGGTTTCCAGAAGGATGACTGACTTGGGGACTTTCCATTTTTCACTCTGGCCTGCAGAAGGGCATTTTTTCTTTCCCCCTTCCAGAGGAATGGTTGCTATTTGCAGTAATACTTGCTGCCTTTCCAGCATCACTTGTCTGGTGCTCAAAAAAGTGAAGGAACTTGAAAGCACTAAAGACATAGGAAAACCTCGTACAGCGTCTGCTGTGATCATGTAATGTATGTCATCCTCACTCTGTACAAACTGCAAGGATGAACGATCGAAAAGCTGAGAAGGACCCGTCTCAACTTCATTATCATAGAATCACAGAATCACAGGGGTTGGAAGGGCCCTGGAGAGCTCCTGGGGTCCAAGCCCCTGCCAAAGTAGCAACCCAGCTCATATTGCACAGGTCGGCGTCCAGACGGGTCTTGAATCTCTCCAGAGAAGGAGACTCCACAACCCCCTGGGCAGCCTGTCCCAGGGCTCCCTCACTGGGGAAAAGTTCTTCCCCATGTTGGTGCGGAACTTCCTATGCTCTGACTTGCAGCCATTGCCCCTTGTCCTGTCCCCACAGACACTGAAAAGGGGCTGGCTATTTCCCCCTGCATCCCATACTTAAGATATTTATAAATAGCTTTTTCATCTCCCATGCTGGATTTGGGCCCTTCTGAAGCTTCCCAAGGACAGGGTTCATAGTGAGACAGGACAGTTGGTGCATTAATAGCGTTTCACCCTTTGGTGCTCCATGGGGGCGGCTTCCCCTTCTCTCTTCCTCCACATACCCCTAAGCCCCTCGGGATTTCTGGTTAGTCCCAAGACAATCTGTAAGAGGATTCCTTTAGCCTGTTGCAAAAAAAAAATATCACCACCCTTTTTTTCCCTGTGAGCACAAAGGCTTGTGCTCTCCTGCAGTAAAGGAAGATAAAGTCAGCCTAAGTCTGCAGCTGAGCTTGACTCTAATGAGTTTCCCTCACCGTGTAACTAACGTGGCTTGTCTTACACTCTGGTTTTACCTCTGAACAGTAGATATGCACTAGCTGTCCTGAACTAATGAAGCTTTCCAGCAGTGAAGACAAGCTCTAACGGAGCGGCTATAGACGTGTGAACCCCTTACAAATAGCCAGATGAGAGAAGAGTGAGTGCTTGAAATCTGTCAAAGAGGAACCAGCCGAGAAAGTTCTCTGACATCTGCTTTATTCCAGGAGCTACTGACACCCGCCAGCGGGTGGTGACGCAGTAGAGCACAGCTGGAGCTGCTGGAGGGCAGCAGATGCGAATCACAGAATCACAGAATCTTAGGGGTTGGAAGGGACCTCAAGAGATCATCGGGTCCAACCCCCTGCCAAAGCAGCTCCCTAGCTCATATTACATAGATAGGCATCCAGACGAGACTTGAATCTCTCCAGAGAAGGAGACTCCAC
>VZTU01006002.1:103872-134042 GCA_013400835.1 Zapornia atra | reverse complement strand
CAGCCTTTCCTCATAGGGGAGATGTTCCAGACCCCTAATCAACTTTGTCACCCTTCTCTGGACTCTCTCCAGGAGATCCCTGGCTTTTCTATCCCAAGGAGCCCAGCACTGGACACAACACTCCAGGTGGGGCCTGACCAGGGCAGAGTAGAGGGGGAGGATCACTTCCTTTGACCTGCTGGACACACTCTTCCTGATGCATCCCAGGATCCCATTGGCTTGCTTGGCCCCCAGGGCACACTGCTGGCTCATAGCCAACCTGTCATCTACCAGGACCCCCAGGTCCTTCTCCACAGAGCTCTTTTCCAACAGGTCATCCCCCAGCCTGTACTGATACAGTCGGTTATTCCTCCCCAGGTATCCCAGGATCCAGGTACCCCAGGAATCCCAGAGCTGTTCCTACATGTGCTCGAGCTCTGGAGGTAGCATGGCCATTTTTGGGCTTCCTGTACAAAAGGATGTCAGTGTACTGGAGGAGGGCTGAGAAGAACTGGGGTTTTCAGGAGGCAAAGGGGACACGTCATTGCTGTCTGTGTACGGAACAGAGCCAGAGTGTCCTTGGAGATGCACAGTGACAGGGCCAGAGGCACAAATTGCAGCATGGGAAATTCTTATTAGATGTAATGCAAAAAGTGTCTGCCCTGAGGAAGGTGAGATGCCAGGCAGAGGAGCCAGAGGTGCTCTAGAATCACCAGGGGTGATAGTGCTGGTTTCAGTGATGCATTGGATTCAAGCTTTCCAAGCAGAAGCCCAGTCCAGCCCCAGCTAAATCTTCCAGGTGAGTCTACTCCTAAATGGTCTGATTCAGGATTGCAGGATGCATCTTGCTGGCACCGTCCTTGCTCCTGCTGGGGTCTACAAGCTCAGTGCTTCAAAATAGGAATCAGGGGTGGTACACTAGGTATGGTGCTCTACCAAAAAGGCATTCCCAAAGCCAGCAGGAAAGGAGAAACCTCTGCCACCCAGTGGACCACCCACTTCCCAACAGCAACTCCATGTGGGCCCCGGGGAACAGGTTGGTGATGTCTCCTGATTTTGCTGTTGGATGCGGTGAGATGTTCGGTCTCCCTCACCTGTGTGGGGTGATCAGCCAGCCCCCCTCCGAGCACAGGCACGGCAGCCCCTGGGAATCTGTGCTGTGCTGCCTCAGTGCCTGGGCAGACATGCCCTTTGGCTTCTGGAAGGTTTCCCAGCTGGCAGGTGTTTTAAAATCACAAAATCTCTTGCCTTCATGGGGCGAGCAAAGGGCTTTTTGGACTCAGCTGGAACACAGCCTGGACCGTTCCGTCTCAGAGCCTCCCTGTGCCAATCCCACCTCTCCACACACATGTCCCCACTCCAGTTTCCACAGCGACATGAAGACTTCAAACAAGGGTCTATCTCCTTCACAGTTTTGGGTTCACCCATCACTGACACTCATTAGACTGGTAGTGCTGGAGACAACAGGAGAGATGGCATCACTTGTGGTGCATTCCCTCCCACTGCCTAGTGCCAGGCATCCCTGAGGAGTGCCCCTAGCAACCTGTAAGGCAGCTGAGAAGCCCTGGGAGGGGAGTGCTTGGCCCCTTCCCCAGCACTCGGGTTTCAGTGTAAGGCAATCCTGGTGCACTCCATACCTACGCGCTGCAGGCAGAGTCCCGTGGGCTTTTGCCAGCCTGCTGACATTTATATACATTTCTAAATATCACAGAAGTATTGCTGGGAGAGGGAAATGTGGAATGAATGACATGGACTTGCAAGCAGCAAAGGGAAAAAGGTAGTTGAGAGTTTGATTGTAGTAACCGTGCTGGTACCCCGGAGGAACAAAGCCTGCTGCAGGCACGGTCCCTCTTCCAGGAGATGAAATGAACTTCTGCAGGTTTAGCCCTAAGTAAACGTTGGTCCAGCTCATAAAACATCCTGAAGTGCAGAACTGTTTGCAGACTTTATTTGTCTTGAGCCTTGCACTTTGTGAGATCAGAAGCAATTTTATTACCCAACTTGGTGCGATGTCATTCCAGAAACGATCACAAATGCCCTGTGAAATGTTTACCATAATGAGGAAATACCTTACAGCCCAAAAGGATGGCAGTGTCTAATAGAAACATA
Source organism: Zapornia atra (assembly GCA_013400835.1). Taxonomy (NCBI): domain Eukaryota; kingdom Metazoa; phylum Chordata; class Aves; order Gruiformes; family Rallidae; genus Zapornia; species Zapornia atra. The sequence goes on along the minus strand of VZTU01006002.1, from coordinate 131,954 downwards.
CTTCTGGAGCAGCTGAGGGCTGATACCAAGGATGGGCTCTTCCTTGCTTCTTTTTACCCCAATTTCAACCTTCCTCAGAGGCAGAGCTGAGCGCAGGGACACATCCTGACCCTGGTGCTCCCTGACATCATGACTCACTCTCTCTGCAGCTGTACACAGGGTGAAGCCAGAGGGGCAGGACTGAGCCTCTCCTCCTCAGTAATGGGTTTTGGGGGACAGATCCCCACAGGGAATTGGAGCCATGGCTGCACAGTGATGGGGGTAGCAGTGGTGATGCACAGCCTGCCAGCTTGGATCGCACGTAAAATGGAGCTTGGTCAGCTTCCAGTATTGGAATTTAGCCTTTTATTTTCCAGGGAAGATGCAAGCAATTTGTCTTCAGGATGCTATAAAGGTGCCTTCAAGAATATCATATAGTCTGCTAATGCTACAGAGAACCTCTTAAAAACTTAATTGCCTGTGTCACCAAATGAGAAGAGAGTAGTCCCTTGAAAGATCCTGTGTTTTGAAAACACACAGTCAGTTCTAAATACTTTCAAATGGTACATGCTTCTTTACTCCTGCTGACAATAAGAGTAATTGCTGAGCACAGGATAAAGGAAATTGTCTGAAATGTTTCAGCACTATTTTCTTGTTCTGTATTTTTTTCACAATGCAAAAAGACAGCAGCATTCTTGGTCTGTGACCAAACAAAAGGAGAGGTTTTCTTCTTGTGCCAAGAGGCAGGCAAGACATAGAGATCTCAATAACAAACTGACTCTTTCAGTTTGGGAACATCTCAGCTCCCATCCTCAGTTCTCTTTGCCCCTTTTCTCTCCAGATATCCACAACACTCTGATGCTTTAAGGGCCACTAAAAAGCTTGTGAACAAAACCAGTTCGTCCCCATTACAGCTGGTGTTTGTTGTCAGCACTGAGCAGTAAGACCCCAGAAGCCCAGAGACGCACACTGTGGCTGCCTAGTGCTCACCCCACATCTGGGCACACCAAGGCAGAGCTCAGCCCCCACAAAGGACCGGCTGTGGGGCACTGGGATGAATAGTGTGGCCGAAGCCCCAGAGCAGTGGCAGAGGTGGCACTGACATCCAGGTCCCCTTGCCACCAGAACACACCTTCTAACAGAGAAGAGATGTAAAAAGCCAGTGTCAGCTGCCCACGCTATGAAGAAAACAGGCCCTGCCAAGCACAGCTTCCGCAGAAGAGAGGTCCTGGAGCTGGGAAACTGTCGCTGGAGCCAAGGTAGTTTTGGCTGAGCAGTGCCTTCCAGTTTTGGTCCTTTGTACGCGTGACAGACTCAGCACAGGTTCCTGCTACAAGTCTGTTGCCCACGAGAACGACAGATCGGGATATTTCCTCTCATCATTTACACCTTGCACTGACTCCCCAACATCTCCGTTAGCTCTGGGGAAGAGGAGACCTCAAGCATTTGTTGGGTCACTCACCCATATTGCTTTTATTTTATTTTGTTTAGTGCAGAGGATTCTTTCCTCTCAGACTGGCCAGAGCTAACCTGGGTGTCTGCTGTCATTGTGTTCGTTCATTAAGGACTTGTTTAGCTCTCTGCATTTTCCAGTGCAGCCTGTGATGCAGCACAGGACATCACAAAGCAGCACCCACTGTGATGGGACCTGACACCTGAAGCCTCAAAGGACACAGAGATTTATGCTGACCATTCAGATGTATGCTTCCTTGGGTCTGATCTGTAGCTTTAGATTTTGGGGTTGGACTCGATGATCTCTTGAGGTCCCTTCCAACCCCTACAATTCTGTCATTCTATGATTTTTTAAAAAATTTTCTTAATTTAAGAATTAACTGGTGTTTTTTTTGTGGGCAAGCAGATATGCAAAGCACACCAGATGTCTCAGACTTCAAGAGACAAGGGAACATTTCTTCTTGGTCCTTAGATGAAATGGACTGGGCTGTGCTCCAGAAAACAGAAACGATTAATCCATCACTGAACATGAACTTAAATGAGCTAATATTGGGTATTTTAGTTCTGATGTATGTGCTAAATGAAGTAATCATTCAGGGCATAAAAGTAATGGCTTTGGGAAAATGTTCTAAAACATGGTGACTGAGACATGGGGGGTTGAAGGGAAACTCAGAAGAAAAGTGCACCAGGACAGAGCCACATAGGGCTACACAGAGTGTCATCTGAGCACAGGATGAGTAAATGCTGCTTAAGCCCAGACAGTCTGCTAAGCAGTTGCAGTGTCCTGACACATGCTGCCTGCTCTGGCCCCCAGCCTCAGTGGCTTCATGCTGAAGATGCTGAAGATGCCTCTGCATTGTGCTTTACATGCCAGGGTGAGTCCTTCCTTGCGTTATCAGCCATCCTAGATGCTCTGCTCTGCAAGGGCCACAAACCACAATTATACCCTTAAGCAAGAGACAGCAGCTGATACTTTATCATCGGGATTTTTTTGCCCTGACTTTTGTACCCACCTGGAGTGAACAAACTATTACAAGTTTCATCCAATTATGTTAAGTGCAGTTGGCCATACTGTGCTGAACACAATCTCTTTTCAGTGGGAGAGAGGGGCAGTCCGTTATCAGCTCGAGGCACCGTCATTCATTAAGACATCATTTGCCTCTCACCAGCGGAGCCGAAGCAGCAAATCTATAGGATGTCATAATAAGGTGTGTTAATGGAAGATAGGCAGAACAGGATTAACAAAAGGGTCCTCTCCACATTAGACCTTCCTCTTACTACTTTGCTCAGTCCCTGTCTTTTATGATCTCCTGAGGGAACGTTTCAAAGGGGTGCATGGAAGTGAGGCCCACAAATCCAATTAATTGCTGATGTGGTTTGTGCCTAGAATCACCATGCACCACTTAAAAAAACCCTGCCTGAGTGCAGCAGACTATAAAAAGGAAAATATTGGGCATACAGTGGTGTAAATAAGCCTCTCATCCATGCCTGCCTGTTGTTCCTGCCCTGGGCTAGGAAAGTCTATGATAACTAGTTCAGCACCTTTGCTCTCATGGTTCCGTTCATTACAGGACCACCTCTGCCCTTCTGAACCTCTCAGCTAGGGGCTTATTTTGCCTGGAGTTACTTGGTTGAGGTACCAGAGGATAAGTGGGAGAAAGAGCCCACTTCTTTCTCGAGCTCACAGTTCCTTAGTCTCAGGCAGGCAGGACTTGCTGTCTGCTTGCAGAAGTCATCCATCCTGGAGGAATTGCTGGAGACGCAATGGGACATGTCCCTCCTTATCCCCCATCCCCATGCTGGCCATCATGAGTGTGTCTGTGGAGGAAAGCCAGAGTTAGAGGATGAGGTGAGCTCCTTGGGCTAATCAAGATGCAACTGGGATTGAGCAGAGTGTCTTCACAACAGGATGCTTCTTGGACATGTCATCTGGGGCTGCACCTTACTCTTTGTCCACTTACAAAGCAGGCCTTTCAAGACCTTCATAATTGGATTGAGTGTGGGCAGCTTGTAAGTTTTTCTAAGCATAAAGAGAAGATGTGCCAGAATTCAATTCTGCAACGTTTATACAACTACAGATTTTTGAGGGAGGAGGAAGGACATGCTTTTACCAGTACAGCTCAACAGGCACACACATATCCCAGTACGTACCTCTAGTAAATATACTCGTGACTCTGGTACAGACATAGTAACGCCAGTATTGAAGAGGCTTTTGTCAGCATCACATCACACATGGTGGTAGACTAGAGTGTCTGCAGGCAGTGCATGGAGCTGGTCTGGGCTCCAGAAGCTCTCCCTGAGGCATCAGAGCAGCCAACCAATGGCAGAGTTTCCAGAAAGCAGTCTTCAGAAGACCCATCACTCGTGGAAGTGGGGTGCAAGGTTAGGGCACTGACACTAGCTTTGTGTTTCTGCTAACACTTCCCTTATCACTCTCCAGTAAAGCTCTGGGTGGCATAGAAATATGATGAATATTCACACTTACATCACTGTGCTGTCACCGGGCTGTGCTCTGTCCCGTGAGTTACTTGTAGGAGATGATGGCCAAGACCCATGTTCCTGAAGGAGAGTAGTACACAGAGCTGGAGAAGGGCTGAGCTGGTTGCCTCCTTGCGTTTTTAGATCCAGCTCCACATCTGACAGCGGAAAATCTCCATCTGGGGGCAGCTGAACCGCGTGGAGCACAGCAAAGCAGGGCCGGCAGGTTGTCCTCCGCAACTGGCTGGTGCCTCCCCAGCCTGGCAGCAGCCAGGGAAGGTGTGAAGCACTGCACACCTTGTGTCCAGGCAGGCAGAACCCTGTGCAATAACGTCCTTAAACATATGCTGTAATAATACTAACTTACAACTGTTGCAAATCATTAGTAACGCAGGTTTCTTCCCTGCCTTGTGTGCGTATAGTACATAACTATGCACATTAAATCTAGCTTAGTTCTTGCAATTTCTTCTTCCCAGAGAGAAGCCACTACCTGCAGCACTGGGACCCAAAATGCAGCTGAGCATCAGCTAGGCCAATAACTCACCTACACAATCCTACACACGACATCCCTGGAGAGAACAAAACAGGAACCTGAGCACAGGAGGGAATCTTATTTCTATCTATCTTCTGTTCTGTTATGGCTTTTATCCAATTACCTGACTTTTTACCATGTATAATGTGTTTTTCTTCTCAGCATGCCTGGAAGCAGCACTACACCGAATTGCCTGAAAGAGAATTGCTGTGGAGACAGATGAAGTGACATGACTAAGGTCACCCAAGGCCTGTGTCGGAGAAGGGAGCTGAACCTGGGGCTCTCCCAACAGGCACTGAGCACCATAGGCTCTGGATGTAATTCAAGGAGAAGATTTCACAGGTGAACAAGGGCCCTCCCAAAGTCCTGTCCTACCTCTGAAGCCAGTGGGAACAGCAGGTCAGCAGAAGACATCTTCAAATATTTTTCCTTCCCAGGGCATCTGTGCAGCTTACCAGGAGAGGCACAACATGCCCACAGCTGGACCAGATGTGCAGCCAATTCCTTCCTTTGCTTCTGGATTCCCACTCTCATGCTGGTGCTGTATCAGTCCAGCCCTGCAAAATGGAATCATTGTTTTAATTATTCCCAGAAACACCATTTCCCAGTGGTTTTTCTTCTATTTCTGGAGCAGGTCAGACTGCATGTCTGTTGTGAGACAGTTCTGTTGTGGTGGTAAATGACTCGGGGAGGTGACCCCGGAGAGCAGCAGAGCGGCATGGCCAGAGCACTGCCACCAGCTCAGCACCAACCAGAAACTTCAGGGCTGCTCCCCAGGGAGTACTTCAGGCTGCTGAGATTCAACATGTTTAAACACTATCCATGTACCACGGCAGATGCCAAAGCACATATTCCAGAAAATTCCAACCCGAGCTTGAGTAGAAAGTGCAGGAGATGATCTGGCTTCAAACACTAGGAGAAGAAAGTCTCTTTGGCCAAAATTTCTCTAGCTGTCTCTCTGCACTCCAGCAAACCTGGCCGCTGCCTCCATCCTGGAGATGACTTCATTTCACCAGATTTCTCAGCCCAGGCTCTCTGCGCCTCAGAAGTGATTGTTTGTGCTGCGGTTGGAAAATGTGTATCATCACAGTTGCCTTTTTTTCCCACTGCAGAGTAATTAATCGATATTTCTCATGGAGGGCAGTCAATTCTCATTACACTGGGCTTTCACAAAGCTGTTTGGTGGGTTGGTTGGGTTTTTTTCATGAAACTGGAATATAACTTTTCAGTGTCTGTGGGGACAGGACAAGGGGCAATGCCTGCAGGTTAGAGCAGAGGCAGAACTTTTCCCCAGTGAGGGTGCCAGAGCCCTGGGACAGGCTGCCCAGGGGGCTTGTGGAGTCTCCATCTCTGGAGAGATTCCAGCCCTGTCTGGATGCCAACCTGTGCAATATGAGCTGTGTTGCTACTTTGGCAGGGGGTTGGACCCCATGAGCTCTCAAGGTCCCTTCCAACCCCTATGATTCTGTGATTCTATGATTCTATGATCCAAGAGACACTCTATGCTCTGGCTGAGGTCTCAGCTTCTCACCCTTGCTCGCGTTGGGCTGCGCGAGTGCGAAGGCAGCCAGGCAAATCTCAGGATGGGGGAGGCAGCCGCTGTCACAGAGCTGTCTGCCGATGTAACACAGAGAAAGGTTTTCCTTTCCATGCCATCTGCTCTGCGCCGGTGACACGGTGCCAAGGACGGGGGAAGGAGCGATGCAGGGTGGAGGTCACAAGCCCCCAGCCTTTTGCTAACCCAAGAACAGGATGTCTGCAAGCTGAGGGAGATAGGATGCCACCTTCATCCCATTGGCACTGCCACCTTCATCCCATTGGCACTGCTCCAGTGTACCAGCACAGGTAGAGTCTGCCCCTATAAATATATATTTAGATATATAAATACAAATTACTAGAGAGGGAGGGTGGTGCACGATCACAACACACAAGAGCCAAATGCCAAGCAGCACCAACAAAGCTGTGTTGGAGTCTCCCATTGGGCTCACAAGCTCCTTCCCAACGCCGCGTGCTTCACTGTGCAGCACAGCGCTGGCAGTCATTGCCGATGCACACTGACTCAGTACCGCCGCTGCCCCTCCTGAGTGCCATCCACACAGTATGAATGTGCTTCCCCCCCATCGCATTCGTTAGCAGAACTCACAAGTCTTCAGGCAAGGACGCCGTTAATGCACCAGTCGTTGTTCCCCACGCGTCGCTACCGCCCAGTCGAAGCACTGGAAATTACCATTGCAGAGCAGAGTTTTGGATGCCATTCACAAAAAAAAAAAGGAGAGAAAAAAAAGAAAAGGCTAAAAGTTAAAACTTCAAATAGGAGTAGGAAAGCTGCCTGGCTTTACATGATAACATGGCACTTTATTATCCCTCTTCAATTGTTTGACGTTTATGCCTCTGTTTAGCAAGGCTGTTTGTTATCGTTCTCCAATTAACAGAGACTTTTTTCAGGGTGGTTTTTTTTATGAAATTCTCATTTAATTAGCAATACAGATGAGTCTCAAATGGCAGTTTTAAAAATATCCTTCCACTGATCAAGCAGCCAAATGGTCTTTCTGAGATATCTGCAGAATTGTAAACCTTCATTTGTCTGCCAGTTATCCCCTGGTTAGGTGATGGGAGTGTGAACACCTGATGATGGGGAGTTACTCACCAGACTCTTTCTTTGCTCACAGTGTGGAAAAATGCAAATTTCAATTATTAAAACCTTCTTTTTATGAGTTGGGTTGGGGTTTTTTTTAAAAGTTTTAAAGTGAAGCATGGAATTCATCAGATGATTTTCAGATTCTGTGCAATAAATGGGTAATGAATATAATGGATGACAAATAATGGGAAAAAGGTCTGATAGGAGATGTCAGGCGTTCTACAGGCAGAGAGCAAAAAGAGAGGAAATATGTTTATAGTATAGTAATGAAAGCAAGAAGATAAAAAAATAAAACCAACAGTAAAATTTCAGTGCATGGGCCCTCCTGCTCTACAGCTGGAGACCATTATGGTATTTAGCAGCAAATACACAAATAAGCTTAAAATGCATTTTTGCTGTACATTGCTGGGTGTATGCAGTTCAAATAGGAACAAAAAAATCCCTTAACCTACCACTGAACTGCTTCCACATTTGCAAGGGAATGTGGCAGCTTTCCAGGTCTTGGCTGTTCAGATCTCCCGTTGCGCTGTGCTCCCTACGATGATGACGCTCTGCTGCTCCTTGGGATGGCTGAGCACGTACAGCTCATCGCAGCACGGGCGCTGCCTGCATCCAGTCAGCAGCAAAGGGATGGTTGTTAGCTGGATAAAGGGAAAATTCACATTGGCACAGCACAGGATCACAGAGAGAAATGCTAAATTTGAGAGGTAAGGGAACACCTTAAGCTTCAGGTTTTAAGCTTCATGCTACCAGGAGGTGATGAGACAGGGGTGGGGTTTGGATGCTCTTGGAGTTACACAGTCTGAGGGGATGGTTGATTCAGCCACTACGGCTTCCCAGTGCTCCTGGCATCAGTTGTATCCAAACAGTCCTCCTAATCCCAGGCAGGTATGAGGGAGCTGAGGGTGGTAAGAAGGAGGTGAGTGAGGTAGGCTGGAGGTGAGATAGGATGAAGGTGAGGTAGAATGAGGTGAGTGAGGTAGGCTGGAGGTGAGTAAGGTAGGATGTAGGTGAGCAAGGTAGGATGTATGTGAGTGAGGTAGGATGGAGGTGGGTTAGATCCCAGTGTAGCCCTTCCCACTGGCTGAAAGGCACTTCAGTTTTTTGAGACCCCTCTGACCATCCCCACCAAGAGTAACAAGGCACAGGAAGTGCTTCCAAGTCAGCATTTGGGGGACAGGGAGAGCAGGCGCCATCGCCTCCGCCCAGGCATTAAAGGGGAGTAATGAAATCGTCTGCTGCTGCCAGATAAGTGGAGAGGATACCTCCGAGAGTCACTTTGGATCTCCAGCTGCAGTAATACGTTGTTATGAATCTCTATCAGTGCACTTGTAGTGCAGCTGGAGAGTATGTCTGACATTGCCTCCAGTGACCTTTTCAATATAGTCCAAGTGCTGCAGAGCTGGTGTTTCAAGAGGAATTCAAATCGAATTTACTCAGGCAGAGAGGATGGGCCTGAGGATAGCCCTGCCACTGCCTTTGCGTTTCTCCTTGTCATCCTCATGGAAATGGCAATTCTTTATGCACGGTGCTGCTCCCTGTGCCCAAATGCCTTCCTCTACACAACAGGAACCGCCACCGTGCTTGTAGCCTGGTGGCCTGGCAGTGACAGCGCGGTGCCGGGCGCTGCGGCCGAAGGGGGTTCACAGGTGGTGCTGGTGGCAGCACAGGTGGGAGGATGAAGGTGTGAACTTGAACACAACCCATTGGGAGGTCACGATGCAGCCGTGTGTGCCAGCACCCCCAAATTATGGCTGCACGTCGGGCACCCGCCATCGCGGGGCTCACAGCCACGGGTGAGTAGCTGTGATTTGTATAAGCTGGGGGAGAAATTAATTCAGAGCTCTGCAGAGCCAGAGCAGGTGAGGAGCAACACCTCAGTGTGTAACACTAATGTCTCTGGGCTGAGGTCTCAGCCCCTCTGGAGGCACAGTGCCTGCATTTGGGGGGGAAAAAGTTGTTTTCATGGGCTTTCCTGGTGCAGTGTGATTCTTTCACACGTGTTTGTATGAGGTGCCTTAAAATGTAATTTCTTTGATTAATTTGGTGTCTGTATTTTCACTGTTTTGTTCACTCCAATTTATGACAAAATTGAACAAAGTGGGTAATAAAATATAGCCCTGTCAGGCTCCTGTCTTCACGGATATAAAGAAAAATGTGAAACTGTCAGGCACACAAATGTGCCAAACCCCAAGGAAAATTATTACATTCTGCTTGACATTTACTTTAATTTTACAAAATTCTGTAATACCATTATAAATAATAATAATAAAAAGCGGCATGGAAATATTGTTAAGTGTATTTATTTTCATTTGCTAGCTTTGTGATTTATGGGTTTGTTTTATTTTATTGTGTTTTTTCTTCTCTCTGCATCAGAAGAGAGACCGAGCACCTTGAGCCCAAGAGCTGTCTGCGGGCCAGGGGAAGGGGTGGCTGACGTTGGATCATCCAAGGAAATGTGCCCTGCTCATAAGAAGGCAGGAGAGTAACAGGGGATGTCTCAGCTTCTGAAAGTCTTTTGTTGAACCCCCGTAAAGTGCTTTCCAAGGAAGAGGTAACAGGGTCGGATCCATAACTGCTCATACCAACCCAAGAGAGTTGGCAGCGAAGGGTCTAACTGGGATGATCCAGTTGTGTTGAGCAGGAATGGGGAACAGACACCCAAAATAAGAGTGGGAAGTGAGTAGTCTACTTCAGAGACCAGTAATGTGAGTAGAGAACGAGTTGAGCCTGGGGAATAAAAACCATAGGAGGGTGGAAGACAGCAGCACTCAGCTGCCAAGAATGGGATGAGCGACAGCTCTGAAGAACACACATGGGTGATGCTGAGGGCCTAATCATAAGCACCCTGCTCCTGTGAGCATTGCTGTTCTGCCCTGTCTGTGAGGTCATTAGGATGGCTCGTTAGGCCATCCTGTCCTTGAAGCTCCTGTGGAGAAGCCCCTTAGCACTTAGTTTTTAATCAGGAGGTAGCTCTTCAGTCTCACTTGCTGGGGGAGCTCCAAAGGCCATGAGGGCTTGTTCTCCCAACTCACTTAATTGCTTCTGAAAATACTATGTTCTCCTCCCTGCCAACCCTCAAAGTAGAGTCACACACCAAAGGAAATGGGAGAAGAAAACCACTTCAAGGCATCAAGGTGACTTTTCCTCTGACAGATGAAGACAAAGAAAAGTGTATGAAAATAATTGATGGGGTGTAGCGAATGGAGCTGGCATCATTTACATACAGAACTGACAGCATGTGCCACTCACAGGCCCTTTCCACTATAAATAATGTGTTACAATGACACAAAAAAGCCCTATTTATCTTGAAAGTTAAAAAGGCCCCACCTGAGTGGACAGCCAGCTTCTGGACTCCCCAAGAAAATGTTTATACAGGAGACCATGCTTTAGATAAATAACCCAGCCAACACAGACACAGCTCGATAGCCAGTGAATTGCAGCTCTCCAGGGATTTCTAGCCCATGTTGGTGCTTCCCCACACTCACACCAAGGCCGGATGCGTTGCCTGGGACGAAGCTCGAGCCCAGAGCCCAAAGGGCTTTGAGGGGTTATCGTCTACTGCCTGTTCCCCATTTCATGCCCTTTCGCTCCTTTAGGAGGTGCCTGGGTCTCTTTAACAGCCTCAGGTGTGCTGGGTTTGGAGGTGAGTGCTCACAAAACCCCACCCTCACCTATTTTGGGTTAATTATAAATAGCTGCACTTGGGTAGTGGGGCCTTTTCTTGTTTGTTTTTGCTAGTGAGAGCAAGCTGGGAGTGCTCTGGGGGTTGGGGTATCTAGGGTGGGTGGGTGGGTGGTTGGTTTGTTGGTTGGTTGGTTGGTTGGTGCTTGTGGCTGGAAGGAGTTGATGACTTCTGCAGCTGAGTAAGGATGCAGGAACAAGCCCTTGTAGAGTTTCCACAACCCTGGTGTCTGATGAGGTGCTGCATGGTGGCTGCTGCATCGCATGGGAGTTTGTCAGCGTGCTGGTCCTCTAAGTCCCAGGTAAGTACTGCTGTCCTGGGGCCACTGAGCTGGTGGGAGCAGACCTTGCTGGGGAGTGGGATGCTTCTGGAGGAAAAAGCTTTCCTGCTTGGTGAGAAGTTTTGCTGATCCTGAATCTTTCTTCTGGTTTGTAAGATTTAATTTGTTTCTGCCTGTGAGGGCTGACTTGCTGTTGGGAACTAAACCCTGCTGAAGTGTGGAGGCTCTAGTCATCCAAAACAAGAAAGGAAGGACTGTCCTGGGAGTCTCTAGGAGCAATACTGTGCTGCCAAAGGCCACGCTGCTCTGATGGCCAGCAAACCTGGACATGTAAATGTGAGCACTTGAGTAGTGCTACTCCTTTGTGCAAACACTATCCACCTCCCCTCCCTGTGTGGTCACCTTGGCCTCTCAGGTCTGTGTTCTGCCAGTTGAGTGGGTTTCTGCTCAAACCTCTCCTTTATAAGGCCCTTCTGGGAAGTGGGACGTGCTGCCTGCTCAGGAAAAGGCGTTATAATGGGCAGCTACCTATAGAGGAAGATGGATCACTGAGTCAGAAATCAATCGAGAGGTTGTGATGGTATCATAAATCAGGGGATGCTGAGCGTTAAAAGAAACCCAACACTTGATTTATAACTTGGCACAAGCCATTTGTCGCCAGCCAAGATTTTCAGAAAGAGAAACATTTTTGTAGGCTTAAATTAACATTATTTTTTTCCACTGCACTAAGTGTTCCTGTAGGGTTTATTCCTCCCCTCTTCCCCAGTACAGCTGAATTTGCAGATAGAAGCAGCCAAACAGCATCCAGAGATTTTTGTTTTGCTTTGAAATGCTTGATAGGTTTGAGCTCTCTCTTCCCTCATCTGGGGTCGTTCATCCCTGAGCCTCAACTCCTTCCCAGGGTCTTCTAAGATCTTCAAGCCTCACTGGACGCCAGAGGCTTTTGCTGGTAGATGGCTGGTGCACATCCAACTCGTGCTGCTGAAAAGTATTATCAGTTCATCACTGCCCAGTTGCTTATGGGAAGCTCGTGTTGGTATCAACAGCAGGAAGGTGGCTGCCTGGCCTGAGCCTGCCTCTGCCCTCCTGATGGCTGTGTGTCTGGAGGTGGCTGAGGAGAGGCCAAGCAACCATCTGTGATAGAAGGTGGGATGGGGTTTTACCCTCAACCCGCAGTAACTCGGGGAAGGGAATGAGTTCGTGCTGCTGCCCTATGTTGTGGTTGGGAAACAGCAATCCCTACGTATTGGAGCAGCTTACCTGTCCCTCCTGTCTCAACCAACAGTAAGATGTGGTAAAATGTGAACAGAACCATCCCCCAAGTGCTTACTGGATTTTTAATTAGTTGGATTTTGGGATGGATTGGTTTGGGTGCTTTGGACCAAGGTAGACAAGCACAAGTGATGCAGGGTGTTCTGGAGTTTTCTGTTTGCATCGGGGATGTAACTATGTACAAGTCTTGTACTGAATGTGTGCTTAAATACAGGTTGCCCTGTGACCACGTATTCCTGGCTGAGCTGATCAGATGTCTGTTAGTACTTCTGGGAGGCCATGAAATGCTGAGGACTTACCATGCTGGCCCAATGGCAGTGGGAATTAAGAGAAATGTGCTGATTGCTGCTGGCAGTACTAGGAAGGGGTCATGGAGAGCTGCAAGGAGCCCACCAACCCACCTCTGCCAAAGCACAGAGTGGGCAGTCCTGGGCTTCCCCATTGCAGGCTGTGTATCCATGTTAATGCTGTTGAAAGGGGGCTGCAGAAGCCCAGATCTCACCGGATTAGGAAAAAGGCACTGTTTCCAGCTTCTCAGGGAAGAGCTGAGCTAGGAGGTCATGACAAAGGGTTTGGAGTCAAAGATGGAGAAAGGTCTTGCTCTGGGTCCCCCTCGAACACTGAGTGTTTCCCTTGTCACTTTGACTTTCTCTAACTCAGTCCAGACTTGCTGAGAAGCCTGCAGACCTCAGGGAAGCTCTTTGGCAAAGCTGATGTACGCTTTGTCTGGTTTCACATTTCATGTGAGAAAACACCCAGCCCCCTAATCTACAGGGCTCTCGTTTCAGCTGAGTTAAAATAATGACCAATTTGTACATGCCAGAACCACGGGATCACTCCACAGCACTTTCTTTAGCACTGTGTGTCCATTTGACAAGCATAACTGTGCTGCTTAATTGGGAGTATTTGTCAGTGCAAAGCATCATACGTGAGGCCATCGTGGGAGCAGGCTCAGCCCTGCGACTTGTCCCTGTCTGGTGTGTAGCTCTGGAAGGTCCATCCCAGGACACAAAAGGTTAAAAAAACCCCCAGCTTTAATCTACAAAAGGTGATACCCACCCAGTGCCCTTCTCCCTCTTGGAGGGTCTGGCGGAAAAGAAACCTAATATAAATTCCCATGGTGGAGCATATGGCCCAAGAGGTCTCTGGTGATGTTCAGAGTGAGCTCCTCCTGCAGCAGAAGCCTGAGGCAAAGTCAGGGTAACTGGAGTGTCCAGTGTGGGCTTGCAAAGAGGATCCGAACAGTGGCTTCAGCAGTGAACCATTTGCAGCTCCACTAAGGTCTGAGGCATATTCCTTGCCTGCTGGGCGTGTGGGACAAGATGCCTTTGCTCCAGCAGCTGCAAGTTTCCAATTTCTCTGTGGGATGAGCAGGGTGGACCCAGGGTAAATCATGTGAGTCCCTCAGGAGCTGGTGGGGGACCCCTGTCCCAACAACCTCTGCACATCTCTGATCCCCTGGTCCCTTCTGTCCCTTCCCCAGCAGCACTGGGCTTGTCGAAGGTAGTGCTATGGGGCTTTAATTTCTGCTGATGCTGACTAAGGGGCAAAGGGCTTCTGTGCAAACCTTCCCTCATCCAGACAAAGGTACTTTTTCCTTGTTGCAGAGCAGCTCTGGCCCTCTTGGTGGGGAGGGGAGCACCATCCCAAGCTGGAGAAGCCATCCTTCTGCAGAGCCGTGTCCATCCTTCCCATTTGTGGAGCTACGGATGCTGGGGTCAGCTCAGAGGAGAGCTGTACAATGGCAGCCTGGCTCGCTGCGGTCGCTCTTGGCAGCTTCAGACTTGGTGGGCTCCGATTTCATTTTAAAGACCCCTTCTGCCTCCCCTTATAATTGAAAGGCGAGCTTGTAGTACAGCACGGATCCTAAATGGGTCAGACCAGCAGGCGGGCTCCAAAACAAACATCGTTAACGCCAAACCACTGAACCATATAGCGCGAGCTGACAGTGCCTCTTTTGCCTGCTGACTTTGACCACACAGACGCCGTCGTCTTAAAGAAACAGCCAGGGCTGCCCATGCCAGACCTGCTTGTACAGGGGCTGCTGGTAGCTGCAGGTGAAGGAAGGGAAAGATGCCACTGGATGGTGTGGAGGTGCCCGCTCTGCATGATGGAGGGCTGGGTGGCAGGAAACCCTCTGAAAAGCTGCAGCAAGGAGCTCAGTGCAGCCAGGATTGTTCTATTTGGGAGTAAGGGAGGCTGAGGAAGAACCTCATCGCTTCCCAAGATGGAGAGTGGAGAAGGAGGTGCTGATATCCAGAGCTAGGACACATGGGAATGGTTCAAAGCTGTGCCAGGGGAGATTTAGCCTGGGCATGAGAAGCATTTCTTTACTGAGAGGGTGGTGAAACACTGGAACAGGCTTCCTGCAGAGGTGGTTGATGCCCCAAGCCTGTCAGTGTAGAAGAGACATTTGGACATTGCCCTTAATAACATGCTTTAACTTCTGGTCAGCCCTGAAGCGGTCAGGAAGGTGGTTGGATGGTCATTGTAGGTCCCTGCCAACTGAAAGTACCCTGTTGTGTTCTCTCTGCCAACTGAACTTTCCTCTGTGCCACGCTGAATCCAGCTGCAGAAGCTGACCCTGCTGGAGGTGGAGGGGTTTGTTCTCATTTTTTTGCAGGGCCAAAAAGGAGGGCATGACAGCACCACACCAGCGACTCTGCTCTCTGGGCTTTTGTGAATCTGCCTGACGTTGGGGTGACTTGTTCTTTGTTGGCACCTCCTGGAGAGGTGCGTGCCCAGGCCCTGCTGTTCTGCAGCCCGGGCTGCTGGTGCAGCATCACACTGGGGAGTAAATCCACCCCCCAGCAAGAAGAAATTAAAAAAATTGAAACTCAAATACCCTCTGGTTACGAGTGGTGCCCATGGTCCATTTAGTTTCATATACACAAAGTAATATCGTTCATAGGCAAAATCCCGGGAGCCTCCCAGAATACAGAGAGGATCGGTGTTGCTTAGCTACCGGCGGTATGCTGGCACGCTGAGATAAATCAAATCAATACAGCTCCAAATATTAAAGCCTTTAAAATAAAATCAAAGCCGTGTCCATAATCCCCAGTGCTTCCTCTTTACCTTCGAACAAACATGGTGTCACGCTGGAGCCGTGCAGGAGGCAGCAAAGGACCCAGTTACTGTACAGGCTGCTGCTTCTCCTTTCCTCGCTTGCTTTCTTTTTCCTTTCCCTTGTATAAAAGCATGGAACAATCTGTGCCATCCCAAAGGAGAGAGCTGAGTGGAGGGGATGGGATGGACAGCCAGAGCTTTGTAATGGATGTGGAGGTTAGAGTGACTTGCAGCTCCCCAGCCATGTATCATGATTATTTACAGCTCCAAGCTGTGATGCTGTTGTGAAGCCCTTCAAGTGCCCGTCCTTCCTGCATGAGTAAGTGCTCAGCATCGGACAGGCATGTGGTAGCAGCAGCCCTTTTCTTCTGGGGCGCTGCAAGGTTTACCCCAGGCAAGATGCTCCGAGCTAGACCTGAAAGAAAGGACCACAGAGTCATGGCACATCCTAAATGTCTATTCTACCTCTGCTGGGAGGGGGGAATGGCTATTTTAAAATACCAGAACAGCATGTACCCCCAGAGAAGCTCCTTGGCTGCCAGGATCTTGGGTCCTTGTTCATCCTGGGCAGACATGTGAGTGCTGCTAGTGGCAGAAGCTGCTGGTTATTGGTGTGGGTGGGTTGCATTTGCCCTTAGAAAGAGGAGGTTATGAGAGCTGATAACTTTAAGCACTTAAATCCTGCTCTTAAGTAGGAAAGTGAAGAAATCCTGTCCCAAAGATTGAAAAAGAACCATAGGAAAGAAATAGCCCTCTTTGCCTCATTTACTGAAGTGAATAAAATCAGTGGGAAATGGTGATTGACCTAACTTGTTTATATAATTAATTAGCTGAGGATGGTTTTTCTCATGGATGCAGAGTGGCATGGGAAGGTCTTGCTCTGGTGCTGAGTGCTGGCAGTGTGTTATGCCCATGGGAGTGGGGGGAACTGTCAGGATCGGGTCTCCAGGCTTGGTAATCCCAAGGAATTGGAGCTCAGGTTCTGAAATGCAAATTTAAAGCAAGCTGGAGCCCTTGGTGCATGGGCACAGTGCTGAGATAAGTCACTTAACCGGTGCCTGAGAGTGGGTTAAGCTCTCTATATAGACACAGCCGCTCAGCATTTGTATGACAGTAATACCTAGAGAAATCTGCCAGGATTAGATCACTTATATTAGATTTGGTAGATATGCACGTACGGGCTCCTCTCCCCAAAGATTGTAATGTAAGTAGACAAGTCAAAACAGTGGTGAGAAAAAAGGCTGTAACCCTACTCCAGCTTGCAGAAGGCATGGAGAGGTTTAGTCGCTTGCCCACAGGGACAAGAAAAATGTGTAGCTGAGCTGGGAACCGAACCCAGATTTTCTAAATTCCAGCCCCAGAGAGCGCTGGAAGTGCTAGGACCGCTCTGGGATGCAGAGTTGATCCTTTGCTGGCACCAGTTCTGTGGTCCCAGCAGCTGCTGGGCTGAGACAGCCTGGGACAAAGCATCCGGCCTCGCAGGCAGTGTGGCGTGCTGATACCTGTGCTCCTCAGCTCGCAGGACATGTTGGAGCCAGTGCTGCTCTCTGGCAGCTTCACGGCACCAGCCAAGAGGTGTCAGTGCTCCTTGGGGTGGAGGAGGGACTGTAAGGTCTGGTTCTTCCCTGTGCTCCCTGCCTGACACTTGCTGAGGAGGTGATAGTGTGAGGGCTCCTGTGAACATGGTGGGGCAGATATCGCTGATGGGAAGAGAAGTTCAGGTCTGGAGGATGACTAGGAGGTGCCTGCTATGGTTCAAGCTCTGTGTGGCCCTTTGTGGGCCTTTGTCAGTTCCCCCATCTCTGGCAGCAGAGATGGAGTTCCCTGGGCTGAGCTTGCAGTTGTGGGTGACCCTCCACTCTTCTGTGCCTTGGTGGCCCGGCGGTGACGGGTGATGGCATGGCTTTGCAGGGCTCTCCAGTGTGAGCGGCGCTCCTGATGTGTCTCTGGAAGTCCAACCATGGTGGATTTCCAGGCTCACAGGGAGTAGCTCACGCTTTCATGACTGCTCTGTTCCCCCAGGACTCCAGGAGATCACAGGCAGCCAGCAGTCTTCACAGGAGGCAAATAGCAGTGAACAAGGCTTCTCTTTTTCCCTACTGAGCCTCAGCATCCCTGTGCTCTTCTTGGAGCAAACAGCCCAGCAGCACCTCCTCTGTAACCGTATCTCAGTACATCTAAAGGGGACGTTTGACCACCCCTGAGGATTTTTATTATAGAGATGCTGAGAGGCAAGGATGGGACCCCAGGACATCTCTGTTCAGTGGGGTGCTTCCCTTCTGCACGATATCCCTGTCCTTCATTTCTCTCTCCTCTTTGAAACAGGATATTCAGACTTGCCAAATTCTTGTGGTTTTCACTGGCCCTACGGCTGCTTGGAAAGCCTGGATTATTTTTTTCAGGAGGTTCTCAAGAAACAATCTCCCCTTTGTTTTCCTTTCTACTAGAAAGTTGGAAAATTGGCAGTCTGGCTATAATCCACACCAAGCAACTTTCTGTGGATAAACTTTGCCCTTCCACCTTTTCCCCCGTGTCGAACAGAGCTGCATGTGCCTCTTAGAAGAAACCACCTCACTATAATACATAGCTTGTGCAGTGCTGAAAGGGAAGGAGAAGCAATAAAATGCACAGGCGTGCACAGCCAGCCACGTTAGGATCCTTGTTCCAAGTCAAGGGCATCATATAGGTTTTAACTGATTTGGTTGAGTTATCATTAAATCTCAAGAGTCCTTTTTCTTTTCCTGTTTTATCTTCTCTGTGAAAAGCTACTCCAGCAGAGGCCTCTTTGGAGAGGCAGAAGAATTCAGGTGATGGTTGTCCAAAAACCAAGGTGAGAAAACACGTTTGCACTAAGAGCAGCCAGTTTGGGTTAGCAGGCAGCAGCATGGGATGGGAGCACAGAAATGATTACAGGCTGATAAAGACAGATGTAAGACATAAACAGCTGAAGTCTGATGTAAATATTTATAAGAACCCAGGGTTCTCTTACAAATGTTATGCTTGGGAAGGAGATAGGGTGATTTATAGCTGCTGTTTGCACTGCTTGCTCTGCTTTCATCGCTCTGTGGGCTGAGCTAACCTGGTTGTCCCACAGACAAGGTGCAGCTTTAAGGTCACACAAACATTGGGCAGCAGCACATTGCTGGCCTGGAGCTGTTGTGTGAGCATCTCAGAGCCCCTCTGCTCTTCCATCAGTGGATGGTCCTTCTGCTGCATATCCAGCATCTCAGGGCTGCACCATGGTGGGGCTAGGAAGGATTTATTTTAGGGTTTTTATTTCTCCAGGAGTCTTGATTGTGTTTGCTAACAGCACTTTTAGTTTCATACTGCTGTAACACCAGGTTGCAGTCTGGAAAGCTCGTGTGCTGTTGGTGGAGGTTGTTAAGCTGCCCATCACTCTCCTCTTGTGTGCCCTGCTAAAGCCTAGGGCAGCTGTGGCATGAGGGTCAGAGTTTTAGTTAAAGTGGCTCATTTCTTCCATCCAGATCACTTGAATATCAGGAGGGTCTTCATCCCAGTGACTGCAAACAGGGCAGGATCTAAGATACGTAGGTGCAGGGAGCTGAGATGGAGCTGGTGGCACCTGGGACCAAGCACTGTGCTGGGAATGGATGGCTGTGGCAGAAAGGAGCAAAGGAGGTGCAGGGCTGGTGGGAGAGGTGTGGAGGGCAAAGAAGCTGTGGGGGGACAGGACTGGGGACCCAAACTGGGCTTGAGGTGCAGAGGGACAAATGTCAGGTGGGGAGATGGGGCTGGAGGGGATGGAGACTTGCTCATTACTGCAGTGGCAAGCACCACCCCACTGAAGGTGAAACCAGCAAATCCCACTGACAGCAGCTCAGGGTACAAGAGTTTGTCCCCCCACACCCTTTGGAGACCACACAGTCCCTGTGCAGAGCCAGCTGTATCCCCATGGTGTGTGTCAGGGTGTGACCTCCAAAGACAAAACCTCCTGCTTGCTAAACAGGAGAAAGAGCTGCTGCTATTAATTATTAATGAAATCTCACACACACAGCATTAAAGACATGGGCAATTCTTTTTGGCAAGTGTAATGAAAAAATTAATTGAATAATCATTCTGTGTAAATAGATTTAGATAAGCTTCTCTTTTTTCTTTTTTTTTGTCTCACTCCTTCTCTCCCCCTCCCCACACCTTCCACTTCCCAGCAGAGAAAACACTGTGATTTATTGCTTGGAATATTGTTATCATTCAGAGCATCTTGTGGTAGGTAGTGGCCATACTGGCTGAGGCCACCAGGTCTCTTGGTTTCAGACAGTCTTGTTTAGGGGATGTGTAGTGCCATGAGGAAAATAATAATAATAATTAAAGCTATTAAAATTTACTGCTGTTAGGAACACTTGAAAAGAAATGTAACTGCTTGATTTACAGGGTGCTGGTTTGCTAATGGCTCAGGGGACCTGATCCTGGTAAGGTCTGGTGGGTGTCCCCAGAGGGGTGGGAGCCCAGGGGAGACCCCAGCTGGGCACTGGCTGGTGAGGGGCCACGTGGCTGCTGAACAGCCCCCTGCTCTGTTGTGCCAGTCTGGCCCTGGCTAGATGTGCTTCCTGTCTGATGCTGCTCAAGGTGCCTGTCAACTTCACGTCTTAAATTCTAATGTTGGAGTGGGGGAAAGCACACCAAGCCTTCCAAATTTTCATTCCTCCCTTCCCTCTAGGGACGTTTCAATCTTTTTCCAATGAATGAGGCTGTATGTGACCCCTGGGCAGGGCTGGCCACCTCTAAGTTCCTTGGGGGCTGCATTACTGAGCACCATGAGGAGGAATGCGTGGCAGCTCCTCCAATGAGGACCCAAACCCCAAAGGACTTGGCAGGACCCAAGCACTGAATCCTTCCCAAGTGTGAGGCCACAGGGCTGTGCTGTCCCTGTGACACTAGTGGAGAACCCCCCCTTTTTGTTCTGTGCTCTGGTTCCCCCTCCTGCCCCTGTGAGGCTGGGTGCTAACAATGGCACTGGCTTTTGCTCTGTGTTTCAGTGAAAAATGTTTTCCATTCACTTTAATTTTGGAGCATCCTCTCTGGGATCTCCCTGCCTAATGTGAAGTATTTATAAAGGTAGAAATCTTTTTTTGCCTGTACCCAGGAAAATTGTTTGGTGCTCATTATGTGACGTGGCATAACTGGAGACAATGATCTTTTTCCTGGGAGCTTCTTTTGGCTTTAAAAATTGATAATCCCATTGCTTCAAGAACACACACACACACAAAAACCAACCCCCTTTCTTCCCTCCTCCATAGGGTCCTGAACACCCAGCCACATTGCAGCAGAACAGAGAGGAAGGGCTTTGGGATCCCTATGATGCCCAGCCTGTTTGGCATCATCACAGGCTCAGAAGGACACATCCACTTTCTGCATTTTGAGGCTTAAAATGGCCAAATCCCTCTGGCTGTGCTCTCCTCATGTTTAAGAGGATGCAGACTCATTTTGACTGTAACTCTGCAGACTCTCCAGGAGCTGTATCACGATACATGTTCCCTGGAGCCGTATCACAGTTTGACCCTGTGTCTTTTCAGCTCCTTGCCTGCCTGACAGTGAGTTTCCAGCTTCCTTGTTGTTCCCTGCAGTTACAATTAACTTCAAACAGTGTCTTATCATTAAATCAACCTACATTGAACCAGGCAGTTGCCTTAAAGAGAGACTGCTCTTACTCTTTCCCTGCACTTAGCTGCTGCATTGCTCTTTCTGGAAAAGAAAATAGAAAAAGAGGGGGAAGGAAAAGTTACCTGTTGAAGTGAAGTGTGTGCCTTGCTGCTGCAATCTGTGCCTGGAGTTTCCAAGTTTCTTCGGCTTTAAATGATGTCTGAGTGTGGTGATGTCCCCTGAAATGACAGAAGAGCTCAGCTGATTGCTACCTTGGGGCTTGAGCTACGTTTTGCAGACTGTGGACCTGAGGCAGCTCTGCTGGGTGTCTGAAATCACAAATGGGAGCTGGTTCTGTCTCAGGCTTGGTTTACAGCTCTGGTGAAATACCTGTAACTCTTCTGTGGAGTACTTATTTCAATTGCCAGATACATGTACACTTGTAACACTCATAACACTTCTCAAACCAAAATAATTAAGATTGCATCTCGTCTGTGAGAAAATACCCAGGCACAGCCCTGCCCACCCCTACAGCGATCTGCAGGGTTGTAAAGAAGCTTCTTTGAGACTTTGAGCAGCCCCATCGCTTGCCTGGAGTTAATGTGCAGTTGCCATTTCCCTCATAAATCTCTGGGGAAAAAACCAGTTTATAACCTGGGTCTTCTCATCTGCAGTGAGCTAAAGCTTCCCCACTCTTGCATGATCCGGTCTAAAATTAGGAAAGCTTGGCTGCTGGAGGGTTTTTTTTTCCTCCCTTTTAAATATCCTGTGTGTTCAGCCCTTACCTAGGCTACCCCAGGCTTGTTACCTGCTGGAATTCTGCTCAAATGCCTGTGGAAGGGGGTAAAAAGTCCTTGGCCCACAACAAAACCGCTTTGCCTGCTGGGGCTGGCGCCCAGCGCTGTCCAAGCACGATCCTCCTCCTGTAAGTGAAGTCCTGGGGGGTTGTTATAATTATACCAGTAACTCCAGCTGAAAACTAGCTCAAATGCACCAGTATAAAATAGGGTCGAAGCAAGTTGACTGTCTGATCCAAACAGATACTGCTGGGTTTTTCCACTGATGTTGTATTGCTCTCTTATAAATTGGGTCTTTCATGGTTTTTAAGGTCTGGTTCCATGTGGCTACCCTCAGCTAGTGTGTCCATTATCAAGTTTCAGGGCTCTATTTAAAAGTTTAATTAAAAAAAAAAAAAGGCAAGTAATCTATAAACAATGTAACTTTGTTCTTTTTTGTTCTTTGCTCTTTTTTCTGTTCTCCTTCTCCCAACAAAATTGCTTGATGGATCCTAACACCTGCCTTCTGTATGGCTCAGCGGTAGTCCAGACTGGCTCCTTACCTGGTTTATATGGAGTTTGGGTGCTTCCAGCTGTTTGTATTGGCCATCTCCAGTGGATCCAAGTCTCCCTGGATGTGCAGCGTGGGCTGGCTGAGCTGGGAAAGGAGGGTTACGTGGGGAAAGGGAAAGCTTTGAAGTGTGTCTGCTGGGCAAAGCCTTTTTCTCATGGCAGGAACGATGGCGTCATTCCTGCCCACCTCTTCTTCCTGAATGGTCCTTATGGATGATGCCCCAAATTTAGGCAATCTTTTCAAAAGCACTCAGCTCCTGCTGTGCTGCTGAGAAGGGAAGAAGCTGTTGCTGCTGTCATCACCTGGGTGTTGCCACAGTTTGAGGTTATCCTAAGGTCCAAGTTTCAAATGGTCAGGCTCCTGTGAGACAGTCTGGTTAAAAAAATGCCAGGGGGGGACTTGGAGCAACTTTTTATGAATCTGGGCTAGGTGAATTGCAATTTCTCACAGTATTGTGAGTCATCAAGCTCAGGATCTGCAGCACACATCCTAACTAAATGCATGTTGTTAAATAGTTTACTGGAGTATGTGTTATTTTCTCTGTTGTAAAGTAAGTATATTAGCCCATCTCACAGGACTGTACTGTGCATGATTAATTAAAATCTTCACATAAAAAGCACTAGACTTGTGCAGTGTCTTTGTGGGCAGTAACAACCAGGACCTTATCTGGACAAAGGCTCTCTTGCTTTGATGGAGTTGGTGGGTTTTTTTACATCCCCACCCCTCCAAAAAAAAAGAGGGGACAGGGATGGGCAAAAAAAGCTGAGCCTGTGGTGGGTATAATAATATATATATATAATAATACTTGGCATGAGCAAGGGAAAGCATGGTGGCAGGTGCTGGTCCCCTTCATAGCCCTTCTCAAGGCACTAAAGCCTCATGCTGTGCTGCTGTGAGTCCCACACTTTCCTAGGAGCCTGCAAGGGGATGGAAAAGATGCTACCACATCATTTTTCTGAGGTTGGTTATCAGATATCTGCCTCCCATATAATTAACTTCACCCTCTGCCAGTGCTTCTGCAGAGGATGGGGCTCTCACATGCTGGGGAAGCAGTAAGTTGAAAGTCTCAGCAGATGGGAGTGAATAGCAAAACAAGAGGGTTGTTCTTCACCTCCATAGTGGGTCTGGGAGCAATGCTGAGCTCTGCAGGCACCATTGTCCCCCATACATGTGACTCTCATTGTCTTCTCATGAGAATCTCACAAAGATAAATGACAGCTCAGGATGGGAGATGAAATGCAGACACTGCTCCAAGGGAAAAGCTGAAAAAGTCCATTTCAAATGCAGTTGCAAAGGACTTTGTGTATCATGTATTGACTCAGGTCATTCCCAGCAAGCTTCCGGCCCTGCAGCCCTCTAACTTCATGGGAAAGAAACCAGGATGGGCTTGAGTACAGAGATATGAGATGTTGGCACTTGGAGACATGGGAAACTTAAGGTGTCAACCTTGGCAAAATAACAGTGTTGTGCCATGGTGAGTTGGCTGGAGGTGGTGCAGAGCCCATGGCCCTGCAACCTGCTCCCAAGGAGCCTTCTGAGATGAGGGTAGAACTTTGGTGTGTTCTGTGCTATGGAAGTGGAACTCAGAAGCCAAAAGTGGCTGTGGTGGCTCTGGCAGTGGGCAAAGTTCAGGTCATCTTCCAGGATCTAGAGACAGATGAGGGAGAAGTGAGAACATCAAAGCTCTAATTGCATGCTGTATCCCCAGTTCTTCTCTGCAGGCTTTTATTTGTAGTTTTTAGCAGCTCTGTGCTGGATTCAGCAGAACTTTCCTCACCCATCTCTAGAGGTCAGTTTGGCAACTTATTTCCTGTTTTCCTTTGGTATTTTCCATTTTGTCTTGGGGCTTCCCCAGGCCTGTAACTTCCTGCAGGACAGTAGAGTGGTTGGTGTGCTCTCTGCCAACGTGGCACTCAGGGGTTTCACAGGTGTTTCTATGCAGAACTGCCATGTGCAGTGGGATGGTAAGGTGCAGATGTGTGCTCAGAGGTGTCTCTTGCAGGAGGGACGCAATATTTCATCTTCATCAGTTCCTGGAGGGTGATCTCCCTGACATGGGTGGGAGAGGTTTAGCTTCAGATTAGTCCAAACATCAGATCAATGGTGTAAGATCAATGAGTTCAGGATAAACTGTCCTGGAACAAGTACTAGCTGGTTCACCATACAAGATGATCTTGCTTCAGCAGCTGGAGGTGTGAGAATATGAGAAGTGCTGTGGATTTGGTGATGGATGTGGCAGGATGCCCCTGGATCTGTCCAGGCCTGTTGGACCAAAGAGCTATCATGGTTGTGGCAGGTTCATACTGCAGGGGCCCTCATGCTGAGTGAGGCTCTGCAGCTCAGCAATGGGCACCCAAGAGCACATCTACAGCACGAGTGTCCTTCCTGGAGGTATTTTTGTGGATGTGGGAAAAGGACCAATCCAAATTATTATGGGGGATTATAGCTATTAATGTAGGTTGCCATGGTGAGTAATTAAAATCTTCCCACACGTCCTGTTCCTGCACCACAGCAGGGCCCTGTACAGCAGATGTTTTGCATACCACATGCATAGCAGCAGCTTTTGTGCACAGGAGAAACCCATGACGTGGTTTCACCTCTAGCTGTCTTGGTCAATGAAAATGGTGCTTGGCTTGAGCTTAAATAATTCTCTTAATGCTATTTTGCAAAGCACAGGGTTATAAGCTGTGGATGCTTGAGAATTGTTCATAACCACCATAAAATGCATCAGATAATAGCATTAAACCCCCAAAAGCCTGCAGAAGGCCATGTACCTTGTGTGATACTCAGCAGAGGGCAGGCAGCGCCTGGTCCTTGCCTTTGCTACCTGCCCAAGGTGTTTAACAGCTGACAGCTCTCAAGTCCCCCACCTGTCATTCTCTGCACCAAAGCCAGGGCTCAGGTGGAGCATAAATGGCAGTAAGATTTCCTACCTCTGCTTCAGCCAGGCTGTGGGAAGCCCTGTGATCTGGGGCATCATGGTCAGAGCTCTGTGTGCTTCTGCTTTTGGGTCCATTGCCAGAGAGGGTCCATCTGGTGCTGCTTGTGACCAGTATGGGGGTATCCTGGCAAATAGGGATCGGAAAGATGCTCAGCTCATCCCCAGATAGAAAATACAGTATCTGTCCTGTCCCAGTTCTGGTTTTACTGTGACTCACCAGACAGCTTGCTGCTGGGCTTCTTCATTTCAACCCTGGGAAAAAACAATGTCTGCTTTTATACTTTGCAGTGCATTTCTTTGCACCACCTCTATTTTTATTGTCTCAAGGGAAATCTTTGAGACAAAGCTCATGCAGCCTCCCCTCCTTCCTCATGCCTCTCTGAAGAGTGGGTTTCTGAGCCCAGATTTGGTTGGGAAGCTGGAGATCCATTGGTCAAGCCCTACACCTTTGGTGGGCTGGCTACTGGGGCAGCAGCCAATGTGCTGAGGTTTCAGAGAGGAGGGAGCTGGTGGGACAGATGTGAGCAACCCCCCTGTCCCACCACCCCACCACACCCCTCGTGCTGGGCTGTGGCTCTGGCCAGTCACTGCAAGGTATCGATTGCCAGAGGAACAAAAGCGAAGCACGACTGAAGTGCAATAATCATGTGAGAGGAGAGAAACTAGAGAAGTACACCACAGGTTCACTTAACTCCTACTTGGTCGATAAGCTGCTTATTGAAACGCATTATTCTTCTGTTCCTGATTCCCAGAAGTGTCTGAGCTGCCTGGAAGACCATAACAAACCAGGCTGCCTCCTATGTCTGCCATTGATTTTAATGGAGAAAGACAGAGCACTGTGTAATAAAGTGTAAAAAGATGATTCCCCCAAAATGAATAGCACAATGGTGTAACAAAGGTGGTGATTAGCATGAAACTGTTCCGTGGTCTTGTTTTTGCACAGTGAAAGTCTGGCTGGCTTCTTGACATCGCCGTCCTGTTTCATGATGTGATGGGTGCTTGTTAATTTAGGGCTGTACCTGAAGCAGCCACACTGGAAGGTGAGTGGATCCCCATACTAGGCAAAGAAATAAGATCATGTTAATTTTTGTTTCATTGCTCTGGTATTCTACTACTTAGCCTATCCACAATTTAGTAGGGGCATTTCCATTTTCCACTCTGTTATTTAAAATAAGAGCTCCTCTTAAAACTGTGTGAGATACAGATTTCTTTTGGATTTCCTGGCTAAGCAAAACATAATGGTTGGGATAAACCTGGTTTTTTTTGTCTTCTGGACAAATTTTTTAAAAACTAGTTACAGGATTACCAAAATTTTTTCATTAAATGACAAATTATGTGTTTTAGTCTGGTGAATGGAGGGGAGCAGCAGTGACAACAGCTATGCTTTTAAGTTAAATTTAGGTAAATGTGAAAGAAAAACAACTAAAAATATTGTGCCTCAAACATTGGAACTGAACAATGGGTTTAAGAGTAATGCCATGTTGATGTTGGCATGAATCCTTAGATTTCAGCACTCGGATATTTCGGGGGGCAAAAAAAGTCCTTTGCCCAAGAGAATTAGAATGGCCTCAGCCATAATATAACAAATAGTCCAATCTGATTTAAAGAAAAAAGTCACTCTTAAAAAGTAAGATCTGAAGTATGTATGTAGACCAGATGGATTCTGTTTTTAATGGTAGCTGGGGGTCTCTCTCTTTTTTTTGACACATTACTTCAAACTAAGCTTGGATAGGAAAAACCCCTCTGGGTTCAGCCTGAAGGAATGCAGCAGCAGAAAAAACTTATGTATTGTTTTAACTCAGCGGCTCCCCCATCCCAGGCACAGATGCTGCTATTTGCTGTAGGGCTGTAAGACTGGTCAGAAATTGGGGGGAATATGGTCAGGGCCCTCTACCATGACCTGTGTTGTGTGTGAAGGGATGTGGTGCCCAGATCCATCTTGTATTGCTTCGGTCATGCTGTGCTGGCGGGTTAGAAATCCCTGTGTCCCGGGGGGGTGTTGGCCATCCAAGCTGCATCTGCCTTTATGAAATCCAGAAGCACTTTGTTACATCCCCTTGTAAGACCAAGTTGCTAACTGCTTTGGCCCTCACCCCAAGCACTGTGGTGTCAGGCAAGCACCACCATCCTCGAGCACATGGGGGTGATGCCAGGTTCAGTGCTTCTCCTGCACCGGCTCTGCTGATGCTTTGCCACATCAGCTCTGCTTGGGCAGTGGTGGGAGTGCCACAGCACCCATGCCTGTGGCAGCTCCCTTATCAATAGCTGTCACCATCCATCCATGTGGGCTTGTTCTCGCTGTATCAATCAGACCCCAGAGAGCGTGTCCTCCTTCCAAAAGGCAGCCCTGAGACCTTCACACCAGCAGCTTTTATGTTGTTTTTCCCTACGCTGCTGTATTTAGCCAGATGTTGATGCCAGTAACCCCATCATTAAACCCTTCCTGGATGTTCACTCCGTTCCTCGCTCCCCCAGCCATTTAAAATCAGGTATGCCCTGTCCACACAGGCCGGGACAGCTGCTACTTGAATCTCTTCCCAAGGACGCCTCTTAAAAACCATTTCCCAGTGCTGGCCCTGTGCCAGCCCTGATGGCTGCAATGTCCCGACTTACTGGAAATTCAGGGAGTCGAACCGCCTCGGCTGAGCAGCAAGAGGCAGAGCAGTTGGCTTGCAGCAGAGCTGGGAGAGTCTCAAACCCTCCTTCTCACCAGCCCCCCAGATTATCTTGCTGGCTTAAATCAGAAGACAAAGGCAGTGGAGTTTCAGCTCCTGGTGTTGCACCATTCGGATGAGTACCTGAGGAGCTGGG
>VZTU01006002.1:26521-101782 GCA_013400835.1 Zapornia atra | reverse complement strand
CCAGCACTGGATACAACACTCCAGGTGGGGCCTGACCAGGGCAGAGCAGAGGGGGAGGATACCCTCCTTCGACCTTGCTGGTCACACTCCTCCTGATGCCCCCCAGGATCCCATTGTGTCTCTCAGCCCCCAGGGCACACTGCTGGCTCATGGCCACCCTGTCATCAACCAGGACCCCCAGGTCCTTCTGCACAGAGCTCTTTTCCAGCAGGTCACCCCCAGCCTGTCCTGACTCCAGCAGTTATTCCTCCCCAGGTGCCAGACTCTCCACTTGCTCTTGTTGAATCTCATCTGGTCTCTCCCTGCCCAGCTCTCCAGCCTGTCCAGGTCTCTCTGCATGGCAGCGCAGTGTCCTGCCTGTCAGCCACCCCTCCCAGCTTTGTAAAAGGGTCGGACACTTCTTGGCTGCTGCCAGCATCCTGGGGCCATCGGTGCCCTTCACTGGGATCCGCGGGGGTCAGAGGTGCCAACGCGCTGGTGCCCTGCAAGTGGCTGGACACACAGTGGCTTTGGCAAAGCCCAGCACCACCAGCATCCGTCTGGACAGCTGGTGCTGTATTCAGGGGATGGGGCTGACCAGGCTGTGCCAGAATCAGGAATCACATCCAAACTTTTGAAATCAAAGGTATTATCAGAGACTTGTGCTTCTGACCCCTTAACCAGTGGTCCCAAGGCTCTGAACTCTCTCTTGGTTCCCCTCAGACTTCTTGTAGAATAGTTCCATATTTTTGTTGCCAGAGTGACTTAGAAAGGGACTCAGATCTATCAGAGCTTCTGGTTCCAGGGCACCGAGCGGCTGCACATTGCTTTCAGTGGTACAGAAACCACACTCTGGTTGTGAAGCCCAAAAAAAATAATCTGGAAACTACCCCTGACTGCTCCTCCAGTGATGTCAAGGGTTTGCTGCCACCGAGGTTTTGTTCTGGGGTGTTTTCAGCTGCAACCCTTGTTGAAGTGGATGTATTCCTGCAGAAAATTCCCATTTTGCTGAACTTGCATTTTCAGAAAACTGTCAAGCAGCTTTATCCCTGTCTTTTGAAGACAGCTAATACACCAAAAAACAAATCACTCTGATTTGCTGTATGTGTGAACATCTCCAGTCCCTCCTGTGTCCCTCTGTGCTGCCTTTCTGCATTTTACAAAAAAACCCAACCCTCTTGTCTTTTGACCAGGAACTCAATCCACAGCAAAACTGGAACAAGTTTCCCTACCTTGTACACAGCCTTGTCCCTCACAAGGGCTTATTCCAGCTTAGGCTAAGCCTGTTGGTAGTCAATGTTAATTAGGACAAAACTGATAGACATACATCACGGGGCTGTTCTGCAATAGGTTTGCAGAACCCTTGGAAAGATAACACTCTGAGATCAACCAGTGCAACTCCGAACAGAGAAACCTGGCTAACTTTTTAGCTGGCTTAGAGAAACATTCCTGGGTAGATCTATTAGTGGGCAAAGCAATAGGTCACCTTTTCTGTGCATAAAATGCCGATAGCATATTAACAGAGCTCACACAACCAACCAGCCCCTGCTCCCTGGGCAGGGGGCAGAGATGCAGTCACGCTTATAACATAGATAAACACAGATTTTTTGTGGGGGGTTGAATTGTTTTGCCTCAAGGCACCTTGGAAGTTTGGCCATAATGGGGTCAATAAGATTTTTTAATTTACTTTTTTATTTTCCCCCCAGGATTTTGTCCTGACTTTTCTCAGAGGATTCTGATTTTCTCTGAGGATGTCTCAGAGAATTTCAGAGCAATGTTTGCTGGCCTGTTTTACACGTGAAAACAGCTAAAATGACTGTACAGCTTCCTTCTGCCCTTCCCACCCACCAGTCCACCCTTTCTTGCAAATGCTTTTCCTTTTTGCTACCCTGAATCACGGTGGTTCAGAGCATCACTTCTAAACCCAGCAGCACGTGCACTGGGTGAGGTTAATTTTGATCACAGCAGGTCATCTCTCAAGCTAGCGTGACCTTGGTTCAAATTCTACTATATTTCAATTGTTATGGATTTTCAGTGCCTCTTTTCTGAATGGGAACCTCTGAAAGGAAATAATACGAGGTGCTATAGATCTGTTTGCTGGCAAGGTTATCACAAAGGCAGGCAGGACAGTTTGCCTCTAAGAAGAGGTGCCATAAAGCCTCCAAGGTCTTCCCATAAAGTCTGTGAAATACTGCCACTATAGACATGTGTCATTGATGTTTAGGGTCAAGTTTTCAACCTGACCCTCAGACCAGATGAAATATGCAGCTTTATTATGGCATGATCACTCCATTGGTCAGGTGAACGATTCACGAAGGCCTGAGCAGCCCGTGTGCAGCGAACTGGCACGCAGAAGGAAGACGCGCTGCCCAAGGCAGCATTTCAAGGCCATGCTGAAGGCTTACTCCTCCATGTACAACTTACCACTGGTTTTCTACTGTTCAGCTGCAGAGGGGCAGCTATGGACTCGGTGAAGGAGAGGGCAGAGGTGTTCTGGCCCAGAAATGAGGTGTCAGCCTGGATTGAAGGGCGGTGAAGGAGATGGCAGAGAGCAGCTTGTGTTTCCAGCAACACTGGACATGGTGACATCAAGCACTATGGAAGATAGTGGAGAACCTGCAAACACACAAAGCCTGAGTCACAGTCAAATAATATTCATGGCTGGGCTGAGTTTGTATTTTCCAAGAGCCAAACGGGATGATGTCCAAGTTCACAATGAGCAACATAAACCATACGCTCACCACTGACGGAGCAAAGTGATTGATTTTTTTGTCCAGTTCCAAAATATGTTGCTTTTGGGGCATTTTCTTGATGTTATTTGCAGATTCAGCAGGTTGGCTGATGCAGTGAAATGAATTGTCCAGCTAGTGCTTGTTTGGCAAGGTTTCCCTGACCTTCGGGGAGAGAGCCGGGGGATCGGCAGCGTTGTTTATTTGTTGGTGGATGTCTGCAGCAACGTGGTTTAACTACATGGCACAGCTCTTGGTATAAGCAGGGAGAAAAATAGGATGGAGTTTTTGTTTCAGATGCAGACTTTTCCTATTTAAAGTGGAAATCTCATTTCGCCACAAGCAATATGGGGTCCACTTCAGATCTGTAGGTCTGAACGTGTTTAGTGGAGATCAGTAATACTCATGAAAGGAACTTCTTATGTGTTCGTGCTCATGTACAGAAGACAGAAGTAGCCAAGATTTTCACATTTCCTTTCAGGTGTTTACAGCTAGGGATTTCAATAAGAAAGCTCTTCACCAGCTTCAGAAAGAACAATGAAATAGTGTAGCGAAGGGCTGATTGCTGCTCCGTGGGGAACTCCTGCACACATTATAGACTATCTGCCTCACACGATAATGACAGACAAGTAGATGACCTTTCTATGCTAATGATTTGGCTCCTCGATGAATTCATCCTATGTGATGCAGGCAACTTGTCTTTACTCAGTGATGGATCATGTCATGGGATCCCAGAGCTTTCGTGTGTTAGTTAATGTTCTGTCAACACAAACCCCTGAGAGATCATCCCAAATGTCCTGGATGACAATTAAGCTCTCTTGAATAAAAGAGATGGTGCTTAGCAAATCTCTAGGAGCTGATGCACTTCCTGAAACACAACTGGTCACATCCCAGAAGAAATCTTCCCTATCTCTGCTAGTTTACCTGCTGCTCAGAGCACAGAGCTCAAGTGCAATAGCAGAATTAAAAATCTACAGTAAAATGAACTGGAAAATATTGATTCCATTTAAAGCAGCATTACAAATGCCCAAATCATTGCATCCTAGCATTAACTAATTTTTAAATATCTAATGGTTTTATCTGCTCTGCCCCGCTTCATAATGACAAGTAAATGTGTTAGTGCTCACAGCTACTCCACCGCAGATATCTTGCTTCCCTGTACCAGATACAGACCCTGTATCTGCCTTATCTCCTAGCTCCACAGTTGAGTGTAATCTGTGAGCAGGAGGGGCGGTACACAGGTTATTCCCAACAGGATCTGTACCTTTCCAACCCAAGGGCCAGTCTCATGCTGTACATCAGGGCAGCACCACGCACTTCCCTGCAGAGAAGTTGATTTAAAGCAAGTTTGAACCTCAGCCCAGATATTACAGATTATGCTTGTGTTTACAGATCAGTTGAAGATGAAAATCTGAATGAGGAAGGGAGAAGATGTGATAAGAAGTGTTTGATCTACAAAGACTTTCAACCTGGCACATAAGTCCCTTGCAAAGGCTGCAGTGAAACCTTGTGTTTATAACCCACAGAGGAGGCTCCACGGGCAGAAAGTGGTGTCACCACCTTTCTCCTCACATATGGGACTTTTAATATAACCTTGGACCCATGAACTAAAACAATGGGCACATTGCCCTAGTTGAAATCAGACAGTCCTGCAAAGTGCTTTCTCTCAGCCCAGTTCTGCACTTTTTTATACTTGCTTTTTTTTTTCCTAGAGGGCTGGTTTGCCCTTGACTTGGTGACTGCTTATGAGCTGGTGTTGATCAAGCCACATTTCTGTTTCCCATAGCAAGAACCTGTCATCCTCATGGGATTGCTAACGAAGGGCTGCAGACAGCAGAAGGGTCAGATCATTTATCAACATCCAACATTGGACCACATAATGAATTCTTAAAGAATCAGGGGCACTCTGGCAGTAAAAAGTCTTCATTTTGTGGTCACACCCCAGCCCTTGTTACCAGTCCTCACAGTAGTTTTAGGGTTTTGACCTCCTGGAAAATGAAAGCTACCTCTTAGATGATGAGCCATGCATGGATAGACCATTAATGCCCATGGCACCTGGGTTGAGCTGGCTGATGTACTCCCTGAGGTGTTGAGGGACCTTCACTTCTGTGGCTGCTTTATGCTCCTCAACCCATTTCTGTGACTTCAAGGTTGGTCTTGAGCCTTATAATCGCATCCATCCTTTTTTCTATGGAATCCAAGAACCTCCCTGTTTTCCATGATTCTCACATCTTTAAATAAGTCTCTCACAACCCATCCCCAACTTGTTTGGTGGCTCCTCTAGCCTTGACCTCCCACACTGAGCCCTGCTGTCCTGCCCCATTTCTGCCTCTCCAGGTTTCATTATCCGTTTCCAAACTCCTGTTTATCTTTCCACCTCCCTGGCCCACGACCAGTTCAAGGTGTGCTCCTCTGGGGTCAGTGATGGGGAAAACGGGCTCAGATTGCCAAACAGGGAGGATCTGAGAGCAGTGCAGCTTACGTCCTGCCTGTAACATGCTCCTCTGATAGTGCCCTTTCACTGCATGGAAACCAGCATCCACAGAATTAATGTCTCTTTTTATTTTTTATCACTCTCACACTGCATTTTGAAGAGGTTGTAATGAGATTAGCCCCCCTCATTGCTTTACAATATACATTTTTATCTGGGTGTATATATAGAACAGGCTTTTTAACTGCATAAAGGTGTCACAGGGAGGCTCAGGCCGTAATGTATGACATTATCTCCTCTGATGACTGCAGGCAGTACCAGGCTATGCATAGAAAAGGCTGTTAGCTGGCGTGCAGCGGTTTCTTGCCAAAATGAGATGCACTCACCTGGTAAATGCAGGCAGCAGCCTGCTCCCCGAGGTCAGATCCTCAGGTGATGCAAACCAGTGCAGCTCTGCTAAAACCAGTGGAGCAGCACCAACATACACTGGGTGGAAGCCCAGCCCATGCGCAGGTTAAGGTGATGCTGAACGCGTGGGGTTCCTCCTGCAGCCAAGGCTGCAAACACTGGTGGCTCTTTTTCACATCCACTCAGTGGATTTAAATGGGGCACTAGTGAAAATTGTGGAAGCAGCTGGAGTTTACACTGGATGACTTCTAGCTTGAGTGTTTCTGAAACTCTCATTCAGAGTTTATGGGCACTGGGGCCCTGGACAACCTTGTGTAGCTCCAGGCCTGGAGGTTGGTGGCCCTGCCTATGGCAGGGGGGTTGGAGCTCTCTGATCCTTGGGGTCCCTTCCAACCCAGACCAGTCTGTGATTCTATGATATGGACATGAATGGTTTTCTCTGATCAGGTCATGTGGAAAAAAGGGAAAAAAGCTCCAGGCTTGTTCTCAGTGATGGGTTTAGGTGTGCAGGATGATCCCTGGTCCCACAGCATCCCCCTGCCCTGTGGTCAGAGGGGTTTGGCCCCCCAGTGCGGAGCTGAGCCTGTGCCCTGCCAAGGCTGCTGTAGCCATCCCTCCTGTCAACCCCTGGCTCTGGGGCCTCAGCATCTCCCTGCACCAGCATCACAGAATCACAGAATCGTAGGGGTTGGAAGGGACCTCGAGAGCTCATGGGGTCCAACCCCCTGCCAAAGCAGGCTCTCTATCTCATATTACATAGATAGGCATCCAGACGAGACTTGAATCTCTCCAGAGAAGGAGACTCCACCACCTCCCTGGGCAGCCTATTCCAGTGCTCCGTCACCCTCACTGGGGAAAAGTTCTTCCCCATGTTGGTGTAGAACTTCCTGTGCTCCAATTTGCAGCCATTGCCCCTTGTCCTGTCCCCACAGACACTGAAAAGGGGCTGGCCATTTCCCTGCAGCCCATGCCTAAGATATTTATAAACACCAATTAGGTCCCCCCTAAGTCTTCTTTTCTCCAGGCTGAACAGCCCCAGCTCACCCAGCCTGTCCTCACAGGGGAGATGTTCCAGGCCCCTAATCATCTTCGTAGCCCTTCTTTGGACTCTCTCCAGGAGATCCCTGTCTTTTTTATCCCAGGGAGCCCAGAACTGGACACAGTACTCCAGGTGGAGTCCTCTCTGCCCGGAACGGGCTGCTCTCAGGAAAGCACATGAGCTCTCCGGTGAGCCTTGTAAAAAACACCCTCCAAAGGCTGATTACTGTCAAGACCAAACTTAACCCTAGCAGTTACTAGTGGGATGGCATGGACGAGCTCTCCTGCGGGCAATGACTGCCAAACCCACTGGCCACAGGAGGGGTCCAATCACCCAAACCCTCTAAATAGGATGTCTAAAGGTTATAGAGATGTTTGTTTTGGTTTGGGTTTTTTTTTAATATGCCAGGAAAATCCAGAAAGTCTTTTTTTTCTGCCTCCCAAACACAGTAAGTTCTATCAAACCTTGTTTCCCTTCATAGATAAAGAGCAAATCTTTGCTCCATTCCACTTTACACAGCTTAGAGAAAAGGAAGCATTGTGTGGAAAAACACCTCTTAAAAGGGAAGCATTGGGCTTGGGAGAGAACCAGTCACTCCTTGCAGCTATTTCAAAGCAAAACCAATAACTATTTCAGAGCAAATTAGTAATAACTAATTAGTTATGTATAATTTCCTATATAAATTAGTTAATAACTGATTTCAAAGCAGAACCAATAACTATTGGTAATTGAAATACCAACTAACAGGAGTGGATATTCACACCTCTTGTGAGCTAAAACACTTCTACCACCAAACCCTGAGGTAGGAAGGGACCAAGGGCAGAGGTCAAGATGGTCAAAAATTCATTTCCTGCTGCAGGTTTTGCTTAGAGCAGGTCCAAACCCATCGTGGGACAGGTGGGTAAGCACTCCTCAAGGCTCAGTGTCTTCAGTTTAAACCTGAAAGTCTTAATTGTTAAAAAATGTTATCAGTAGAATAGGAAAACATAATAATTAGGTTTTCTGAGAGAACACGTTTCCCTGTTCTGGAAGAACCAAAATTACTCAAAAGGACAGAAAAGGTTTCTAGGTTTCTCCCAGAAGCCTGGGAAGAATATTTTAGAATTCAAGCTAATCAATCACATGCATTGTGAACCCCAAACCACTTCAAATTAAGCTCTATCCACTTTCTAGAGGAATATGGTATGCAAAATATTTATGAGCCCCCCATAATTTTGTGCAGCCCTTGTTAGTGTTGTCAGCACAGGCCTTGGAGTAATGAATGTGGAAACTGTTTCTGTTTCAGATTTGGGGGACAAGAGAAGAGCTTTTGTCCCCAAAATCTTGTCTACTTCTTCCAGCTCTACCAGGAGGTCTACAAAAAAAGAGCTTGCCTTTCTGATGGAAATTGTGGCATTTTCTAAATGATGCTGCACCTGTTTAGCTGAGGGTGTGATATTTAAACCAATTAGTTCAATTTACAGAGGAAACCGTGCCCTTATTCCTCTTTGAAATAGCTTGTTTTGATTTA
Source organism: Zapornia atra (assembly GCA_013400835.1). NCBI lineage: Eukaryota > Metazoa > Chordata > Aves > Gruiformes > Rallidae > Zapornia > Zapornia atra. Next base: position 93,686 of record VZTU01006002.1, on the reverse strand, counting down.
ATTAAGGCTAAATCCTTATTAATACATTTATTAAAGGTTCTGACTGCCTGTATAACCCAAGCCAAGTCACTTCTACCAGCTGCCCCATGAAGCCCAGCGGGAACCACCTCATCCCTAAACTTGTCTGACACTTATTTGACTTAAGCATCCAGTTTCTCATTCCCCCTTTTTTATCTCCTGGTGAGTGTCAACGTGATGATTCCCATGGAGAGGCACTAGCAATGCCTGGAGCCAGCTGTGTTGTAATCACATCCTCATGCAGCACAGCTGGATGTGGGGCAGATCCCTTGAATAGAATCGTAGAGGTGTGGAATCATGGATTGGTTTGGATTGGAGGGACCTCAGAGCCCCCGCTCCAGTGACACCTGCCAGGGTGCCCAAAGCCCCATCCAACCCGGCCTTGTGCCCTGCCAGGGATCCAGGGGCAGCCCCAGCTTCTCTGGGCACCCTGTGCCAGGGCCTCCCCCTCCCCGGGAAGGATTTCTGCCTCCCAACCCCTCTCCAGCTGCCCTCCTGCAGCTGAAGGCTGTTCCCTTGGGCCTGGCCCTCCCTGCCCTGGGCACCAGCCCCTCTCCAGCTATCCTGGAACCCCTTGAGGGCCTGGAAAGGGCTCAGAGCTCTCCCCACAGCCTTCTCCAGGCTGCAAAAAAAGCAGCTGCAGCAGCCTGGCTTGGTACCATGAGGAGCTCAGAGCTACCAGAGGTGGAACAGAGGCATAGCAACCTCCGAAGCTCCTGCAGCAGTCTGATGCTCTCCCTTAGCACAAAGAAGCCAAGTTAACACGTAGGCAGGTTTCTGTCTCTTGCCAGCGCTTGCTTCTCAGTGCCATAGCACGCCCAGGGAAGGCAGGCTTCCCTTCGCTTAGCTCCCTGATGGGACTTTGTCCGACGGGTTTCACGTTCTTTGCTCCCTGAGGAGGTGTCCCCTCCACTCCCTGAGCTGTGTAGTGACCTCACAGGGAAGCAGTGGCCTGCTCCATCTTAGGAGCTTCTAGGAACCCATGTTTTTATATCACAGGGGGTACCCCAGGTACCAGTATAGGTCGAGGAGTGGCCTGTTGGAGAGCAGCGTAGGTGGGAGGGACCTGGGAGTCCTGGTGGACAGCAGGATGCCCATGACCAGCAATGTACTGGCATCCTGGGCTGTATCAGAAGGGGGGTGGTTAGTAGGTTAAGAGAGGTCCTTCTCCCCCTCTACTCTGCCCTCATGAGACCACACCTGGGATATTGTGTCCAGTTCTGAGCCCCTCAGCTGAAGGACATAGAACTCCTTGAAAGAGCCCAGCGCAGGGCCACCAAGGTGATGGAGTGGAACACCTTCCTTATGGGGACAGGCTGAGGGAGCTGGGTCTCTTTAGCGTGGAGGAGATAGAGGGGTGACCTTATTAATGTTTATAGATATGTGAAGGGTGAGAGTCAGGAGGATGGAGCCAGGCTCTTCTCAGTGATGGCCAGTGACAGGACAAGGGGCAGTGGGTGCAAGCTGGAGCAGAGGAGGTTCCATGTGAATATAAGGAGAAACTTTTTCCCTGTGAGGGGGACTGAGCCCTGGGACAGGCTGTCCAGAGAGGTTGGGGAGTCTCCTTTTCTGGAGGCAACCCTGCCTGGATGTGTTCCTGTGGGATTTAGTCTGGGTGACCCTGCTCTGGCAAGGGGGTTGGACTAGATGAGCTTTCAGGGTCCCTTCCAACTCCTAACATATTGTGATTCTGTGATAGCCATGGCCTTTCTTTGAGTCGAATGGGTGAAAATTCACTCCTGGCAAAGCAAATTACTGCAAATATTTGCTGTTTGTGTTACAGCCCAACCATGGTGTTGTACAGCCAGGGAAACAGAGGCACCGAGAGCTTTACAGAAATAATGCAATGCTACTTTCCAGGTTCGTTATTCAATCATTTGTTATTAATTAACCATTCCTCCTAAGGCCTCTTGGAGCTCAGTCAGTGCTCACAGGAATGAGAGAGTTGTGGAAAAAACCAAAAATCACGTTGTTGTTGAAAGCTAGGATATACTTCAGGCCTCATAACTGGGAGTGCTGAAGCACACTTGAGATAGCGTGGCAAGCTTCTTGCAGGCTAAAACAATGCAAACCTATAATCCATGTGATGGGGTCATCGAAAGGACCAGTCATACCGAATATGATCAAAAATTAGATTTCTCTGGTGGAAAAAATTTGATCTGGCATTTTTCACAGTCTTGGTGTCTTTCCTTTGAAAGAGTCCTTTGTTCTACAGGTCTTGGGATGAAATTAAATCACTGCTCATGTACATACTGATTTTTATTTTTTTTTTTACTGGCTGGGAGCCATCCCTAGATCCTTCAGCTCCTTATGCCCCCTTCCCCTGTGTGCACACACCACATTAAACTTCTCCTTGCTCTTCACCCTGAGGAGGAAGTTTGGGACATTTGTTACTTCTCTGGAACGTTGTAAGTGAAATCAGAAGGTGCAAAGGGCGTCCTTACAGCTCTGGTGTGGGGTGACCCTGAACTTAAGGAGTACGGCAGCAGCTCAGGGACCTCTGGGTTTGGGTATTGCTGCAGCTGGTGGAGTTGAGCTCATGTGCAGGTTTTTTGCCTCTGAATTGTTCAGGAACCATTTCTGACCCGTGGTTTCTCATTGTCATTATTTTTCAGACACTTTGGCTGGAAAGTCAGCAGCAGCAGGCAGCTTGTGACGTGTCTTCTGTGACTGCTCGTTGCTTGTAATTCAGCTTCACACAGTCCTTGAATGGTCCCTGGACTCACACAGTATCACTTGTACTTCCACGTTGCTTTAAATTAGGGAGCAATGAGTAACAGACTATGAAATTTGGGGTGAATGCTAATCCATGCTGCCTTGTGTGATGCTTGGGGGAATTGCAAACATTTCCCAAATGCCCTGTGGTTTTTCCAAATGCTCATGAGTCACAGCCAACCACTTTCATTCACAAAAATATTTACAAAATTGGGGTTTTAACTATTTAGCCAGTTCTGTGAGGGCTGGAATTCTGTTTTCTGACTGAAGTTGCTGCAAATATTCACACTAATTTCACTGGGATGAGGGTCTGGCCTAAGTTACAATAACAGCATGTAATTATACATGGATATAAAAAATACAAAATGCCTTAACTCAGAACCTTCCAAATTTCAAAGCAAATGCTCGATTAAGATGAAAAAAGACCTGTCCTGAGTTTTGCCTGTGAGACACTCAAGCTGATGTCTTTTTCTGGGTATGGATGGTCTTTTCCTGAGACTAAGGAACACATTTTATTGGAAGTTTTTTCCCTTCAATCCAGGTAGAGTCTGGTGGGATTGGGATTTGGGAATTGGGATTTGGGAGTACATTTCAGGGGAGATGGATTAGCAGGAAGTGAGTTGGTGAGAAGGCCGAAAAGACAATATATTGCATTGCTTTATGCACATTGCTTTTCTTAGCTCTGTACCTGCACATGTATCCATTACATAGCACTGTATTATTTATTATAGATGGATTTCTGCTTTAGGAACACCCTCATGCAGCTGTACACATTTCTTATCAGTGCCTGTCTATGAACCTCGGTGACTTAGTAAGAGTGACTGATATTGAATATTTGGGAATTTTTTTTTCCAGGCTTGATTGCTGCCACTGGTTTCTGCTGGGACAGATGCAGGCAGAGGAGGGGTAACTCCATGGATTACAAAGCTTGTGACACCCTTGTGCTAGTCCACAGCACAGGCGAGCAGTGATGCTGCTGGTCCCTGCCCGAGGTGATGGAGTTTGGGTTGGGGAGGGACTGAGCTGCCTGCAGGAAGGGCTAGTGCTGGCTTTGGCACATTAAATCCCTGGAGTAATCAAGGGCTGGCACAGGATTGCAGACAGCTTGGGGAAAGTGCTTTGCTTGTCTTGACAAGGCTGCTGGTTGTCACTCTGTCAGGCAGTGCAGGGGCTGCTGTCCCCTGTCCAAATCCTTGCCTGGTGCCGCAGCAGAAAATCTCATCCCGTTTGGGCAAACAGCAAGCTCACGAGCTTTGCTTTATTGAAACCATCAGGCTTGGCTGAAATCTCTGGTCTCAGAGCAAAGCCAATGACTTCATCCTTGGAGCTGCCTCCACGTAACCTTTGCTTTCACAGATCTATTAGGAAGCTCCCCGGGAGGGAAAGCCCAGCTGCCAAATAAATCATACCTTCCCGGCAGAGAGGTGTGAGATGCTCAACAGGAACCTGAGCTGCCTGGAAGGGGAGAGAAGGGGGATCTTCTGCAGAGATTTTTTTCAAGCTTGTCCAGGCGCCAGCAGGGCCAGATCCTCTGCTGGAGCCTGTGGATGTAAATGTCCCAGTTCCTGTGGAGTTTTGTTGCTTTATTCCCAGTGAGGATTTGGCCAGAGCCTACGTGTGTGGTAGGTAGGAAGGAGCCTGCAGTCAACTGTGGGACTTTTTATTTTTCTTTCTAATTAAAAGCAGATATATTTTTTTAAAACATTTGCAGTGGGAAACTATAATTTAGTTTTAGAATTTCCTATTTAATACTCCCCTAATGCCTGTGAAAAGCTTTGAGTTGCAGTTCATGATTTGAATCTTTATAGGCAATTAGCTGGAGAAGGATCTGGAGAAACACAGGTATAGATTTGTAGAGCTTCAGGTAGAGTGATGTGGGGAAGAGAAAACCTACAGATTTAGAAATTTTGCTGAAAGGCAGGGTGGGGAAACACCTCTGTTGCCTCATTTCTTTAAAGATGCTGAGCATCAATGTTGCACGATCCAGGGGTCATGTCAACAACCCATAATTCAGACTTGGTTGGACCAAAGGCTGTATTTCTATGTGTGTATCTCTCTAGTGCACATCTCATTGTCCTCTGCATTTCATCTGCTGGATCTAGCAGTGCTGACACTGAGAAAAGGGACCTGGGACCTGGAGTGCCCACCAAGCCCTGCCTTTGTGGTCCATCCTCAGCAGGGGCAGAATCAGTCGTGAGTGGGATGCCATCTGCCAGAAGATGCTGTTCAAAGGCTGCCTTTCTGGAGGACAGAGTGGGGTTTAAATCCCTGCTGCTGTGCCTGCAGAAGAGCAAGGGGTTGGCTGAAATTACAGGGGTTGTTCTACATCTGTCTCCCCCTGAGAGGAGACAGGGGGAAGAAAAACGAGATGTGAAACTTGTCTTATTTGTGAATCATTCAGGGATGATTTCAGAGGGGGTTGGACAGTGGGATGAGACTTTCAGCCTTGGGGCCTCTGTTTAAATTAGACCAGGTTTTTGCATAAGAATGTAGATGTTGCTGGATCGGGTTTCTGGTCCAGGTTTTTCCCTTGAAGACTTGCAGTCTCCAGCTCCTTCAGAAGAAGACACAAAAATGGAATAATCTGATTCCATGAATTATTGGGTTTTATATCCTTCACCCCAGATCTAGTTAAATCTTTATTGCTTTTGTGGCAAAAATGAGAACACCTTCTGGCTCCCACAGTTTTCACTGGCTCAGATGCTTCATCTCCACAAACCTGAAACCTTTCCTATCCTTTGGGCTTTCTCCACACCCACTTTTGCCCCCTTTTCTGTGACACCCAAGCACAAAATGAGTTGAGGTCTTGTGTTTAATTTTTCAAGGGAAGGAATTTCAATCTACCTGTCATCTGAAAGTACTTATAGTGCCCAAAGATTGTAAATGAGAGGTGAGCAAGGGGAAAGAAAGGGTTATCTATGCTGTTGAGCATAGGTAAAACTGGTAGGTAGTTGGGCAGGTCAACATGATGTTTATCTTGGCATTAGAGATTTGGTGCTGAAGCTACAGCCACCTCCAGTGTCTTTGTGTGGGACTCCTGCTGGGGTGGGAGGCTGGGGCTGCAGCAGAAGCTTGCTGATTAATGGCCCCCAGGTGGCATGAAGGCTACCTGAGATGGTCCATATGCTCTTCATCAGCCCACAGCTGCTTTGCAGCAAATGTCTCACAGCGAGAGGAGCAACATGGATGTATTCTCAGGGCTGAAATGGTGACTTGTCCTGCTGTTCATAGGTCTTCCTTACAAGTCTGCTGTACAAAGCTTCCCATTTATGTGCTGTGGCCATGCTGTCAAAGTATAAGTAATCGCTTTCATACTTACTGAGCTGCATGGTCACCAAGGTGTAATATCTGATGGGCAACAGATGTCTGCTTTCTTCCAGGGTTTATAGCATTGTATTACTGCTGTTATTTGCTCTGGCTCCCTGCTGCCAGGGAGTGGAGGAGGGGTAAGTACTCATGCTGCCTGCTGAACGAACGGCACCTACAGTCTTCCTTTTGCTTTGGGGGAGGCCTGGTTTAAGTACTTGAATAATATCCAGTATTCACAGATCCAGCATATCTTCTCAGAAATGAAATCATGTCTCCTGCAGTGGAAATTTCTGGTTTATTCAGATAGCCTTTATCCAGCAGAGCAGTGTTCATCTTAGGGAGACTTGTGTTTCTCATGCGTCCCTGTGCCTGCACAATGCTACAGAAGATCAAACAACCTGTGGATGAGGACCATGTCTTCTGAGGAAGTTTCTCATGCTTTACCTTTGCATTAGCTCTTTGTGCTCAGGAACCAAGACAGGAGTCATGCTTCCCATGGTGTTCAGCAGTTTTATGCACAGAGTTTGCTGGTTTAACTTGCTTGATGGAGAGTGAGGTAGTGCCTCTGACTCTGCTCCAGTGCTGCTGCATCCTTTTTGCTTTTGAAAAAGTGCTGTGCAGCCTTAAACTTCCACTTTGATACCCTCCAGAAAGCCTGGTTTAACACCTCAACTGAAGGACATGATATGAGTCATTAAAAACATTTTTTAGAAGTCTGGAGGTGACCTATGAGGCTCCAAGAGACTGATTCCCTTGTAGCAACAAGCAGCCAGTTTGTACCTGCCACCTCTGAGCTGACAAGGCTCTTGAAACAGCAGCTCTGCCCTCGCAGAGAGGACCTGGCTAATCCTGAGCTGTTCTGCTGAGCTCCCAGGGAAGCTGTTGGGAAGTGAGCTGTGGGGACAGCCGTGGCTCAGACAGCCTAAATTCAATCCAGACCCAGGGTCAGATGCTTCCTGCTGACTGCTCTTAAGCAGCCCTTAGTCATTACCTTAAGCTCTTTGCCCCATGATGCTGAAGTGTAGAACTCTAATCAGTGATGGCCCTCTGTGCACAGAAAGTATTTGAGCTGTTTACAGCAGGACCTATGGTCTGCAGATAGGGTAGCTGGGGAAAGACTGGAGGCATGTGGCCTGGCCTTCCTCACCCCAGGTAGGTCTCAGACCTGATCTGCTGATGCAGATGGCCATCTGAGTGCTCCTTGTGTGTTGGTGTGACCGAGACCCATGCAAGTGTCCCCAGCAGAGATGCTCTGGAGGTGGCTCAGTCCCTTTACAAGTAGTTACTGCTGGCATCACATCTGTCAGACCAGCTTTAAAAGCCTCTCTACCCTTTACTGTGGGTGCTGTGACACCTGGGAGCTGGGCACCTCAGCTGGTGGCTCCTCCACATCTCTCATTTGCAGTGAGTGCTCAGACCCACGCCTGGAAGTCTCTGTCCCTGCTCCAGCATCATCAGCATGGCCCTGATGCAGGGTGTGTGTCACTTTGCTATATGGCAAGCCACAGACAGTTGATTTTGTCAGGAATTTGGACTTTAAAACCTCCAGGAGACCAGGGCTATCACACAAGATGCATCCCCCTCGATGAGTGCATGAGTCAGTCGTTAGAGCTAGAGGATGGTTAAAGCAATGCCAGCTCAGGGATGTAATTTGGCTCCATGGAGATACCTAAGCCTTGTCTGTGCTAATACTTGTAGTAATAGGTATTAAATTGGCTCATGTAGACATGGCCCTCAAGGGCAAGAAAACTTTTTGTCTGCCTTTTAACCTCTCTCTCTCTCTTTTCAAGTCAACTTTTTCAAACTTCAGGCGTGGTGTGTCTCTGCTGCTGTTTATATTATGCTGTTGCCTGGAGGGCCTTGCTCTCATGGCAGCCTGCTGTGCCAAGAGCCCTGCACACACTTAGGGAGGGAACCCACAGGGAAGAGTTTAAAATCTGTGGAGACACAACAGGAAAGTGAAGAATTTCTGTGTTTTACAAAGCAAGGGGCTGGCTGGGGGTCGCAGGGGGTTAAACTCAGGTGTAGCTGTGGTCTCCACAGAGCTTTGTTTGGTGTTAGTACTCATTGCATGAGAAATGTCCCCACAAAACTCTTTAGAAATATGTGACCACTACATGTATTTACTTCCCTGAGAGTATGAGGTTACTTCAATGTACCTGGCTCTACAATCCCTGGCTTAACCCACCCATGTTTCTGGAGCAGCATCCCAGGGCAGAAAGAAAAGGTATGCCTGTGCTACCAGTGGCCAGAGAGTATGAACCTGCCTCTCCTGAAACAAGATTTGCTGTCTTGCCACAAAAATCTCAGGAAACAGCTTTTCCAATCCAATGCATTCATCTCTGCTGCAATCTGTTCAGGGAGAGACATTCACAGCTTCTGCCTGGCAGGTAGGTCTCATCCTGCTACAGAGCAGCAATGTGCTGGCTTCGTTATTTTTCAAGATGAAAAGGCTTTTATGCAGTCTTTATGAATAACAAGTTACTGTGTCACAAACTCTTGTCAACATCCAAGTTAGCCTTTGAAAAGCCAAACACTTTGCCCATTGTCTTTGTAGGTAAAACAAAAAGAAGTGGCATCCTTCCACAACCTCTGGAAGAAAGAGCTCCATGAGTTGCTGAGGGTGCTATTAGAGTGGCATCTCACACAAGAGCTTCCTTGCAAGCCTGGCTCCCCAGAGGTTTGGGAGCTGTACATCTGATCAAGCTCTCTGCAGCATCAGATTAATATTGTCAAACATAGTGCAGGGAAGAAAAATACCTGGATCAAACTGAGCCCAGTTCAGATCATAGAATCATAGAATCATAGAATCATAGAATCATAGAATCATAGAATCATAGAATCATAGAATCACAGGGGTTGGAAGGGCCCTGGAGAGCTCCTGGGGTCCAAGCCCCTGCCAAAGCAGCTCCCCAGCTCATATTGCACAGGGCGGCGTCCAGACGGGGCTGGAATCTCTCCAGACATGGAGACTCCACAACCCCCCTGGGCAGCCTGTCCCAGGGCTCTGGCACCCTCACTGGGGAAAAGTTCTGCCTCTGCTCTGACTTGCAGCCAGTGCCCCTTGTCCTGTCCCCACAGACACTGAAAAGGGGCTGGCCATTTCCCCCTGCAGCCCATCCTTCAGATATTGAGGAACATTAATAAGGTCCCCCCTGAGTCTTCTTCTCTCCAGGCTGAACAGCCCCAGCTCACTCAGCCTGTCCTCACAGGGGAGATGCTCCAGGCCCTTCATCATCTCTGTAGCCTCCTCCAGACTCTCTCCAGGAGATCCCTGGCTTTTTTATACCAGTGTGTCTGTCTCATGGTGGTCTTTGTGCATTTTATGTGTCATTTAAAAATGCACCATTCCAATTCTGTTTCTTCCATAGTCCTCTATTAGCAGGATAAATGGGCCCCAGCTCCTTTGGTCACATCCAGGGCTGAATGTGCATCCACATTACAAAGATGTGCATCTGGAGTCCTGTCATGCCCAGATTAGAAGGTCTCCAAGGCAGGAAAAGTCTCTCAGTCTCTCTTCTAGATTGGGCCCATTTCCAAGGTAAATGCAAGTAGTTTGCAGACAAGCTGTGGAAATGAATGCCTTGCCCACTCTGGGGAAGAGGAGAGAGGTCTGGAGAAATATTATTACAAATTCCTGGCTTGAATGACTATTCTTGTCTCTTCTAGGGGCTGTACCCCCAGCAGGACAGCACTGAGTGATTTCAGTGGTGCGTTAACAGCAAGACTGGTATGTCAGCTATTCTTCCCAGCAGGACTTTGTTCTGAAGGCTCTTTTCTTTAATTGCCTCCTTTCCATTTTTGGCGACAGCCTCCCAAGTGAACAATGAGCCGTGGGAAACCTTGGGCCATCCTCTCTCCACCATGTGTCTGCTGGAAAGATTTGCACACCTGACCTGTCCTGGTAAGAGCTGGAGTTGTTTGCTCCTTGTTAGGACAGTGGGGATCTCCTGATGGCTTGGAGCAAGGATGAAGAATCCCAGAAAAGGCACAGGCATCATCTCTGCTTTGTCAGCACAACCACCAAGGTACCTGAGTCCCTCTTATCATCCTTATCTAGGCTACTGGATGTCATTTTCAATAAAGGAGAGAAAAAGTCCCACAAGCTCTCCCAAAATGCCATTAGGTCTGCACATGAGAACTATGAGGCGATGTTGTCATAGATTTCCTCCTGATAGTTTAGAAGCTGTGTAGAAAGTCATTTAGCAACGCCAAGGGGAAGGAGGAGAGAGAGAAAAGGTGTTGATTTGGTACAGGTCAAGGCTCAGATCACCTCCTGCCAAGGTCAGGTCACTCTGAACTTGGGGGCACCCCAAGAGGTGAACTCTAGGTCCTCTGGAGGGTTTTAAGGCATTTGGTCTCCAGCCCCATGGCTGCTAATGCAGCAAGCCAGCTCTTCTGCTGGTGGACGTGGCCTTGCCTTTGCTGTGTGTGCTCTTTTGGGGGGTGTGGGTGTGGGGATTAAGTAAGGTGAGTTAGGTAAGTGTGCTGGTGAGCTCTGATTGTACTCTGGTCATCACAGAACTCTGCTGAGAGACCTGGACCTGCAGATCTGATGACCCAGCAGGCATTTCCATGACTGCAGGGAGCACAAGCTTCCAGTTTTCTCCCCACCATCACTGGTGTCTGGGTTTAACCACCAGCAGTGAGGGGTCATGGGGGATCACCTAACACCCTGGTCACTTTGCTCAGTCCTTTCTGTGGGATGGTAAACTGCTGCCACAACTTCACACACAACGTTTGGGTGGCATTCAGCCTTGGCAGGAGAGGGAGGAGAGCACTGATGACTCACTGCTGTTTGGTGTCATCATGGAGCTCCACGCACGCCTGTGTGCACCACATGTTGTGCAGCCACTGTTTGCAGTCTGCTGTGGGCATGCATCAACTACAGGGATCTGCACAGAAGTTGTTCCCAAAAGGAGATTGTAGAGTCCTAAATCAGGAGATAAAAAAGCATTAATCTCCAAATTGGTCTCCTTTAGCTCAGGATGCTTGGGTCTGGAGTTTCTAAATTCAGTCCCCTTTTCATCCCAAGTGTGGAGTCAGCTCATGTAGAGATGTGGTCAACCAGATCCTTGGCTCCCTAAAATCTGCCAGACAGACCTTTAAGAGCAGTGGACGTATCATATGTGTTTCCTTCCTTATCTCTTAGCCCTCTGTGACTTGGAGACCACAGATGAGCCTTTGTTTGAAAGGTTTTCCCACACTTTACTCCTAAAAAAAAATAAATAAATTGTTCACTTAGATTTTTTGGCAACTCTGTAAATGTGTCTGGATTATCATGAGAGATCCTGGAAGTCGTTCCAACAGCAACAGGTTTGGTCCCTTCTGCAATGAAGTCTGAATAAATAATCTCTGATGTTAGTGCATATGGCATATCAAAGCCATTTGGCCCAGTCTGTGAAATATATTCTGTATTAATGTCCCCTTACCTGTAAACTAGGTGAAAAAGCATGCACAAACACACAAACCATTTGATGTTTTTCCCCTGAATCAAAAAAAACCCACCCCACAACCCTGTCTCCATGGTCCTATTATCTCCTCTTATTAAGTATGTTTTCATGCTGTGCTTTTTTTTGTGCCCACAGTCAATAACAATTTAAATGATACTCTTTGATGCCCTTTGTTCACATCATTTATTTCCATCTCTTTATCTGATTTTGCCAACAGGACCTAATTTGAAAGAGGCTGCAGTTCAGCGGCAGGAGGGATTTAAACACTGTTAAGACTGACATTTTCCCTCATCTCACATCCCATGGGGTACCTGATTGCAAATTTATAATACACCAGAGGTCTTGCCATCAGAAGATACAGACTTACAGTAACAGCAACTAATTTAAAAAAGATCTCCCGTGCATCGGTGTCTGGGGCTGGTTTACACAGACTAATTAATCCTTATTTGACCTGAATTAACTCTTAATCTGTGTGAAATGAAAAAGCTTTAGTGGGATACAGAAAATTTTAAAAGATGGAAAATCCTTGCAGAACAGGAGGTTTCTGCAGCTGTGTGACTTGTGGATCAAAATACTTGTTGGCTGCTGCTCTGGAAAATTACCCTCTTATTTTTTTCTATTCCCACCCCCCCTGTAACCAACCATAAAATACAGGAGAGGGGCAGAAGATGTTTTGCCACCAGCAGTTGCTGTCACTTGGTAAGCAGGGTCAGAAACAGAACAGTCAGCCCTGCTGTTTCCTCCTGATATCTTGGGTTTATCCAAGAAATCTTCAGGATGGAAGAAGAGAGAAAGATGATTTTGGAGCAGATGTTCCCCTTAGGTGTCCCCAGATTGCACAGTCTCCAGGTAAGAGGTAGTTTCTCTGCTTCTTGGGAGCAGTTGCCTTAGCAAGGACGGCAGATGTGATTACTAGGTTAATACAGAAGGATCACAGTAGATGTTCCCTATGTAGTCTGTTCAAAAGCAAAGAGATGTCCTCACCCCATATCTTTGTGACAGAGGGACTCTTACAGTTTGGTAAAAAACCCCAAACTTTCAGGTTGTTATGTTAGGTTTGTTAATGGACAATCTCAATTAGATGTCCTCTCATGCCTCAGAGGACTCTGCCAAGGCACAGGATGAGCAAATGGCTCATCCAAGATGATATCAAGAATGTGAAGGGATGAACACATCCCTGGCCATAGTACACCCTGATGCAGGGGCTAAGGGGGATGTCCTGCTTTGGGAGTGAGGTTTGGAGACCAGAATTTGTACTGGGACAAATCAAGGCCACCAAGAATGTGAGCAAATTTTCAGGGCTGAACCCTGGGGGAAAACTGGTTTGGCATTCATAGGCATGTTCAGGGCTCGCTGGGGCTTTGGGAAGTTCTGGAAAACATGAATGGATGGAGAAGGATGAACCTGTAGATGTAACATGTTGTTTTGGTTGGGCTTTGTGGTGTGCTGTGCCACGTTGTCCTGCCTGTGGAGACAGAACATCCCTCAGAGCTCACCCCTGGCTAGCTCTTGTCTCTATTTCACTGTGCAAAGATGGCCAAGAGATGCTTGAGAGAGACCAGAAGACTAATGTGGTGATGAGCCACAGTTCAGGTAATAGGTCTTTCCCAGCACCAGGAAGGCAGCAGTTTGCCTTTCTCTTTTGTTCTTGGCACACATTTTTCCCTCAACCCTGCTTACCTATTATTTACTGTATTTGAAACCCCAGCTCATATAAGGCCACCAGATGATAGCTAAATACCTCAACAAAAGGCAGGATCCTTATCTCCAATTACTGAGGTGTGACTTGTCCAAAGTCACCCAAGATACTTAAGGCAGAAGCCTGGTGTGAGCCTGAGCCCCCTGGGTAGCAGGACCTTCCCTGGCATCCCTGGTAATGTCATTGTGAACGCCGTTATTATTGCATTAACTGCCCACTGCCCCAGCCACAGCAGAGAGGCATTTAAAAAAGATGCTACCACATTACACAGAATAAATGTCACCCTATCAAATCAGCAAGCTGTTGATGGCTTGAGGTAACTGCTTAAAGGTTATCCGATGCTGCTTGTATCTCTATTTTCAATTACCCCCACTTGTTGGCTTTGAAGTCTTTAGTATGGAAAATAAATCATAGCTCAATGTGCTGTTCCATCATTCAGTAATGCCTGACATGACAGTCTAAGAAGATCACAAGATTATAGTGATAAGGGTCTAGTTCTAAAATGTTTACCATTTCCCAGTTGGATCTTTGACCTCGGACTGCATTAATGTTGTGCCATTTTTAGGTCTAATGCCAATCTCTGTCTTGCAACATATCATCATTTTAATGCCTGATTTACACTCTGAATTATGGTAATTTATTGTAATAGTGTGATTTGACCTTTTCAGTATTTCATATTTTTATTGGCTAGATGTTTCGTCCCTTTCCCCAGAGGTTAGTGGGACTTTGGGATGGGGGGCAGAGGAGGCGAATGAGCCTATCAAAGTGTGCAATGCTGAAAAGGGCAGAACACAAGAGCATCCTGCTAATTCAGAGGCTGGGGATTGCAGGGAAATATAAAGGTGATGGTTGTCACAAACCCCATGCCACGAACACAAATGATGTGTTGTCAGCCTTATTGATGAAAGGGCATCTTCGGGAATGGCTGAAGTGATGTCTGTGATCCTCCACGTGGGAAGCAGGGCTCTGGAAAGCCTTGTGGCATCTGCACGGTGCCAGCCTGTATCTTGCCAGTGTGGAGGTTGCTGACACGGTTTGAAGCTGGTCTTCATGGTTCCAGCACAGTTAAATGCCCTTCAGAGTGGATGGGTCTGTTTTTAGAGGAAATCAGCTTTGGGCATTGGAGTGTGCCCTGATGAGAGAGAAGAAATGAAAAACACCAAGATGGAGAGTGAAAAGATAATCCTTGTTGTTCCTCTTTTTCTTGCCCTCTGCCCAGAAACACCACTCCTTTAAGGTAGGATTTGCAAGCATACAATGACAAAAGGACAGCTTGCTATTAAAAAAAAAAAGAATAAAGAAAAAGAAAATCCAGAAACACTAAAATAATCCCCTACAACAAAAAGCTTTGATAAAAGCAAAGCTGAGCCTGAGGGTGATGCTGCTTCTTCACCCTGTTCTTCAGTACTGAGTTTGTTCCAGAGGACCCAGCCTTTCCTTTCTGTTTTGGAGCGGGTTGTGGGGTTTTTTTTAAGGACTGCCCTTTGGCAATCCTTTTGAAATAAGTATTTGTGCCTGACTCTGGAAAAGAACAGCAAAAGCAAGCAGTCAGCTCTTCTAACGTCCGTGTTGCCTTTCTGGGAGCAGCATCTTCAGTCTCTGATCTCAAGGAATGGGAAGCACTGCAGAGCCAGGCTGGGACTCGACCCCTCCAAGAGGGATTTTGAAACTTTTACTAATAAGAGCTCAGACAAATACAGCTCTAAACTGACCCCAGAGGGGTGGTGGATGCTGTTACAAAGATGTGATGGGAAACAGGTACAGAAAATAAAGAGGCAAAGCAGGTGCTGAGACTCTCCTGCCCTGAAGTGAGTGCAAGGTGTTACTAAAGCTGCTGCAGGCAGAATAGGTTGGAAATTATTGGACTAGACTTATCTCCTTGGGTCTGTACAGCTCCCAGCACCATTAGGATCTGGTACCTCCCTTGGCCAGTACTGCTGCACAAATCATAAATTAGAGAAGAATGACTTTTCTCCAAAAGCAGAGGCAAAGCTAATAAACATGCCTGGAGAAGGCATGGTTTCAGCTTAGTCCTGTTTCAATGTGCAGGAGTGCAGCCGGTGCAGGCAGCGTGCTGGTACTGCTGCCTGCTGTGGTGCGGCACTGCCGACCCCGAGGCAGCAGATGTAGGCCAATGTGATGGATTAACCATGACATTAAGGGAGACCGTAACATTTATATTGTGCATATATGAAATTGTGTTTTCAGGTGATTTGTTTTCTCTTGAGACATCCAACTCATCTCTACTGAAGAGTTAATTTATGGTGTTTATCCAAAGTGATCAGTCCAGGGCAGGAGCTGGGGTGTAGTTTCCCAGTAAAAGGTCTCCCTTCAGCTTTAGCTGCTGGACACTTGATTCTTCTTGCTCTGTGTCTGCACCAGGTGTTCTGAAACAGGCAAACATCCATCCTTTTCGATTCATCCCAAAGGCCATTTCCATTACCCTTTGGTTGGGCTGACTAGAAATAACAAAGCTTCCCAGTGGTGAGCTTCAGTAAATATGCTATCTCATGTGAGATGACTTCCTCCTAACACCAATGAGCACTTTGCACCCCACAGATGCTGTTTTATTCCATTGTCTCTAGTTGGATTGTACCCCCACTGTATCAGGACAGGCTGGGAGATGACCTGCTGGAGAAGAGCTCTGTGGAGAAGGACCTGGGGGTCCTGGTTGATGACAGGGTGGCCATGAGCCAGCAGTGTGCCCTGGGGGCTGAGAGACCCAATGGGATCCTGGGATGCATTAGAAAGAGTGTGTCCAGCAGGTCGAAGGAGGTGATCCTCCCCCTCTACTCTGCCTTGATCAGGCCCCACCTGGAGTGTTGTGTCCAGTGCTGGGCTCCCTGGTATAAAAAAGACAGGGATCTCCTGGAGAGAGTCCAGAGAAGGGCTACCAAGATGATTAGGGGCCTGGAACATCTCCCCTGTGAGGAAAGGCTGAGTAAGCTGGGGCTGTTCAGTCTGGAGAAAAGAAGACTCAGGGGGGACCTAATTAGTGTTTATAAATATCTTAGGCATGGGATGCAGGGGGAATTGGCCAGCCCCTTTTCAGTGTCTGTGGGGACAGGACAAGGGGCAATGGCTGTAAACTGGAGCACAGGAAGTTCCACACCAACATGGGGAAGAACTTTTCCCCAGTGAGGGTGACAGAGCAGTGGAATAGGCTGCCCAGGGAGGTGGTGGAGTCTCCTTCTCTGGAGAGATTCAAGTCTCGTCTGGACGCCTATCTATGTAATATGAGCTGGGGAGCTGCTTTGGCAGGGGGTTGGACCCGATGATCTCTCTAGGTCCCTTCCAACCCCTACAATTCTGTGATTCTGTGGGTTTTCCCAGCAAGCTTGCACATGATAGTTACACAGAGCCTGGGCTTTAGCTGATGCTGTTCAACAAGTGATGCCCTCTGGTAGTTCAGTGTCTCAGAGACTTCTGCTTCTCTGTTAAATCTGGTTAAAATTGTCCATGGGTCATGTCTCCTAATGAGCACTGGTACCTCTAGGTTCTTCCCTCAGGCACACCCAGATGTCTTTGTCTTTTTACCTGAGAAAAACCAAGACAAAAAAGGTCTCAATTCCAACCACAGCAAAGCCATTGAAGAAGTTTGCTTTCACACCCATAGAAAAAGGCTGTTTCTGCCCTAAAAGCACATTTTGGACTTGTAGTGTGTAACGGCAGCTGAGTGGGGCTGGTGGAGTGCAGGATCCATGGGATTTTCACTGATTTCCTGAAGGAGTCGGGACAAGTTTCCTTCAATTTGATGTTCATTTGCCTTAACTGCAACCCAACCAACAACAGCCAGCTGGGATTTGCTGAGGTCAGCCAGGTTGTCCCACGGGGGCCTGATTTGGGACTTCATGAGAATTTGCTGGTTTAAACCAGGCCAACTGTCAGTTTTAGATACAAACAGCTGTTCTGTAGGTCCTTATCACTGTCCTCATAGCTGGTCAGTCCATTTCTGAAGGATGACTAATTAAAATGAAGTATACTGTAATTGTTGGCTGACAAAATCATCTCCCATCAGAAGGAAAGCTAAACCAGAACTGTGTATTCCCAAGCTGTCGGCTTTCTAAGCAGTCTTGAAAAAAAACTACATGAAGAGTGTTTTCATTGTACCTTTTCAATCCATTCAGGCAATTTTACAGCGCTACAGCCAAAAGTACATATGCATTAGATGCCTACTTTGTACCTACAATCACCTTCATTAGTTTGATGTGCAAATGGTTACTTAGAAATACTAATACCAGCGGTGAGCGGTTTCAAACGACTACACACACAGGCATACAGCTCTATGAACATATTGTGTACGCCAGAGCCTTTGAAAACAGCTCCTTTTAAGTTCCTCCTGGCATTCTGTGACTGAACTGGGATTTTGCACAAATATTTTAAAATAATTGTTTTAACATTTTTTCATGCTTGCTTTTAAAGTAGATCATCCTCTGTGATCACGGACAATGGAAACAATTGTTCAGTGGTCTCTTACTCTAATCGAGTCAATTTGCTTTGCTGGGATTTCCCTCTCCCCTGTATTCAGAGCTCAGAGTGGTAGGACCAAACAGAGTGAAGCGGATCTAATTAACTTCTCTCAAGGGTATTGACTGTCTGCAAAGGAAGAGGAAAGCAATGAGGAATACATTATGAGAGCCTATTTGTTGCCAGCCTGCACGCAGTAGCACATCTTCCTCTTGCAAAACCTGGGGTTACATAAATTTCCTTATTGAATTGTGTTTCCTGTGGCATAAGGCACCAGAGGCTACGTGAACTCTGATGGTTCCTGAAGACAGAGAGTCAAAAGGAAATAAGATACTTTGTAGAAACTGTGGAAATTAGAAATTTCATAATTACCCCTCATTCATTAGGAGGATGAAAAGGGAAACCTAAAGTAAGTTGCTGTATTATCTTCTCTCATTGAAGCTGTATCCATGTGCAGATATAGAAACCCTGCCTGACTGAAGATCTGATGCCACCTTCATCTCTCTTGAACAGCAGTGAGGACTTCACAAGCCCAACCTTTGGAAAAAGCAGGTAAACACAAGAAGCTGGTGCAATACTGGCCCTGAAAGTGAGTGTTAGCCGGGTTCTGCAGCTGTTGGAGTGGGTGCAAGGAGGGTGGGCTACCTGGCCAGGTAGCACCACCAGCTCTGCTGGAGATGGTGACATGGGACCAGGAGACAGACTCTTGTGATTTCCATCCACTTTGAGCCTTACTAAGGACCAAAGGTTCGTATCAATGTGATTTAAAGAATGACAGCCAAACTGGTGTGTGCCTCAGTTTCCCCAATGGGAGCTGCAAAGTGAATAACCACATGCAGACACTCGAGGGTTTAGCACATGGTTGTTGACCTACAGCCTCTTGTAATGAACTGCTCTCTAGAAACTCATGTCAGATAGATAAAGGTGCCTGTTCACATGCCTCTGTGGTAAGAGCACCAGTGGAAAGAAGGAGCACACCTTTGTCAGATGGCAGCAGGCTTTGTCTCTATGCTTGCATTTGCCAGAGAATTTCTTGTGAATATGGCTGCAAAGGTGCCATGGGCATTGTCACCTCCAGCTAAAGAGAGACCAGCTTGACTGTAATTGAAAAGCCATTATCACCCATTGACACAAACTCAAAAGTTCTTTCCCGTATCCTTGAAATTTTGGTGGAGTATTTACTGAACAGGACATGGGGTTTCCTCCAGCTGTAGTGTTGTCACAGGGTCACCCCTGCTTTGGAGGCCCAGATCCCTCGATGCAGGGAGGAATTCAGGGAAGCTGAAATATGGTTACTTTTAACCCCATGAAGTACGAAGGAACCTTCACACCTCTCTCCTCTGAAGCATTAAGCAGTTAGTAAGTCCTTCTGGACACGGTACCAAGATGATATAAAAGAAGATGGTGTATTAGGCTGGCCAAGGAAGCCTGTGAGCATCTGGAGCTATTTCCAGATGTCAGAAGTTAACAAGGTGCTGGATCATCTGCTAAGTAGAAATCCTTTTTGAATGACCCTGCTTCTGACACAAACCCTTGATTGTCATCTTTATTATTCCATGTGCAAATAAATACATAATAGCACCTTACCAAACCATATTGCCATTCAAACTGCACCCCCAATCCGTGTCTCACACAGTCTCAGTGTTTCCTAATGAGTACATTTCCCTGCCAATGTCTGCAGGATGAGAGCCCTGGTCCTGCAGTTTATCCAGCTGAAAGGTCTGTGTGCCTTTCAAAGGGGGAGAGGATCGGGGTGGGGAGGAAGAGGAAAGGGATGATGTCAACACCTGCGTCAGCACAACACCAAATCAGATTACAAGAGACAGAAAAGGTATAACCTGAGCAGAATGACTCTCTGCACAGCTGTGAGCAGCATCAATGCTCTCAAAATATTTTGCTGGTGCAGCATCACCTGTTTTAACATGATGTTTTACAAGCCTCTGAATTCCCCTGTGTCTTAACACCTTCCTTTAGGGAGGCCAAGCTGGGTACTAACAAGCTTCAGCTGTTGCACTGCTGTGGTCCTCCTGTGTTACTCCAAGCTCTGCGGGCTCTTGTTGCCTCCAGTCTTCTTCACTCTGTTGGGTGGTGTCACGCTCTGCAGCCCCGTTGGGCTATTGTAAAGGTAAATAGTGGCTGCTTGCTCTGGCTGTAGAAAAGTAGGAATGGCTCACACTGGGCTGTAAGAGGAGTGATGGGTCGAGGTGGCTGCCTGGCCTCTGCACAGCAGAGTATTTTGCTGGGAAGTGCTTTGGAGAGGTGATGGAAGGCATCCTCCCTGCCCTGCACTTGCTCCCCTTGCTGACCAAGGTCGGAGCTGGAAGCCTTTGGTAGTAGCTGCCGTGCTGAGCTGACAGGGTTGTGTGGTTGTGCTGCTGTACCACCAACACCAATGAGTGGGAAAACACACTGAACAAGAGTTTTCTCAAATAATAAATAGCAACAGATCATCCCCTGTTACATTACCTGAGCAGATGCAAAACATATTTGCCATTAGCAAAGTGTTTTATGGTTCCCACCTTGTTCCTACTGGTTTGATAGCTTTTGCAGCTCAACCTGCAAAGCCAGCTGTGCAGGGACAGCCCTGTGAGTGGGGGACCACAAAGGCAGAGCTGTGACCCCGGGATGGTTTATGACAACAGTGACTGGTGCTGGGAAGAACCATTGGGAAAAGATTGATGTAATGATGGGGAATTATGAGGCAGCTGCTGGGTAAAGGGATTCACGTGCTGCTCATGCCTGTGTCTTTGTACCCTCCTTTCCTCCCTTCACATGCTAGTGCTAAATTAATCCTAGATACCTATAGCAGCCATAGTTATTAAATACAATAATTACCTGTATGCCAAAGAACGCCCTATTTACATTCAAATATATTCAGTTCAATATGTTGTGCCACTGCACTTAATAAATAGAGGAAAAGGTGGTTTATAGGCCAGGGCTGTGCTTTTATCTGCTTTCCACTGTGGTCATCAATTAAATCATTTAATAATGAATGGATTGGCTCAGCTCTATTAAATGATAATCTTCAGTCCCATATATTCTGTAATTTCTGCCGTGTGTGCCTGGAGTGTGTGTGCTCCTCACTTTAAAGGCATCAGAGCTGGGCAAGCTGGTGAGTTCAGCTGGCACCAGCTGCCCCGTGGAGCAGGGGCTGGGCATTTCTGTACAGTGAGCTCCTCGGTGCCTGGGCAGCATGCAGAGCTGCAGCCCCACTCTTCAGACTCTGTTTTTATAAGAGTTTTGCCCCCAGCAACTCTTTGAATGTCTTTTTTTCCTTTATAGGAACTTAAATCCTAACAGCAGAACAAAAAAAAAAAAAACCCATAAGAATTGTTCTTCCTTTGCTGCCATGAGGAATGCAATGAGGTTTTGGGAGACGGGCTTAACGTGAGGGTTTTTTGTAAATGCCTTACAAGATGCTTGGCCTTTCCTTGCATGAGCTGCCCTTTTGGGTGAAGAAGGGTCAGCAGGACTTCATAGAAGGGTTATAAGGAGAAATCAATGTTTCCAAGATGTTACTGTAAGGGACTGGCTGAAAGCAGGTATGTTGCACCAAGGCAAACAAATTTAATGTGTGTCCAGGGCACAAAAGGTGACATGCAAGGGCCTGAGTGTGTCTGCAGCCTGAGAAAGGGGGTGGTGGGTACAGCGTGCTGATGGGAAAGAGCCCTGAGACCTGCCAGCAGTGCATGCCCAGGCACCCAGAGTGTGCTGGGTCCTACAGCCACACCAGGCACCCTTGGAGCAGCTCAATCACAGACAAGGCTAAACCTGTCCCAGTGCTCGGGGACTTTCCCATCCCTGCTCACCTACCACTGTGAAAGGGCCTAGAGGGCACAGACTGATGGGGATTTGGCTGCCAAACTCCCCCGGGTGCCTTAGGCTTACTCAGCTTCACAGCTCCAACC
Organism: Zapornia atra; assembly: GCA_013400835.1. NCBI lineage: Eukaryota > Metazoa > Chordata > Aves > Gruiformes > Rallidae > Zapornia > Zapornia atra. The sequence goes on along the minus strand of VZTU01006002.1, from coordinate 72,117 downwards.
AGGCAGGCATCTCTTTGGCTCAGTCCATAATCAGTACAAGATTGATGCAGCAAAACCTGCCTGGGAGGAGACTAGTGCACCAAAGGTACATTTTAGAAAGAAAAACATTAATTTTTAGGACAACAATCCTCCTTCTCAAGAATCCCAGCATCTCCTGCTGAGAGAGTGAGAGTGATACCTGGCTCTTGCTGGGCTGGCTTCCTCGGATGTCGCACTGCTGCTGTCATTGCTGCTGTCCTCCTTCAGTGCCTTGTAAAGCACTTGGGGGCGACTTGGCAGGGGGAAAGGTGTTTCTTAAATGGAAGACTCCTGATCCTATGCCTTGGAAAAACTTCATTAATTAAACTGTTGTCACCAACAGAGAAGGTATTTTTCCTGGCAGTTAAATGGCTGGAGAATCGGAGGGCCCCAGGCAAAGTCAAAGGTATTCGATCCAGCAAGATGTTAACTGCGAGGAGATATCCCAACAAGACAGTGTTATTCCTGTAGTACACTTGATAAAACATTCTGCTTTTTCTCTGGCACCACAGGCACTGGAAAGCATGGAGGCAACATCCAACTGTTTCTGCACCTAACCCAGCTCATCAGCAAAGGGAGTGGGAGATACAGGGCACCCGTACCCCTCAGCCCATCAAGTCAGGCACCACAGCACGTCATTCAGAGCAATGGGGAGCCAGGCCAGATGAAACCAGTGCTTACTCAGCCTTCCAACACCCATAAACCCACCAAAGTGTTGATTTCGATGCCAAAATCAGGCTGCAGAAAAAGGTCTGCTTTTTTAACTGCTGGTGTTTCTTGCACATTTCTCTCCACAAGCTGCTTCTGCTGTGACACTATCAGAGTGATTTGTTGTTGCTAATTATAGAGAGCAAACAAAAGGGTGCTTTGCAATCCATTGTGGATGAACGCTGTGAGATGGGCTAGGACTATAACCTCTGTTCTGTAATAAGAACTGGGCTGTCACCGCGCAGCAAGGTCAAAGCAGCTCTTTGCCACTTTGTGGGGAAAGAGGAATGTGGGGTTCAGCTGGATTCAAACTTTTCCCTGACACATTCTATAACCCTGAGATGTCTCTGTTCCTTGCCCATAAAACCGGTTTTAAGAAGCCAGGTGTTTTACCCAAGTTTTGCTCCTTTCTTCAGAGTGCAAACCCCATCGGGGAGGAGACTGGGTCTTCTGTACCACTCAGAGCACAGTCCCACCCTGATCCCCCCACACACCCCACATCTTGTAGGCTGGAGCCAAACCAGTGTTTCCCTGGGACTGCTTCAGACAATGGCAGCGCTCATGAGAGACAGCCCTTATCAACCCACATCATGCCAGAATTAATGGCTCCCTTAATAAAAGCGAGTGAGATCATCACTCTTGGCTTAATTTTTCCTTTTTATTGCCTTTACATGTACAAGTAATGATCAGCTGCTTAAAAATCTCTAAAGCCAACACTTAAGGACATGTTCAAATCTCTCACTCGCTAATGAATGGCAGTGTCATCTCAGAGGGAGTTTTAGCACGTTCCTGGACCAAAGGGAGAAGTTTCTTCTTGTAGGGCCAGCTCCAGCGTTGTATCCTGTCCTTCAAGACTCATTGAAACAGTGAGATGCACCCATCCTGCAGCTGAGTGCTGGGTGCAGGTCAGGTCAGAGATCACGTGCAGGTCTGAGGAAAATAGCAAATGGCAAATATCTCTGAGCCTGTTTATACAGCTCACCTTCAAATGTGAACTTCAGAAAGCTCCAGGTATGGCTTAAGAAATTCCTTGGGTCTCCAGATAATCTCTCAAGAGAATTTACAATATTACAAACCAAAGGCCTCATGTCCCCTGGTTTTCCAGAAGGGTTTCTAGATACTGGGGGATTTCCTTTTGCCCACTCCATCCCACAATGAGGATCAGAGTCAGCTTCACAAGTTATTGAAACGTTATTTAGATATACAAGAGCCTAAATGCAAATCAGGCTTAATGTGACTTTAAGTCCTAAATGCCTGTCTCAAAAATTAAATATATATATATATATATGTAAATAATAATTTTAGGCTCTTGATACCTTCTCAAAACCATCTCTGTCCCCCAGATATTGCCCATGTTACAGACAAGTTCCCAGTGCCTGGCTGTGTTTCCACTGAACTCACCAGCAAAAATATGGTTTAAGGGGAGAGAAAGAAATATTCAGCCCCTCACTCAGCCCTGCTATTTTTCAGAATACATATGCCATGTACAGGAAGTGCAGTCCCTGAACCTGCTGCCCTGAGGTGATGTCCAGCTCATGGCTCCATCCAACACCTGGAGAAGGAGGGGAGAGGCTGCTGTAGGAAACCCCAGAGCCAGCACGGCTCTGAGCGAGCGCGGGCAGAGCGCAGAAAGGTTTGAGGCGTTATTGTCAGTGCATTGACTTCTTCCTCCTGCTGGATGAAAAATTGATTTACTGGAGCTGTAAAGAGTTTTCTACCTACTTACATACATGTAATTGTTTAGAGGACTCGCTGGGAGACACAGCAGCCCATCCATCGCGTGGTGCCCTGCTGCGTGCTGGTGTTTGCGGGAGCGGATGCAGGGGAGGAGATAGCTCTGGTAGGTGGAAGAGTCTGCTCATTGCTGTGTGGCAGCACAGAATTGAATAATTTTCTTTTTTTCCCACCTACCATTAATCTGCAACATGCATGGATTGTAATTAAGCTCGTTTAGAGCAGGTCATTATATGCAAAACACTAATATCAGCAATATAGCCATCCGGATTAGCTCCATTTGTTAAAATAATGGTATGGGGGAAAAGCGTGTCTTGCATAGCTCACAGTGTGGCTGAGCAGCTCAGACTTCAGGCACTCCTTTGAGGTGGAACACCAGGATACAGCACTTCTCCAGACTGCTGGAGAAGGTCTGGAAACCTTGTAGTGGTTTCAAAGAAGCAGATCTTCCTGGGAGACCAAGCAAACATCTCACTTGAGTTAATGAGGCCTAGAACGCTGCAGCAGGATGCTCTGGAAATGCTTAGTGCTGCAAGCAGGGTCCAGGCTACCCAGGGGATTGGACTCGAGGCCACAGAGCCAAAGCTCCTCCTTCCCAGAGGCCCCGTAAAAGCAACAGAAAGCGGGTGTCAAACCTTTGGGCCATATTAAACCACCCTGCAGAGCTTTGCTGATGGAGAGGGGCTGTTTGACTCCAACCCTCTGGGTCAGCTGCAGCAGCTCTGGGTCAAGACTCCTGCATCCAGGCGACAGGGACTTTATTAGAAATCAAGGAAAGGCTTCGGACCAGGAGGGTTAATTAGATGTTGATTGCTTGAGCTCTTCAGGCAGGGTTGCAGGGAAAAATGGACCAGAAGCTCCAAGTTCACCCATTCTATAGGAAAAGTGAGAAAGGGGATGGTTTTCAGTGAATGTCTTGGGGGCTACTTACAAGCCCAAGTACCTTGAGTTGTTTGTTTATTTTTGGGATGGTAAATGAGGAGCTGAGATCTCTCCTTCCTTCTACACATATGAGAGAACTTCTGCTGTTTGTACCGCTGACGGTCTCCACATTGTGCCCAAACTTCTCTAAGGAGCTCAAGCGCAGCAAGATGCCCTGGTGCTGGCAGGGACTTGGGTCCTTGGCTTCCACAAGTGGCCACACAAAATGCAGCTGAGGGGCTGCCTGCATCTACACAGTGAGGCTGATGTGTCCCAGCTGCGTCCCTGTGCGACACCGAGTCGTTCCATGCACGCAGGGGCTGCGGGGTTGGGATTTCGGGACATCTGGCAACCCAGGCTGTGCAACATCTGGAAAAGCAAAGAGTTTGCCACCCAAAGTGGGACTCAGCAGGTCTGGGATTTGACTCCTTGTCTGCGACCTTTCAGGGCGAGGTCTGGCGGGGGGAGTCCTCTTTCCCTCCTCTGCTTTTGTAATGGCGTGGGTGCCTCGGCTGGGGCTGTGCCAGCTGACGTGCTGACAATTTGGGAAAGCTGCATTCTTCTAGAAGGAAAAACTGGGAAAGTAGTTTCATCTGTGTAGTCTCCAGCCTATCATCCCGGCTGCCAAAAGCACTAAGTAACAAAACTGAAGCACGCTCTGGTTTCACATGCTGAGGGCTTCATCAGCTCCCAAAGGAGCCTCTTCCCACCACGGCTCCTGCGACAACCTCTGTGCCCATGGGCCCAGCGAGGTGGGGGGGGTGAGGGAGGCTCTCGCTTGCACTTGTGTTTATGTGATAAGGGAGCTTTTGCAGACATGGAGGTGCTCTGCTGCAGAGCAGCCCCCAGGACAGCGGTCTCTGGCAGTGGGGGTGTCTGAGCTCTGGTTTCCAGCAGAGATGTGGCTATTCCACATATTTACCCTGTGATCCTTTGCACTGCCTCACCCCCTGCCCCTTCCTTTCTTTGTCAGTCAGTGGATGCCCTGACCCTCATTAGCGAACAGCAGCTCTCTAGGGCTAATTATTATTTAATGCTGCATTTCTTGGCTTTCCTTTTTTGCTATTTATCTTTCTACCATTTAGTGCCCCACGCTGAAGAAGCCCTTGATGTGCTAGCAACCCCCCCATGAGATATTTGACTGAAATGTGTATTGCCTGCCTGCGTGAACCTGGCTGCCAGGGAAAGGCTTTCTTGCTCTGCAAAGTAAGGCAACATCTGCCTTCTTCCACGCCCCACCTTGCCAGCAGAACTGAAATGAATTGCTTAATCTCAAGCAAATTTGATAATAAGGTTGAGGTGTCGAAAGTGATTACATTCCAGAGCATCACGGCCCTTTATTTATTTGAGAGATCATGTTTGGATTTTCTTTGGGGTTTTTTTCCCCAAAAGAAGGGCACAAATATTTGCTCCTTGCTGGCTGCCAGGGATGGCTGGGAACAAGGCTGCAGTTCATCTTCTCCTCACTGACCTCCTCAAGGGACTGTCTTTATCCTATGCCCTGGCAAGGTAGGACCAGCACCAGCAGGTCCAGGACCAGGAGATTAGCATTGCCTGGGCCCCATTTTTAGCTCTGAGCATAAGCACTGAGGTGCTGCTCCACAAATGACCTTTTGCAACCTGCCTGTGTGCCTTCAGCCACGTGTGAAGCGGTGGTATTAATAATAATACTATTCACACCAGAGTCTCCTGGGCAGCTGAATGACAGTATGAATGTGGATTAATATTCCTTAGCCACGAGGGACTATGAAGGAGCTGATGGAAGCATAGCTTGTGAAATTAATAATCACCACCCACTTGGAGGAAAAGGAATTGGATTATAGGGACTCCAAAATTAATAGTATCCTGGGCAGGCAGAGGCTATTGAAATATTCATTGGGTTCAGCTAACCTAAGACAGCAAGAAGCATGCGAGGTGTGATGTATTATGTAGCCATGGGCCATGCTGAACGGCTTTTTGTGGCCATGGGGACCGGTGCATCTCCTTTCTGTGTGCCAGTGGTGTGGCACTAATTGGGCAGAGGTACACAGTTATTGACAGAACCATGGCTACCCACTGAAGAGAGCTGCCAGGTATTTTTGTACACAGCATAAATACAGCAGGAAGGGATGCTCTTGGACTGAAGTATGGCAATACTGGGGGAGAGGGAGTTGGGTTTTTGGCATGCAGAGTTTTCAGCATGCAAAGAGTTTTCAGCAGGTTGCCTGCTCAAATCCTGCCTCTGCAGAAACATCTCGATTTGAGCACTTCTTTACCATTGTGTGAGGCTCTGGCTGCAGTGGGGTATCGTTACTGAGGGACAGGGCAGGAGCTTGAGTGTGTGAAAAGGCTCCTTCACCCCCAAGAGCCAAGTCCTGCCCATGCCAGGACAGGGGGAGAAAACTGACTTTGCCCCCAAGTATGTGAAAGTAGTGAGAAAAACAGTGAACCCACTGATGTCTCCCAGAGGGTGTCCCCAGCAGTGGCCATAGCCTCCCAGGACCTGCTAAATCCTGCAGCACTGGGGACCTGGGGAATGGCGACTTCCAAAAAGCCCTTTGCAGACTTGGGCGGGTGCCTGCTGCTTACTGGAAGGAACTGGATTCACTTTAACTGGACAAATGGCCTCCAGAAGCTCCTGTTGGGAGCTCTGCTGACAGGCAGGATCTGCATGTGCCTCATAAAGCTGCTGGCATCAGACACGTGTGTCCCTGACATGTGCTGTGAGCGAGGGAAGGGGCACTGTGCACCCAAATTGAGTGCCTGGGCACACAGACATAACGGCACCTTATGCTTCAAGCTTGTCATTGATAGCAGTCAGGGTCTGGAAAAAACTGGTTTCATTGGTGAGGAGCAATGGTGGTCCTTCAGCTGCTGGGGTCTCTGCAGGAAGGCTTGTGATGGGCACAGGAAAGCTCAGAGCTGAGAGAGCCCCTGAGCACATCCCTGCCCTCTGCTCCCCAGCAGTTGCAGACCAGGAGCTGAAGGATGGCAGCCCTTTTTCCTCTCTTTGATGTCCAATCTGCCTATTTTTGCCTCAGTGGCTGGTGTTCAGCGAGTGGGGATGAAAGAGGCAGCGCGCCAGCAGAGCTGCCCTGCAGAGCAAACCCAGTGCATTGGGGCCTTGTGAAGCCACATCTCCTTTGCCTCCAGAAAACACTGTCTCTCTTATCGATGCAAATTCCCTCTCCCAATGGAGCCAGGGATGGAGAGAGAGTTTCCATTCAAACCAGTGCTCTGCTTCCTTGCCCCCAAAATCCTTATTGCAGGACCATTTCATCAATGTGTAACCAGCAAGCTCCAGGGAGAGGAACCTGAGCTGCCTTTAAAAATCAGCTCTCTGGCAAACCTGCATCTGGTGTGAAGATGCCATTCTTAGCCCTGAAGAGGCTCAGCAGGCTGTGCTGATTTGGAAGTCAGCATCTGTAAAACAACACGTGTTCCATGCATGCAGGGGGGCAGAATGGGGATGGGCTGTCGGTGGGATGCAGCATGACCTCCATCCATCCCCCTTCCATCCATCCCCCCTCCATCCATCCCCTCCCCACCCCCATCCCTCTCTTCTGATACTCAGATGAAGGTGATAGCGGCTCCCATGGACTCTGCTGCCAGGTAAATGAAGTACATGTCTGCTCCTCAGAGGCTGATATGACCCCCTGAGAAGCAGCTGTGGCCCAGATGCCACCACACATGATGGAGGCGGCGTGCTTGAAAAAGGAAAGTGGATAGGGGAGAGCAAAGCCACCAGTAAATTAAATTGGTTGTGCTATTGAAGAGTGAATCATTGCCACTATGGAAGTATAGCAAAGTCCTGCAAGCTCATGTGAGATGTGCAGTGAGCCTGTTGTGCTGTCAGTTTGCTGAATTACTCCTCAAGTGGGTATTTGAAAGGGTGGATCACTACAGCAGATCATTATTGAATCAGTTTGAATTAAAGATCCTCCAGAAATACAACACTGGGCATTAAAAACAAAACACAAAAATCCTAACTATGGTTTCCACAGCTCTGGTCTCCTACAAGAAAAACAGTTGTGTTTGATTTAATTCTGCCTAGAGGTAACCAAAGTGTCTCAGTTAAAAACCTGACCTCACCATGTCCAGGGGAGGCCAGGAGGATGGGCTGCACAAACTGGAGTTAAGCCCCAGTGTAGAGCCCTTGCTGGGCACAAGCTGGCAAATAGGCATGCTTTGTTGTAGGTATAGTGGGGAAGGGAACTCTGTATGAGGCAGAGGCAGGAGCCTTTCTAGTGATGCAAGGTGGTCAGAGGGTGCTGATCAGTGGAGCAGAGTCTGGCTGGAGACCTGTGACCAGCCGTGTTCCCCAGGGCTGGGGTTGGGTCCAGTCCTGTTTAATATCTTCATCAAGGACCTTGATGAGGGAACAGCATCCACCCTCAGCCAGTACCTGATGATCCAGAGCTGGGAGGGGTGGCTGACAGGCAGGACACTGCGCTGCCATTCAGAGAGACCTGGACAGGCTGGAGAGCTGGGCAGGGAGAGACCAGATGAGGCTCAACTAAAGCAAGTGGAGAGTCTGGCACCTGGGAAGGAATAACTGCTGGAGTCAGGACAGGCTGGGGGTGAGCTGCTGGAGAGGAGCTCTGTGGAGAAGGACCTGGGGGTCCTGGTTGATGACAGGGTGGCCATGAGCCAGCAGTGTGCCCTGGGGGCTGAGAGAGACAATGGGATCCTGGGGGCATCAGGAGGAATGTGGCCAGCAGGTCACAGGAGGGGATCCTCCCCCTCTGCTCTGCCCTGGGCAGGCCCCACCTGGAGTGTTGTGTCCAGTTCTGGGCTCCCTGGGATAAAAAAGCCAGGGATCTCCTGGAGAGAGTCCAGAGAAGGCTACAGATATGATGAAGGGCCTGGAGCATCTCCCCTGTGAGGAAAGGCTGAGTGAGCTGGGGCTGTTCAGCCTGGAGAGAAGAAGACTCAGGGGGGACCTTCTGAATGTGTCTCAGTCTCTGAAGGATGGGCTGCAGGGGGAAATGGCCAGCCCCTTTTAAGTGTCTGTGGGGACAGGACAAGGGGCAATGGCTGCAAGTCAGAGCAGAGGCAGAACTTTTCCCCAGTGAGGGTGCCAGAGCCCTGGGACAGGCTGCCCAGGGGGGTTGTGGAGTCTCCATCTCTGGAGAGATTCCAGCCCCGTCTGGACGCCGCCCTGTGCAATATGAGCTGGGGAGCTGCTTTGGCAGGGGCTTGGACCCCAGGAGCTCTCCAGGTCCCCTCCAATCCCTCTGATTCTATGATTCCATGATTCTATGAAGGTGTACGTGTAGGTCCTGATGTAGGTCTCTCAGGAGGTCCCATGTCCAACAAGCTCCTGCTGAAAGCTTTCATGGGTAGAGTCCTAAGGGACCAGGAGTGGTGTCCAGTGGGTGCCTGGTCCTGTTTTTTTGCATTGATGGCTTTAAAAAAACCATCCTAATGAGATTTATGAGGCTGGTTTAAAACAGAGAAGTTGCCTTGCCAACAAGACACAAGTCTGCTATGTAAAAAATATGATGATGAAGGGCTGAGATGACAGCTTTGTATCCATAACGCTTTCATCCCAAGGTGCCTTTATGCAACTGCTAAATATTTAATTTCTTTTGACTTCCAGCCTTGGATATTTTTAGCAGGTGAAGCTGCAAACAGCCCTCTACCCCATGTGGGTGGGGTGGGAATACACAGGCATGGAGCAGACACAAACCACAACCACCGTGGCCGCCTGTTCCCCAGCCCCTCTAACACTTTCCATGCCTATGACTCTGTCCAGCTGAAAAGTGTTGTGTGGATTTAAGTTCTGATTTAAACTCAGGGTTTACCTTCATAGCTGTCTTTGATTAGGAGCTGAACTTGATCTGGAAAAAATATTTCATGGCTCCTTTTCACCAGAAGAACTGTGATTTCCTTGGGTAGGGTTTGGGCTGTTTTCCAGACCAGTGTGAGTGAAGCAGTGCAGGTCCCAAGCGTGGGCAGATCATCAGCATCAGGACACAGCCAGTCCTCTTGTCCTCTCCTAAATGGGTGGATGGCTCAAAGCAGTGGCACTGGGAGACTTGTCTGTTGTCCCTGTCCAATTTTTCCCATCATAACCCCTGTCCAAAAGGGGACATATGTGACTGAGCTTTTCCTTTCCTCTGGCCTCTTTTCTTTCAAGCTTTTGTGAAAAAGAGTTGAAACATCAAACCAGAAAGTGCTATTGATGTGGCAGGTGTCTTTTCTTCTTCAAAAATGGAAATTCTCCCCTAACTTCTTCAGCTTGAACTCTGCAGGTAAACATATTTCACTTTTATTTATTTTTGCTGGTGAACCAAAGACTAAGGCTGAGGCTGGGCAAGAGACCCTGGGGAGTGCAATCCTCTGCCAGGGCTCTCCTGCAGCCTCTGTAGTGCTGGGGAGGAATGAGCAATGTGGGATGTGAGTCCTCGTGCCCAACATGATGTGTCCATGCTAGGTGAGGGGGATCATACCCTGGGAATACCCACTCTCCCCCAGGCACTTATGGGTGATCAGTGGTGAAGGCTGATATAGCTACATACACTGTGGACACTCAAAGTGAAATAAATCCCATTGCTGGAGTGATGATGCAGGTGCTTCAGATCTCTCTGAAGGAGCCCAGAAATTCCCCCCCCCTCCATCAAGGCTTCTCAGGTCCCTGCAGCTGCACCCCCAGAAACCACAGAGCCCAATTTAACTAACTCCTGGCCCTCAAGGTTGAATTGCAGTTCTAGATAGCCAAAATTGTTCCCATCTGCCTGTTGTACCCAAGGGTTTCCTGCCTTAAATGTCAACCAACAGCAGCTTGAGGTTTGTCACCTTCAGCTCAGCTTTCCCACACTGGGGCTGTTCAGTGCCAGGTTGCAGTGACCCATGTCCAGTCCCTGTGGTTTGGGGCTGAGTGACCCTTGGAAGGTCCCTAGGAGACACACACAGGGCATCCTAAATGCAGCCCAGGTATCGCACTCAGCAGGAACGGGGGGTGCCTGGGGCACAGACAGACTTCAGCTCTCTCTGGTGTTACTCTTTTTCAGAGCCCCCCTGAACAGAAATGAGACCTGTGATGGAGTTGAACTGGGTATTATGGTTTGTGCAGCCAGAGGTGTGAGCTGTAACAGCCTTTCTCTGCTGTTGCAGAAGGTTAGTGTGAAGGCAGGGTGGTGGATCTGGGGTTCTGAGGGCACTGGCATGTGAGGCAATAAAAAAAGAGAAAAATCTCCCAAAACCTCCCAAACCATATGTGACCTAGAGAAGCCTTCTGCACTCCCTTAGCACAGCTGTGGAGCTCTGTGCTTAAGCTAGCTGGGAGCCAAATCTCAGAGGGAAATGATCTCTTGTTCTGCTCACTCTTCCTCATCTCACTTCAGCCCCCAACAAATCCCTCTGATTTTTTAAGCTGAAGGTAACTGCAGTTAAGAGGCAAATTCCTGATCCCCCTTCTCACTCATACCCAACTTTCAGTGAATTTGCTCCTTTCAGCAGAGAAACTGCTCCTGAGGGCCCAAGGCCATGGGAGATGATGAAAAGGCTCCTGCTGACCCAGCTAGGGTCACCGCCTCAGGGCTCCACTACCCCCAGAAGTGATAATGTCTGTTGGAAGTGAGGATTCAAACCTTTGTCTGAACCAAAACTTTGGGAAGAGGCACCCAAACCATCCAGGACTCTCCTTCTTAACAAAAAGCCTGCATAATGTCATTGATTGTTCACTCTGAATCGGAATGAAGTCAGTTTTAGCTGTACTATGTGCCTCCTGTTTCCTGGCTCCACATCAGTCACACTAGCACTGACTTTGTCCCCAGCCCAGTTCCCAGTGCTTGTAGCTCAGCACAGACACCATCCTAGGGAAGGAACCACAGGCCACCCATCAGGAGTGGGTGCAATGGCTGCAGACCTGCCCCTGAGTAAGCGGCACAGGGCGAGAAGGAAAAGTAAGGGAGCCAGCATCAGGGAGAGCAGCACTGTGAGCAGTCCCTGGACATGCAGGAGCAAAGTGGGCTGCCAAAGCTGGCTTGAGCCTTCCTCCCAGGATGGATGCCCTCAGAGTGATGGAGCTGGCATAGGATGGCTGTGCTGTGATCCAGCATCCAGAACCCCTCCAGCGCTCCCCCGAGGAGGAATGCTGCCTTGGAAATGATGCCTGATGCTAGGGGAGAGGCTGGCAAGGAGCTGACAGCTCCTCTCTCATGGAGGCCAGAGAGCACAGGGCCCTGGCACCCTGCTTATGAAACTTGGTCAAATTTGGGGGAAGCCTGAAGAAAATCCAGCCACTTTCTTTAGCACATGAAAGGATTTAGAAGGGGAGAGGTTTTTGTAGAAGCAACAGTTAATTCTGGCTTGTACAGGGTCTTGTGTTGTGATTTCTGACTCTTGTGGTTCCTTGAACGAAAAATCTGTGTGTGAAACTCCCAGCAACCAGCCAGAAAAGTCATTCACCTCTGCAGCATCTTCTCAATGTGAGCTTGTAACTGCCTTTAATACACAGTCTATGATACCGTGTGGGTGAAAGAAAATTCTGTCAGGTGTCTAAAATGCTTCTATAAATGGCCTTGATGGGCAGCATTCCAGGGACCATCATCCCTACATCCCACCTATCCTTCAGAGATGCTGAAACCTCTGCTTCACCATGTGCCTAAGAGCTGCTGGAACCTGATCACAGCAAAACCAGTTTTAAATCACTTAAAACTGTAAAACAAAGTCAGGAAGGCAAAAGTTACACAGCTAATTAACACCAAATATATCCTTGTCAAGCCAGGGACTCTCTGGGTTAAGGACTTGCTTGCTCACCATCTTGTGTCAGGCTGGGGTTTGGCTGCCCAGTGCAGCACACTGAAGCTGCAGGCCCAGCCAGTCATGCAGGACTGGGTTTGTTTTGCAGTTTTACTTTAGAAAGTAGATTTGGGAACAGGTTGTCCCCCCGAAAAAGGGTGGTGGCCATGGGGTGCTTCAGAAAGGTAAGCCACAGACAGCAAAAGTGATGGGTCCTAGGGCTTGACAGGACACTGTGGATGCTGTTGGTGAAAAATATGAGCTTAAGCTCAGCTGTGATATTGGCTGAGTGTCTCATGATGTCAGCTTGCTCAGTGCATTGTAAAAAACCCCTCTTTTCTGTAGGCCTTTTTCAGTTTCCTTCTGCTACGTTTTGCATGGCTCTGCCACATGTCTCTGGTGCAAACCCACGCCAGCCCCGTGGGTGAGGACCAGCTCGTACCTCCATCTGCACACACTGGGGCAGCTCCACAGGCTTTGACATCCCTGAGCTGACTGTCCCAGCTGAGGACCAGCCCTTCATCCCCAGCACCTCTCCCAACTAGCAAGCGAACAGTTAAGCAGCTCCAACTGCCTGCTCAGGAAAGCACTTTGTTTGCCCTGAAGGGGGGTGAGAAAAAAATCTGGAGAAAAGGACCTCTGGGAGACCTTGTAAGATTAAGCCAACATACCAAGCTGCTGAACAATGGTTGACATAGCAGGGCTCCACTCCCCATCCCTCCCCCAGCTCCTATAGATCACAAACATATGCTCCCTGCATGCAGGCCCCCAGTCTTTTATTTCACTATGTTTCAGTTCCCGTCCAGCATCTCTTTTTATTCCACTGGTGACACAAAAGTTAATTTGAGAAAAAGGATAAAGTGTCACATTCTCTTGAGAAATGAACATGTAAATGGCCTGGAAGCAACATCATTTTTCTCTCTCTTTTTTTTTCTTTCTTCCCACCCCCACCCCCCCTCCTTCCCTACCAGGAAAGCAGCATTAACTCTGCTCTCCTTATCTTCTGTTTCAATAGCTGCTTCCCTAGTGCCAGGGAGGATGGATGGGCCAGTGGTGGAGTAAAGCTGGGGACAGAGAGAGTTGTTCTACCCCATGGAGCGCACTTAATGCTGCCAGCAAGCTGCTGGGCTCACTGTGCCCATGCCAGCCCATGCTAGAGGGATGTCCATGCTGCAGGAGTGTGTCCATGCCCATCCTGGCACCACAGATGTCTCAGTGGATGTGGATGCACCAAAAGGAGTTGAGGGAGGTGGCTCTGCCTTTTGAGTCCTTGAGGATGTGGTGCATGATGGAGCACTTACTGCAAGGGGTTAACTGCAGATGTCCTTTGCATGTGTCTCCTACCAGCAAGAATAGCAATGAAGACAAAAATGAAGGATTTTTATTGATTACTTTGGAGGGAAGGTTGCTGTTTGCAGTGACTTTTGGAAAGGGAGGGCAGAGGCACACATCAGAAACTCCAATTATGCAGAGAAAAATACACAACTCTAAAAAATAACCCTCCCTTAGAAAGGCTTCAGAACTATAACAAAATATTAATGTTTAAAGATATTCCTTCTTAATATTTCAGGAAGCAATTGGAAGTCCCACAGTATAGTTCATTCTACTTTTTAAATGGAAATATTTAACTTGGAGCAACAGAGCTCACATTGGCTCCAAGATAAACTTTCCTTGGCAGTTGCAGCTCGTGTATAATGCTAAAAGCAGCTCCATCTTTGGGGTGGCATTCATTTCTTTAGCTCATCGTGGAAAGCCAGGCTCCCAATGAAACGCAGGGCTGGAGCAGCTGCTATTCTGCCGGTGAGTCCAGAAGCTTGTCTGCAGCTGGGGAGCGGGAGAGAAGGGCTGTCTGGAGGGGGAGGCAGGATCCACGCAGAAGGTCGGGCTAATTAAATCTGGAGAAGTCACCAGAGAGCCCAGTGTTTCTGCATATTATATCTTCAAAGCTTCCCCTCGTGCAGGGCGCGATAAGAAGAGGGTCATCTTGACACTTTCATCTCCTCCTGAAAGGGCGAGCACTGAGCTAAATAAAGAAATAAATACATGTTGATTACACGGGGAGGGAGGGACAGAAATATCTGCCTGTTCAAACAGCTAATGTGTCTCCCAGGGCTCCGTGTGCTCCTTCTGCTTATTAATAGTGTGATTTTTTTTAATTATCATTATTGCTGTTGTTGTTGTTATTTTAATCTGCTGATCAAGTGCTGCATTGCATGAAGTGCTGTCTTCTGGCAAACCCGCTGGCCTCTGCCATGAGCAGCCTTCGCACACCTCCCACCTTCTGCAGAAGCATGAAATGGGAAAAGCAGACATATGCAGGAAGTGTGTCTTGTCCTGTTGTCAGGGATTTGTTGAAGGAAGGGCTGGAGCAAGTTGTCCAAGCACAGGAGCATCTCTGTTTCAGTGTCACAGCTTACGAGTGTCTCTTTTCTGCCCTTTGCAGTGCTCAGCTCCACCATGTTCCGTTAAGTGGGAGCACTTGGCATACCTGAAAAAACACTCCTGCAGTGCATGAAGCTATAGAGTTGGAGATTTATTTAAGAAAAACCCACCAGACTTCCCAGGGATCCTCCAGTGCCATGTCCATGTCAGAAAGCCTGGGTATGGATGGGCTCAGCGGCCCCACGCTGCAGAAGCATGAGGCTGGTGGCATCCCTGAAACTCCAGAAAACTAGGTGAAAGTTTCCACTGGTGTTTGGGTTTTTTTTACCTTGGAGATCCTCTAGTGGCTATATTTTTATTCTTGCAGCTGGCAATGGAGATTTTGAAAGGGATCCTAAGGCTGAAGGCTCATCTTTGCAGAGGGTGTCCTGGTGCGGTGCGTTGGACGGTGGCTGGGGAAAGGCAAAGCAGTGACTCCAGAGAGGTTGATTGTTCACATAGACACACTGGAGTTAACGTCCCCTCAAAGCCTAGAGGTTCATGGTCATTTCTTAATGGCTGAAGGAACCCAATGGAGTTGTTCCTGTAATTTACCATAGTAATAGGAAAAGGAAGAGTCAGTGGTCTGCAGACTAAAATGTGGTACGAGCAGATCTTTCCTAACAGTTTGCTTGACCCCAGATCTTCTGACAAAGATGAGTTTCCTGGTTTAGGGCTAATACAGCATATAAGCCTTCAGCCTCAGGGGGTTGCATCAAGTGGTTACGCCTCATGGCTTCATGATGAGTCCCAGCAAGGCAGAAGGGGCTTCTTCAGCTCTTTTGCTGCTGCCTGGATGGAGATGCAGACTATGGACCAGCTCAAAGGCTGCTTGCAGGCTGCTGGGCAGCTGCAAGTCCCAGAAAAATGTCTAAATTCCTCTTCTTCAGCTCAGACATATAAACTGGGGAGTGGAAAATGAGGATATGTCTGGGGAAAGCCAGACATGCAGAAGCCACAGTCAACTTTCCGTGCTTCTCCGGTTGGGTATGGCAGCAGCGGCCGCGGCTTTGCCAGCGCACCCGGCTCGTGTCGGTGCCTCAGAGGGCAGTGAGGGAACATGGTTATGGGCCTGCCTGGTCCTTAGCCTTATCCCAAGGCACCTACAACTGCCCATTGCAGGACGTGATATCAGGCTGGATGATAATTATAGAGTGAAATGTCAGCCTCATTCACAGGAGCATCATTACCCATTAGCTAATTAGGCATTAGCCATTCCAGCACTGCTGTTAGTTGCTTTTTAAAAAGCCACTGGATATCAGGAGAGAGAAACACTTTGAAATTGCACTTGTGATAGGAGGTTTGGAAAAACAGGGAGGCCTCTGGTGCTTTCATCTTTTTTTTCCTAGCTCAAGGGTGAGGAAAGGAGGAAATCCATGTCCATTTCTGAGTGTGCCCTGTGGAAGAGGACATGATTTCCTATGGGCAAGGATGGCAACTCACACTGACTCAGGGTCCTATCTGGTAGAAGTAATGGGACCAGTGGAATCTTGGCAGGGACACTGTGCTTGACTGAGCTTTCAACTTCAGTTCATATATTTGGGGGTGGGAAAGTCTTCTTTGTGGGGATAGCACTGAGTGTTAACTTAAAAACCTGAACCTGTGAAGACTTGAAAAGGTGGTTTCTCTAAACCTTCCCCCAGTGCTCTTGGGATTGTGGCTCACTTTTCACAGGGGAGAGGTCTGGGGCTGCTCTCGCCGACGTGGCAGCTCAGCAGGAACCCCATCCCAGCATGGGTATTTGCTTTTGGTAACTTCACAGTAAAACTCTGTGTTTCCACTTCGCTCTGAGTGGCCCAAACATGACAGTTCACAGGAGACTTTGTGGTTTCCTGCCTGTCTTGTAGTGCACAGAAACCTCTGTGGGTTCACTCTGGAACTCCCTAAAAGGAAAACAAGCGAAGATGGATGGGAGTGGAGAGCTCCTGGGAAGCCACGTTTTGGCTGGGTTTCAGTCCCAGGCTGCAGAAGAGCTAACCTATTCCCTCCAACACCAGATGCCTCTGGGTGAGAGCTACCTGCGGCTGGTCTCACTGCTTCTGTGCTTCAGACATCAGCTGCTGAAGCTCGCTGCCCCCATCGCATGCCCCCAAAGCATGCAGCCACGTCCCCATCTTCTCCATTCACAGTAAGAACATAGGGCAGGAGGGAGACTCTCCTTCAAGCACCTGCAGTAGAGAATAAACGTGGAGGAAGGTGGCTCTTCTCACAACAGAATGGGGAAAAAGAAGATCCATATTTATATAGATCTGTCATCTATATGTAAACCTGGGGAATAAAGAGCAATTTTATGTACATTAGATAAGGGAGCCATGTTCTCCTTTTAAATGAAGCACAGATTAAATTGGTCCCAATAGGATGGCTCTTAATTCCTTCCATTTATATATTCTTGTTTTATTATGCTTGTGTGATAGCAGTGCTTTGTAAGGGAGGCTGAACAGATAATGTAATCAAAGGTCCATAGGAGTGATTTGCCTGAATTATCAATATTTCTGATGCTACTTTCCGGGTTATTTTCTTTATATTTCTCCATCACTTCTTGGCATTGCAGCTCTGTGTTTAACAAGAGTCTGGGAGTTCTGCTCCTCTGCCTCCCACCCCCAGCAGCGAGCAAACACTCTCCTGGCTGCCTCCCGACAGCCCCATTCACTCCAATCTCAGCGTGTTATGTTTCCATTCAGGTATCTTCATACCTCTCAGACTGCAATTAAGAAGGAAATATGGCCCAGGCACCCTCTCCATGTTGCAGCTGGGAGAAAGGTTTTTTTTTTATGGCAAGCAGTAAAAACACTGCAGCAATCAGGTTTACCAGTGCTGTCGAGCACTAACAAAAGCCATGAGCTGCTCTGAGCTCCCTGATGTTCAAAATCCAGAACGCTCCTCACCATCTGCTGCCGATGGGCCTGGCCTCAAGGCACTGGCAAGCTCCACCTGCCCTTGGGCCATGATATAGCAGATATTTATGCACGCATGGGACAGAGGAGACTTAAAAATGGAAAGACATGGATGAAAGTGCCCAGCTGAAGCCAAGGTTCAAGTCTGGAAATTAAGGGAGATGCTAAGCGAGTAGGTTGTGTACTGGCTTGGTGGGCCTGAAAGGCTTGTTGAGCTCCTTTGGCATGCAACAGTCAAGGCTTTGGAGGGAGAAACAAAGGAATCTTCTACCTGGCTTGTGGACAATGATTGCTTTGTTTTGAAAATGATGTATTTAAAACTGGAGGGTGCCTGGAACTATTGTAAGACTGACTTCACAGTAATTTAGGAAGAAAATGTACAGAAAAAGGTCTGTGGTAGGTGTTGCAGGAGTGTTGTGTGCCTGTGCAGCACAGAAGTACCCCAGAACCAATTCGGAGAAGGGGCCGCGGGGAGGAGCAGCTGCAAGGAGGAATATCCGCACGGCCCTACCTCCTTATGAGGGCAGAGCAGGGCAGGGAAGGGCAGGGCAGGGCAGGGGGGTGATGTGAAGCACATGCCCTGGCGAGCAGGGGCTCGGCACCACATGAATTCCCAGGATGGAGATGTGATGCACAGCGTGGAAACGGCTCCTTTGCCTGGGGCCTGTTTCCAGCTTACGGTGAGGTCAGAAGGGAAAGGCAAGGCGCTGGCGTGTCAGCTCATCACAAGCCCCGCAGTGGTGGCGGTGGCAAGGCCATGGTCATTGCTCAGAGGCCCTGGAGCGAGCCAGCCTGAAGATTGAATTACGGAGGGGCCGTGTCCCCGTCCCCACCACCACTGCGCCAACGCCGTGTCAGGCTGTGCCGCACGACATTTCTCTACCTGGGCACCAACTGCCAAAGTTCAGCTTCTGGAGCAAAAGCCGAGCTGGGCAGCTGCTGGGGTTTGGGTCACAGCACAAACTTTCTTCTTCCTCTGCCACCAAGGCCCAAAACACTTATTTCTTTCAGAGGTTTCTTCCCAATTAGGTTTTCCTGCTGTAGGTATGGCCTGGAAGAGGAGAGAACCCTCCTATTCCCTGGGCATTTGTCCAGGGGTGCTGCAGACAGGCAAAGCCCTCGGGCCACGCTGATGCAGGCACCCATGGAGGGTTTAAGCACTGGGTGAGGCAGGCTCTGCCCCAATCCGGTCCCATGGATTCCAGGTGTTAAACACAGAGCCAGGGAAATTCCCTCTGCCCTGAAGGAAATTCAGAATAAAATCCAAGGGGCAGCTTTACTTTTTGCCTGGTTTAGCTCTAGCAATGTTGCTGATGTTGTGCTAGGAGGGGTCTGTGACCCTGAGCTAATTGAGGCCGTTTGTGTTTCAGTTGCCCTCGCAGAGGCACTTACCCTCTGCTGCCGTAAATTTTACTGAGAGAGGGAGAGAGAGAGTGTGTGTGTGTGTGTGTGTTAAATACTTTCCTCAAGAAATGTGTGCATGGGGGTGTATATATACAGTTTAATAGTTATCACTCTATACTTAATAGGATTACAGAGATCTGCAGACAAATGAACGTATTGCTGCATAACCTTATCACTGACTGATAAGTAAAAGCCTAAAGATTGTTGAGACAATTATGTTTTGATGTTCATCTTAATACTTGTTCAGGAGACAAAATGAATAAATCAGTTTCCAGCACTGCAGCCTCAGCAGAGAGGCAGGTGGGAGCAGGACCCCCCAGGTGCCTGCTGTCCCTTTTTTGGGCAGCATCCTTGCCTGTGCTGCAGTATCAGGCTGGAGCTTTGCTAGTCTCCCTGGTCTCTGCAAGGTGGGCACAACCCAAGTACAGCCCCACCAAGCTCCTTGCAACAGCTCCTCCAAGGTGTTCTAAAACTGCTGTCATCACCCCGATTTCTATGAGGAAACTGAGGCACAGAACAGGGCTGCAACCAGCTCATGGGAAAGTGGGTTCAAAACAGGTATCTATCATGTTTTGGGTTTATAGCTCCATGGCTTGGCACCAATTGTTCTCTTAATGGATCCTTGCTCCATCCTGCCCCAGACTGAGCTCAGCCTCTGCTCGTCCCAGTCCTGGTGTGTGATGGTGAGACAGCTCACAGCCAAAACCTTGTCCCAGCATGTAGCCTTGACCCCTTGGGGACAAGCTCTCTGGCACTTCTCTAGTGCTGCAGGGCACAGAGGCAGCAAACTTCCCTTCACTGGATCTGCTGCTTTTCCTCCTGGAACCCAGGTGGGCAACTCCAGGGTAGGAGCAGCAGCACAGCCCCAGATGGGCACTTGGTCCCTGTGCAGTGTCTGCAGAGACTGAAGGGACCTTCCAGTTAAATACTGGTAATAAGCCTCCACCAACGCTACCCCCCAACTTTGCTGCTGACTGTGGCAACTCCCCAAAAAGGGGTTATGTAGCTCCTCTGCCAGTATGGAGCAGGGGGGATGGGGAATTGAAACAGAGAGAAAAGCCTTGCTGGGAGGGAATATTCCCACCCTCTGGTGTCCCATATTTTTTGGCCATATTCTTGTGCTAATCTGGAAAAGCTTTCTGGAGATATTGAAAACAGCTGCCCCTCTAATTAGGGTTGGGAGTGTTTGTATTACTGAAAGTGTCAAATTGCTTCATTACGACAAAACCAGGAGACACTTTGATCCAGAAAATTAGATGACTTCAACTTTGTATGAAGTTGGAGCTCTCCTTAATATTTGGGGGGGGGGGGAAGAAAAGAAAATAAAGTGAGAGATGCTCCCAGCTATTAGGTGTGGGCAGGCGTTCAGGAGCTAGCTGTGCCTTGTTAGTCAGCGTGGTGCTTCAGACCATGAGCAAAGGTCTCAGGTTATGCCAGATGATATGGTTAAAGTGGGAAATCTACGAGCAAATAAATTGTAAAACAATAGTGTGCATTGGAAACAACATCAACGTTTTTCAAAAATAATTGATTTTGTCATAAGTCCCCTTTTATATATGTGAAATGCCACTGAAATCTCTCCAATTTTCTTTGAGCAATTTCAGCTCAATCCAAACCCATGTTTTTCTAGTGGGAGCTGGTTCAGAAAGGACTCCATGGTGGTTTCAAGCAGCTTCCCCTGAGCGTGGGCTGCAGCCCAAACCATGCCTGGCTCTGGTGGACCTGTCTCCATGAGGAGCAGAAACAGCTCATCCAGGATTGGCAGTTAAGGCTCAGTCTGGTGGGGGGGCGGGGGGGGGCGGCACTGCGTGGATCCTTCCTTAGAGGGGGACATTCCCCAAAACCACGAGGTACATCCTGCAGCTGGTGTGGGGCATCATTTGCAGAAGGGCTGCCGATGGGAGCAGAGCTGAGCTCAGCTGTGCTGCTCCCCACGCTCTCCATGTGAGCAAGCTGCCTTGAGCTCGAATCCCTAATCTCCTCTTATCTCTACATCCTTATTCCAGACAGGCTTTTCCTCCTAACAGGGTGTAAAGAAAGCAGGGGGATCTACTTGCCATTACCTGCATTGAAATAACACCGGAGGGTTGTCATCTTTAAATCCCACCAGGCAGATGCTTTTGTAACATCTTAAACCTAACCAATGAACCCAGAATCAACCTCCCTAATAGAAGAGGGAGATAAAAGATTCATCCTTCCACATACTTTAACAGTAGGAGAGCAGTGATATTTCAAAGGCAAGACAGACATCCTGGAGGTGAAGGCAAAGGACGCGTGGGAAGCACAGAAAGGATGCAGACTTTAAAGGTGAATAGGAGGGCATCTGTGCTCAGCACTGTGAACACTTCGGTAGCAAGATGAGACCTCTTGATTCCACACTGAAGTGGAATTGCACATTTCTGGCTCTTATTTACTCTGCAAACAGTAAGTAAAGCTCCAGCCCCACTGGCTTCCAGGGAGAGCGGCTGCTATTGCCACCACGTGCTGCTGCAGAGAGGGGCTTTGAATGTCCTGGCAGGTTGGCCAGTGCCCACACTGTTCCTGCTCACCTTTCCAGGGCAGTTTCAGATGGGGTGAATAGCTGCATATTTACCAATGTTCTCATGAAACGAGCCGTCACTGATTGACCAGGCACTAACATGGTTTTAGCCTCCAACAACGCCAAGGGCAGCTGCAGCTGTACAGCATGGCACTGCGTGGGTTGGGGCTGGCCAGGTAAAACAAGCCCCAGCCTTTAAACAGTGATCCCATGTTCAGAAAGGTTGGAAATATTCTGTAAATACAGCAAATGTGTCACCCTCCATCCTGAGAACGCCACCTTGCCCCTGCAATGTGTGCATGTATCTGTATTTATAAGGAAATTGAGAGCAGCTCTGAGAAGGACTTGAAGGTGTTGATTGATGTAATGCAACATGAGACAGCCATGTGTGCTCACAGCTCCAAAAGCCACCCATGTCCTGGGCTGCATCCCCAGCAGGTCTGGGGAGGGTTCTGCCCTTCTGCTCCACTCCGGGGACAGCCCCCTGCAGTGCTGTGTCCAGCCGTGGGGGTCCACAGGACAAGGAGGACATGGGACTATTGGAGCGAGACCAAAGGAGGCCATAGAGATGATGCGAGGGCTGGAGCCCCTCTGCTCTGGAGCCAGGCTGGGAGAGCTGGGCTGGCTCAGCCTGGAGAAGAGAAGGCTGATTCTGGGGAGAGCTCCAAGCCCCTTCCCATCCCTTGAGAGGCTCCAGGAGAGCTGGAGAGGGGCTGGTACGAAGGGTAGGGAGGGCCAGGGGAACAGCCTTCAGCTCCAGGAGGTTAGTGGGAGAGGAGCTGGGAGGCAGAAATCCTTCCTGGGGAGGTGGGAGGCCCTGGCACAGGGTGACTGAAGAAGCTGGGGCTGCCCCTGGATCCCTGGCAGGGTTCAAGGCCAGGTTGGATGGGGCTTTGGGCACCCTGGGCTGGTGGGGGGACTGTCCCTGTCTGTGGTGGGGGTGGCATTGGGGGCGTGAGCTCTGAGGGCCCTTTCCACCCAAACCAGTCTGGGATTCTGTGATTCTATGAAATTACCTGTAAATCAGCAAAACCCCCGAAATGGTTGTGAAAAGTGGCGTTTTATTCTTGTTTGTTTTTCCTCTCTCTTTGTTTTGGTCCCCATCTGCTCACACAGTGTCTCACCCAGCGTCTCACCCAGCTCTGCACAGGGGCTTCCTGGGGAAATGGCCAAGCGTGTGTGCAGGCTGCTGCTGGCTTTGGTGGAAGCAAGAGTTGCTCTGAATTCTTCTAAGCCAGACCAAGCAGCAGAGAAAGGATATTAAATTTCTTTTTACAAAGCACCAGAGAAGGTATTTACTATATGTAGAAGACTTTTGTTTAATATATTTTAGTTATAATGGGGGCAAGGAAGAGTGTGCAGTGAGCGCCAAGGCTGTGTCTGGCACTGGCAGGCAGTGGGTGCTACATGGAAAAGGAGGCAAGGTACAAGGTGATGTCCTGGGACATGGTTTCACAGTGTTACTTCAGTGCTTTAGAGCTGGTTCAGTTTATAAAGTCTAAAAAAACCTCACTTTTAACGTGTCACATAGGGGACAATCCCTCCCCTCAGCCATCTCTTCCAAGGCATGGGCACAGAGTCACCAACCAAGGCAGGGTCAAAACCCCACTGAAGGAGATACTGCTCTGCCTCGTGCACTGCTAAGCTGATGTGGCTGTCACACAACACCTTTGGTACAAAATATTGACACAACTTTATCCAATTATGTTTTGAACCTGTGGGACAAAAATCTGTCGACGGCTGTTAAATGTGATGGCATTATCTGTGTCTCTGGAGGTGTGGAGCTGTGGATCACCAGATGTAGAGAGGCTGTGCAGGGACTCTGTCCGTATGACTTGCCCTGGATTGACAGCCTCTTTTACATGCTGACTTGCAGCCAGTGTCTGAAACTGGGTATTACATGGACTTTTGGTCTTCCCCAAAGAGGGGATGGCACATGCAACAGCCACCTCCTCATCCCCCCTTAGCAAGGCAGCCTGGGTGAGGACGGAGCAAAACCAGCCCAGAACAAAGCAAGGCAGAAGGAAAATTGTCCAGCCCTGGAAGGCAATATCAGGAGCTTAGGTAAGCAGAGTACCTACCACTGGGGCGGAGGCACAGTTTTAATGACAGCTGGGGCTGACCCCTCTCATTCCCCTCTGACAAACATGTTTCTCATGGACTGGGCCGGTTCTCATCTTCCAGAGCCTCTGTGCAGCACAAAGGGAGAGGCTGCTCCTGTGAAAGCAGCTCTGCCTCTCCCAGCGCTGGTTACACCCACCTTACACCCATGGTTTGGCTCAGCTGATTGCAACATGCAAACACAGTCGCTTACTCTGGGGAGGACAGCAAGCATCAGTGCCCCACCGGGGCATGGACGAGGACATCTCCATCCTTGTGGCACTCCTGAGCCTGTCCTGCTCCTTCAGAAGAGGGTAGGGCAAAGACAAAGTTGCAAGTAGGGATTTCCCTTGTGTTACTGACAAGAGCATTTCTACTCGAGCAAGGGGGTACCTGATGAGTTGGGGCAGCCCAGCCTTTCCTCCACACTGGCTCCACTGGGGTGAGAGGCACATGAAGCCTTGATGAAGCAGTGCTGGACTCTTCTTCAGCACGAGTTCCTAGGGCATTATTAGGGGAACAAACCCATGGGCAAGTTGGCTGCTTTTCTTTTGGTTTTTTGGGGTTTTTTTTTCTTCTTTTCCAGCAATGCATCTAGTTCTCTATGAGAGGCAATTTAAAAAAAAAAAAAAGCTATTGAAGGTTTTTAAT
This sequence comes from Zapornia atra, assembly GCA_013400835.1. Taxonomy (NCBI): domain Eukaryota; kingdom Metazoa; phylum Chordata; class Aves; order Gruiformes; family Rallidae; genus Zapornia; species Zapornia atra. Next base: position 48,000 of record VZTU01006002.1, on the reverse strand, counting down.
TCAAGTATGAATGTGCCTTCAGCAGGGACAACTGATTGCCTCTTCCCTAAGGGAATAAGCTGTCTTATAAAGCACCATTCACCGCTATAATGGCCTGCTCCCTTTGGGGCAAAACACTGCATTTTAACTAAAAGGGGTTTGTATACAAACAAGACTTAATGCATCCCAACCAAAATTGCCCCTTCTCCCTGCTCCATCAGCCCGGTGGTGAATAACAGCGGGTCCCCTGGCACAGTCCGTGCAGGTTCCAAATGGGGATGCGGAGATGATGGTGGGGCCAGGCCTGGACCTGCTCCAAGCCGCACAAAGGCAGGGAAATACCAACACCAGCACACGCAGCCAAATTAAAACTGGGATGACTGAAAGGCAGCGGGATTGAATCCCCTCCCTCTCTCGGCAGGGGGGCGAGGGCTGCTACCTCTGCACAAAAAGGCAGAATAACAGACAATTAATTAGCAGCAGGACCCGGTTGCATGGAAAAGCCACACCGTGCCACTGTTGATTTGCATGCAAATATCCTGTGGGTAGGGAGGATTCTAGGGGGCTGGCAGGAAATGATGGCTGGGAGGGTTTAACCTTGACTATTGCAAAAGGCATCGCTGCTGCTTATTTTGACACATGTGTGGGTCAGCCAGACCATGGAGGAGAATAATTAGGGAGGGAAAGGAATGCAAACTCTTATTATTGCAGATACCTGGGGGCTAACGGCATGAATACATTTGTTATAATTGACCCGTGGCCCGATGATGATAATTCCTCTGTAGAGATAGCCACTTAATCTATTCCGTGTGCCAACATGGATGTGTGAAATAATTGCAACCTTGGCTCAATCTCATTTCCACTCTTCTGGAGAATAGCTAATTTATGACAGAAAATAGTGACTAATGTTAGAATAAACAATATTATGACTCAAGTGACTTATGAGTGTTGCAGATATGATGCACATTTAATAGGACATGACTTATCCAGACATGTAATTCTTTTTCTGAGCAGAGTAAAGTAAGTGTGGCAGAAATGCCAGAAACAGCTTTGCAATTGGAATATGCAATTTAAAATAAGTAAAGATTACTCCCAGGTAGTTTATTGCTTTAACTACATCAAGGCAGGTCCCTGTAGCAGACTGCATAATGACTCTCATTTCATTTTTGGTTTGTGTCAAATATCTTCAGTTAGTTTTGCTTTATTGGCTTCATGCAATTTATTGCAGCACTAGAATGTGATTGTAATGCAACTTGTATTTTAGTTTTATCTTCCAGTGGTAATTTTTCTTCTTTATGGAGCCTATACTGTCTGCATTAATAAAAGCCATAGAAATTATACAGCGTGGAACCATGTTTTAGTAAGTGCCAGTTCACTGTAGAAAGACTGAACTAGAATTGCCATTCTCCAGCCCAGAACGGACCCCCATGGGCTGATGCAGGGTACCAGGATGCTCTGTGGCACCTCCTGCACGTGCTGCTGCTTTACAAGATGACTCAAATGCTCACGTTTGTCAGGAGGAAGCATGGAGTGAATTCATCCCACTAAATAGCAGCTGTTTCTCCAACAGGTCAACAGCTCGATGGCTCAAAACTGTCAGTCTGAGCCCGGTGTTGAGGGGTTTTGTGTAGTTGGCTGGGATGCTGCCTAGGGGTGGCCCTTCTCTAAAGAGGCCCTAAATGCAAAGGTAGTGCTGCTAGGTTAACCAAAGTGTGTCCAGGGACACCTCTGCTGCAGAGGGAAGGAGAGAGTTAGTGGTCAAAACAGCAACTGGGGTTTCAAAGGCAGGAGCTTTATGCAAATGCCTCACCCAAGGCAGGCAGGGACCCAGCGCTTGCTGCAGGAGCCTCGCTGCCTGAGCACTCAGCAACCAGCAGCTCTGACTGCAGTAGTTAAAAAGCTAGATGTCCTGACTTCTCTAATCTCCCCAGTTCTTCTTTATAACCTCCTACTTTACCAAGAAGTAAAAACACATGGATGCATCAATAGGGAAAACCGCATGAGATGCTGATACACATCCCTGATGCAGGCAGTGCTGTGGGCAGGCAGTATTTGGTGGCCAGCACCACAGTCTGGCTTCTTCCACACACGCAGTACTCACCTGAAAAGCTCACTGGACCTTAGTAAGTTTGGGGGTGTTGATTAATTCAGTCAAGCACCTTGGCTTGCATGTGACTCTCAGCAAATATTTTCCATTCACAATTTCTACTCCTCTCTTGACATTTCTTATCCCTTATAAAATAAGACTCTTTGTCCTCTCCTGTACAGCTAGACATTTCCCATCAGCTATATCAGTCCCCAGAGAATAAAGCATATTCTCAGCAGAAGTGCTTCCTTTCCCAATTTTGGTTTGCTTTGGCCACAGTGGTGAAGGTGCCCCAAGGAGTTTTGGCAGCATTGACATGGTGTTTCCCAGGACCTCAGCTCACCCCTCAGCTTTTCTTGGTCATAAAACACAGTTTAAAAAGGCCAACAAACAGGAGTGAAATGTTTTTATGTGTATCTGAGGGAGCCCACCTATGCCAGAGCCCAGATGGCTTCACCCAGGGCGGGCAGGGACACAGCCCCTGGAGCAAGGCTCACAGAGCTGCTGACGGCTGGGGTTTATTGAGGCATTTCTAGGAACCCAACTTCCAAACCCTGCTGACTTTGAATGGGAGCTGGCTACCTAATTCTCCTAGGATCTCTTAAATTTGCAGGCAAAAAATATCCACTGCATACAGGGGGTGGAGTTTTGAAAGACCAATTGTGCTCGCTGTGAAATGACTTGCCTTTAAAACTGCATTTATTGCACTCCATGGCCCCCATTAATCAGGAAGTTATATCTGGCCTTCACATTATGGTGAAAGAAGTATGTGAAATATTCCAAAGCTGCAAAATTACTCAGGACTGGGTGGTTTGGGTCGTGTCCCCCCTTTACATTTGATTTCAATGTGGAAAATAAGTCACTTTTTGTTAACATCTGTCTAAGGCCCAGTTGTGAACTGGGCTTTGTGTAGGGGGGACCCCCGCTCCCACCAGCGTAGGCTTTGGGCAGCCTTCACCCTGACATGCAACAGGGTGATAATTCACAGCACCTTTCTTAGGGAGCAGGACAGGGGGCTGAAGCATGTCTTGCTTCCTCCCACGTGGGAGGGCCTGTCAAGGTGGGGTCATGCCCAAAGGCTGACCTTACAGACTTCAGTTTTCCCAGAAGCTCTTTTGTAAGAACCTGGGGTTTGGTTTGTCTCTAAAACTCTTGGGTATAATGCAGCCCCAAAGTTTAAAAAAACAACATCTGCAAGAAGACTGAAATAACATCTATTTTCTTGCTCAATTGGATTCAGTGTAACAATTTTTTCAATGCAATAACTTTTAAAAAATTTATTTTATGCAAACCAGTAACCTGTACTTCATAGGAGTGTCTGTCTGAGATGCTTAGTGTAAGGTTTTTGGGGCAGACTTACTTCTTTGGTGAATATATGTTCACAGCAAGGTCTGATCTCAGCAGGGTCTGTAATGGCAACAACAATACAAACTATAAATAATATATCTGTCTAAAAACACATGTCTGCTCTGTGCTACCCCTGAGGTCGGCCACAGGCTGGTCATGGCTGGCCAGTATATTTTGAAGCTGTTAAGCCTTGTATACACAAACATGATGTTAACCACTGTTTTATGGGACAGGCAAAAAAAAAATCTGTGGAAAGCCTCTGCTGAACAGCTTTACCTCTGTGAGTACGTTCCCATGGCCAAGGGAGCTTCACAGGGGTTAAGTCACTTCGGAATAGGAACAGGTTTCCACTATAAGGCATCTTTATACCACTACGGAGCAGTGACAGAGCATCTGTCAGTGTGGGTAACCCCACTTCACCTTTCTTCCAGTAAAGAAATTATTTTGGTAAAATTACTGTGGGTAAATAAGAATTCACTTTTGTAAAGCCTCTTTTTGATGATGCTAAATGAATTCCCAGGGGGCGTATAAACTTTCTCACAATGATGACCATTTGCAGAACAAAGAGGCAATTTTTTTCTCATTTCAGTGTTTTCTGACATTTTCCCCCTGGGAGAATAAATGGGCCCATTATTCTACCAGCTTCCCTGGCGTCCACAGAGCCTGCGTGGGGATGGCCGGGTGCCTCTCCTCTTCAGGCTTTGCTGACAGCCTTGATGCTCTGAGGTGATGCCCAGCTGGCCTGAGCTGCCATTTGAGTTCATTGGCCTCTAATTTGGGAGCAGCACCCCAGATCCCTGAGCCGCTGAGCTGAAGCTGCCACATTGGGAAGGTATTTAGGTACCTAATTCCTATCACCTGCATAGGAAATTGGGGGCTAGATGCTACCCAAAAGGTGCTGAGGCAAGAGGAGGCCGATGGGGCTGTCATTGGAGGAAGGACCCAGCACCTGCAGGTGGGTGAAAACCAAAATTCACAGCAGGGGGTTTATGTTATGGATGACTCCAGCAAAAATCCTTCTGATTTTTAGCCTGTTGATGCCAATCTATCTGTCATTGCCCACGCTCAGCAATGCTGGTCCTGATGGATCATTCCCAGCTGCTGATGGGAAGGGTGGGCAAGGAAGCTGGATCCCAGGAGGAAACAGGGCACACGTGTCCCGAGCCCAGTGTTTGTAGGTAGGCTGCTACAGCCCCAGCTCCCCACTCATGTAGCATGAGTCCCATCCCAGGCACTGCACTGTCATGTTGCATAAATCTCCTCTGGTGTGCTCATGTTTTCTGCTTGGTCTCTGAGCGCAGTGGAGATTAGAAAGGCAGGCAGAGGGGGGTGGAAAGGAAACGGTGGAAAAGAATAATGTATTGGGGAATACATGGTATGGAGAGAAAGTTTAAAAAAAAAACCAGCCACATTTCCTTTTCAATATCATCTGCTGTACAAGTGCTTCCAGGGAGGGTAAAATCTCACTGCAGACGGGTTATAATCCTTATCGATACAGTAAATGGAACTATCAAACTGGAAAAGATCTCATGGCAGTTAAGATAAAGGTTTGACTTGTCCCAGCACCAGGCTTATCAGGGTTTAGCAGTAAGTGAGTTTTGTTGCTTAGACTGCATTTAAAAAGTTCATTGATTTGCAGCTAATACCAAGTTGTCATAGTTTCATGAGTAAGAGCTTGCGGTTTGCAGAATCAAAGCCTTTTCCTAAATCAATAAGAACAGATTCAGCGAGATTGCTTGAGCCTACTGAGGTAGACAGAGAGAGGCAACCAGCAAATTCACCCAGGCCATGACGTGAAAGAACAAATGTCCCAGGCCTCTGGAGCCTCTCCACGTCTGCACTGAAGGTTTTGCATGAAAACATGAAGTTCTCAGCCTGGCAGCAGATGGGCTGCTGAAAGGGTAACGTCAGTGACTGTCAGGCTGCCTAGCGTAAACCTCGCACGAAGTAATTAGCCGATTGATTGGGTCTCTGGTGGACTGAGACGCTGTATTTCCTGCATTGCTCCAGTCGATACCATTGGATTTTCACACTGCTGCCAGCATGGAGGACGCAGCAATGCACGTTGCTGGCCACGGTGCGGCTGGAAACGGGGGGCCTCCACTAGGATCCCACCTGGGCCCCCAGCTCCTCCCTAGGCACCTGGTAAGGCTTCAAAGTCAAGGGAATGAAGCCTCTTGGTTATCAGGTTCCTCTTGCTTTTCCTGTACCTTCATCATCTATTGCAGAGCACAGACAGGCTGTGGGCTTTAAGCTTCCCAACAGGCTTTCCAGCTTCCCAGGGCATAGCTCCAGGAGTGCCCCAGGGGCCCTGCTCCTTCCCACCAGAACACCAGCTTGCACCACTGCTGCTCCAGCAAGACAAACCACCTCTGCTCCTCCAACTGGGGCTGTCTTCTAGCCCTCTACTCACCTAATTCCCAAACAGTGACATCTTCTGCCTATCTGTTATCCCAAATCCTTGAGAAAACAGGCCCCAGGATACCGCACGCTGTGTCCATCTGCCTCAAGAATCATTGGTTAATTTCAACTAAATTTGACAGAGAGATGGGGATGCTCACACATAATTGTTTCTTATACCATGAAAAAAAGTAGACAGACAGAGAAGTGGGGTGGCATTAACTTGCTCAGCAAGGGAAAGGCTGCCAACTTCCACTTTTATTAAACTTCAAAGAGTCCCCACAGGAGAAGGTGAGGGGTCACCAGGCTTCTGAGTTTTATGGCTCATGTAACAGCTTATTTCGAAATCAAACGGTGCAGAATGCTAGAAAGCAGTACTCTGGTATTTGATGTCTCCACTTGAAGCCATCCATAAGCACAAAAATACAACACACACACACACACACACACACACACAAAATAGCTCAGAGTGGTAGACCAGGGAAGCTGGTGCAAGCTGCTAACTCTCCTCACTTGGCAAACTCAGGCAAGGAAGGTTGATGTCTTTATGGGACTCTCTAAATACACTTAAATGTGAATTTTATGTCTATGGTAAAAGTTATTACAAGATGAGCCTGTTAGAAGTTATCAGGTATTAATTACCTAAGATGTTAGACAGCTTATAGACAAGAAAGCACAAAGTATGCCAAGCTCAAGCTTCTGAAAGGGAGGGAGGTGTACTGAATCAGCTGTTGAGAGGGGAGGTTTTTCCAAGAGGGACTAAACATGTTGAATAGCAGAGCTTCCTGCAGAGCTCTTCCATTCAGCATCCTCTGGCTGGAGCCAGAACCCTGACCCACTCCCCCTGAGCCTCCTGCTGGGCTTGGTGCTGGTTTCCTGCTATTTGAGGATCTTGTCTGAAGATACGGTGTCTCTTGCCACCCTATAATAACAAAATAAGGCCTTGGTTTCAGCAAGTAACTTGAGCACATGCTTAATTTGAAGCACGTGGTCAACTCTGTTTCCTGCTCTGCAGAGCCTGTTGACATAAGCTCACAATTGGGCAACTGCATAAATCTCTTTCGAATCTTTCCAGTTATCAGCACACGTGCTAATCTCCCTTAAGTCAAGAGAACATAAGCGTGTGCTTGATGTGGTAGTCCTGATGCTAAGCATATGCTTAAGTGCTTTGCTGAATTGGAAGCCTTGAACACTGGGGTAGCTACGAGGCTGTAAATAGTATCACGTTTATTCTGAGCATAAAGCAAAGTAAGGATTATAAATCTAGGAGGGAACCCAACTGTACTAACCGCCATGGCACAGAGTCTTTCCTTGCTTGAAACCAAATAGCAAACGAATCACAATCCGTTCGAGATCAAGGCAGCCCTGGGATTTGCAGGTTTATGGTTGTGTTTAAAAGTGTTATGATGTATGGATGGAAAAGTACACACTTGGAGTGATTTGAAGACCCGAGCCATAAAGAGAGCAAGTCAAAGCACAAGGTGTTCTCAGTTCTGTCCCAGTCTGATTCCTAGAAGACACCTAAACTTTTAAGATTCCAGTTTAAACCCTAACATGACACAAAGTGGTAGGTCTCACAGGGTAACTGCCTGTCTTTTACAAGAGACTTTATTCTGGGCTACGATTTCCACACGATAAAACTCCCTTATGTGTCCTTTCTTCTCTGTCTTTTCCTGCCCCTCTCTCGGTGCCACCCTCACCCTCTGCACGAGACAGCCACGATATCTCCAATAAAGTATCTGAAGAATCCCTCCCTGCAAGGATTCCTCTCTCGAGTGCCAGCACAAGAAGTTGTGTTTGAATCCCATCACCCGGCACAACTGAAACTTCATTTCGCACATAGAGAGATTATTCTGTCCTCCATGAGCCTTTGTTGATGTCTCTCCCTCCCCTGAATGGCAGCAGAGTGACAAAGGAGCCTGGCACGCACGCCCGCGCTCCCTGCCAGCTCCACAATGCCCTCTCTTGTGGCTCAGGCTGCTGATCCTCCTCCTCATCTATCTGGATTTGTAGTATTTTCAGCAGCTCTGAGGTGATGGGGCCAGCTCTCCAGCTCCCGGCTGCGGCCAGCCCAAGGTGCATCTGGCAGCGAGGTTTTGTGTGCTGTGATGGATTTCTTTGGCAATGGGTATCATCATTTTTTGGCTTCTTCCATGGCCCCCTGGGTAGGCTTTCACTGCCAAAGCTGTTATGGTAGATAGCTTGAAACCTGCCTGCGAGTTCAATGGGTTAGTCTGGAGCTTGCCTTTTGACCACGACATAAATCATCCATCAGGGGGAATTAGCCAGCATCTGGATCAGCACAGTGCTGGGACTTGCATGCTGCTGGGAGAAGGAAATTCCTTTGAATAGCGCTTATCACAGCTCCTGCCTCATCTTCTCTTGCAATTTATTTGCACTCTGACATCCTGTAATGCTTGCTCTTAGTTTCAGTGCCTGCAGTCATGTTATTCCTTGCCTGTACCAACCATCACAGAGGAAAGCCCACTGCCAGCTCTCACTGTTGGAGAGAAATTTGAAGGTGTCACTGGACTGAACACTAATGGTTTGGAAAATACAAAACTCACCAAATCTCACCAATGTCATCCAAGGTTTGGGGGTGATGAGGAAGGTCACCTCAGCCATGTTTTTCCAGCACTGGGGAGACAACTTCATGGTGATCTCTGAATTAAGGAATAATTACCCATTTCAGCCCAAGCCCTGAGCAACCCAGACAGCCTGTTTCTGGGTGCAAGGCTCAGCATGACCCAGCCAGGCTCTTACCTGGAGTTTCTGGGAGCAGCTGAAGGATGAGTTGTTACTGATAATAAACACCAAAGCAGGCAAAGCCATGGGGAACCTTCGGTGAATTCAATGGTGATGTGTGCTCAGTCCTGTTGCCTTCTGCTCTAAACCAGCCCAAATATGGGGTCACAGGGGCTGTGCAAGCCAGTTCCATGAGGCCACGATGCCTTGGGCTGACACCCAGCATCTGGAGAAGACCAGGTTAAACAGACAGTGCTCACGACCGAGGCTGCAGCACACCAAATCACCCTCTGCTCCCCGCAAACCCCTGGGTTTCGCCGCGTGAGACGAGTGCGTTCCCAGCAAACACAGGCAGCCAGTATGCAGAGAATTCTTTGTGTCAGAGAAAAGTAAAACTCCACAGCTAGCCAAAAGGTCTCCTGACAACACCAATGTCTCCCAGTATCCCTTAAGGGTAGTATCCCTTGTCAGCTGTCTCTCCACTCTTCCCCTTTTTCATAAAAGAGGATTTTCCTCACAGCAGGGAATGTATCCAATGGATTTACAGCCACGAGGGGGGAAAATACCAGAACAGCAGCCTGTGAACCCAGTGCCCCTTCAGCAGTGCTTTCACTTCTGCAGGAGCCGCCGTGCTGCTGCGTTAAAGTATCTGCTGGCAAACAGCATGGGGACACCCTTGGGGCCCAGCAACGGTGGCAGGGGAGTGACTGCACCCCATGGTGAGGTTTGGGATGTGCTGGTGGAAGGAGGGAGCACCTGGGCTCTGCCGAATCCTGCTGAGTCTGTTTTCCCAGCCTTGCCCAGAAACCCAGCATCAGAGCAACAGGGGGGGTTTGTCAGCTCTGAAAGCAAAAGTTGGGAAATTCTGACTCTCTTTTCTAAAGCTCCTTGCTTGGCCCAATGAATTGATGGCAAGAGATAAAACTTAATGAAGAGGCAATGTTTTCTCAGCATAGTGCTTGACTCCAAAAAGCAGAAGCTGCAATAGATTTTGTTTATGTGCATGTCCATTGCCTTTTATTTATACGCAGGGTGCTCTGAGCTAATTGCATGTTGCCAGGCATGGCAAAGGAGCTGCTTTCTCCTGCGTTTACCATCAGCTTGAATACACCTGTCGTGCAGTGGGCAGGAAGGGCTCTCTGCTTGTAGCATCACCGAGAGCTCAGGCTGCCAACAGCAGCTCTGTCCCAAGAAGAAATCCAGAGGCTGCATGGTTATTAATAGGAATTTTAAAAAATTGAGCAAGCCATTTTATGGCAAGCAAAGAGCACCAAAGATTTACATTTTAAGAGGGAAACCTGGGAGACCCGCTGCTGCTGTGGGAGGAGAGGGTTGCACAGCACTGGGGGTGAAAGGAGAATGCTCACGCTGGGCACATGGGGTGTGCTAGGGATGTCCCAGGACATCCTGTCACTCCTCAGCATCAGCCACAGGAAAGTTGTGCTGATAACAGATAAAGGGCCTCTCCCATGTTCAGGTGAATATGTGTACCCCTAGATACGGCTTAAATCCCCCTTGAACTCATCAGAGTTACTGTGCTCTGAGGATTACAGTGTTTGAGGATTTTGCTGGTGCCAGTGAGCACCCTTTGTCCCAGCCAGCACCCACTACCACCAATACTCTCCTAAGGATATTTTACAGCACACCAAAGGCCATCTGAGTGGGTTGGGTCAGGTGCCCCTACCTCAGGCTGCAGAGCTGCCTGGTAAGGCCATGGCAGTGAGCGAGCTTCGCCCATCACGCCGTGCGCAGTGTCCTCTCCATGTGCAGGCCCCGGCCCCAGCGCGTGGGGAAGCAGCAGTCACTCATTCATAAAGAGCAGCTTCACTGGGGGGAGAAAAAGATTTACTGGCAAATAATTGTCATTTGCTAACCTTGTCATGGCAATCTTTAGTTTTTTCTTTTTTCTGGAGGCACAGGGAATGGTGAATGCCAGCATCTGTTACAGGCTGGAAAACAAGTAAACAGTGATATTCCTGGTGGCTTTGAAAGAGCATTTAATGCTTAGCTCTCTACACTTGCCTTTACTAGGAAAATTACTTCAGGATGTGCTCAGCATGTGTATGATGATGAGTGTCTGGGAAAAACCAAAATATAGAAGGCAACCCCTTGCTACACACAGGCTGAAAAAAAATCCATGAGTCCTCCTGCCAGATGTTGACATTTTGATTTGCATAAAGGTAAACTTTAGAGTCAACGGCATGTTTAATTTCCTAAAACATCCCTGAGAACAGGGCATGTTCAGAGATAATGAGTTTGCATCATAAGCAGTTTTCATCAGCCCTGTGTCCTGGCTTAGAGCATCTTTATTTCTGCTTGTCTCTGAGCATCTCTCCATGCCTGTGCAAGGAGGGTGGGGAACCAAGGGTGGGGCTGGGAGGTAACACCAAGGTAGCTGTGAGACAGGGAGAGCATTGAGACATTTCTCCATGGCTTGTGGAGGAACTCACAACTCCCCATCTCACATGGGGACAGAGGAGGGAACAGTCTCAGCTTCAGCACCCTCCATCCCAAATCTGCCCTTCCATCTTTCATCCTCTAAAGCAAATGCTGGCTGGCTCTGCCCTTCAGATAAAATTTCATCCTTAAAACCCTGTGAAGAAGCTATGAGACCCGTGAGAGCATCCTTGTGAAGAAAAGGAAGGATGTGCTCAGCGGGGGGAAACAAGCCCGAACAAATCATCCCCCCGCAAGGGATCGCAGCCAAGCCCAGAGCAGACAGCACAGATCCCCACGCCCCAGCTGGGGACACTCACTCCTAGGTCTCCTCTCTGAGCTAAAATAAGCTGTAGCAAGCTGCCAAAAAATGAGAGAGAAAATAATTTCTTCAGACAGGCGGATAACTCTTTCCAAGCCACCTGTAAATCCTCCAAGAGGAAATGCTGTAGGTGAGGGTGTTTGTAGGGTCTCTCTCTACTGCAGCGCTCAGCTCAAGGATATAAACTATGTCAAGAGCCAAGAATTCCTGCCATGTTTCCCTAGACTTTGGATTTCTGTCTCTGGAGAAGCGAGGAGAGCTTGATTTCTTTTGAGCGTGGGCTCAGCTGTGCCTTTACATCCAATGAAGCTCCTTCATGTTGAGCCATCCTGGGGCTGGGGGATGCAAAAGCCAGGGACACATCGCAGGTGCCACATGAAGGAGAAACGTTGTCCCCCTCAATGTGCTGGCCCCACTAGAGTGCATGCAGCCCAGTGCAGCCTCCGGGATGCACGGCTAGTGTTCAGGAGCAATGCATCTGCTCACAGGAAGGAATGAGCTTGTTATTAATACACTTTACATTTCTACTGGGAGAGCATCTTAAAAGAGCAGCTAAGAGACAATCAGACCCAGCTGTGTCTAACAGGCATCCAGATATCCAAACTCCCTGAACCAGCTCTCCTGGACAGCAGAGCCCATTCTTCAGTGTATTCCTCCTACAGTGCTATAGCGCCTGGTCAGCCGGGCTGGCTCAGAGCATCCATGCTGGTACAGATGCCCAGAGGCATGGGACTCCTGGCACCTCACACAAGCCCCTCACACTTGTCCCAGCATGGCCTCACAAAGCTCCTGAGAGCTGCTGAGGGAAGACGCGACTGAAATGCAAAGCGCTATCAGCACCGTACTAACCTCAGCTGAAACGCGCTACCTAAGTGCAAATTGCTGTTATAAATCATAAACATCAAAAGGCCATAAGTGCCTAATAATGGCCTAAGTGGCTAATTTGTTTTATGTGCTACTGGAAGAAGCACCATAAAGATATGGAACAAAAAATTTCCCCCATCGTGGTTTGGCCTCTGATACCAAGAAAGGCTGGAAGGGGGTGGGAGCAAAACGCTGCTCTAGTAGATACACAGGAGCATTTAATGTCTAAACCTGTAATTAAAAACACAGCACAAAATGCTGCAAGTGCCTGCTCCCTGTGGAAGGCAAACGTGGCCAGTGCTGGGGATGCCTGGGTCAGAGATGGTGGGTGGGCAGCTGCTGGTGATCAGGGCACGGCTCTTGGCCCTGGCTTGAATAGTGAGCAAGTCATTCTAGAAAAGAGACGAGGCAGTGTCATGGCAGATGGAGGCGGTGGGCTCCACTTCTGATGCTGGCGAAGCGTGTACGTGGTACACGATACTTGCTGTTGTCCCCTCCTCGACACCGTGTCCCAGCAGAGTCTGAGATGTCTGCCTGGGCAGGGCTGAGGGACCCTCCAGCCTGGTCTGGCTCCTCTGTCACAAAGTTGCAGTCTCCTTTTCCCACCCCAACAACAACTGTGTGCGCCCTCCATCCGGCTTTTAATTGCTTTGGGCCTTCTGGGGTTACGCAGTGCTTTAAAGACTCTTTCTGGCTGGCTGGCTCTGCTTGTGAAATTAGCCTTGGAGAACCGTAAATACCCTAATCCAGCCCTTCTGTACCCTGCAGATACGGTCCTCATGCAATCCTTGTGCTTCTCAGGTCAGAGCTGCTTTCTGCTCTGCTTGGCCTAGGATAAGCTCAGCTTGTTTTGCTGCATGGTGCAGCTGATGCGATTTTGATGGTGGAGCAGAGGAGGCTCCTGCACAGTGAACTCATGTCCTCTTAGTCCAGGGGCCCGCTCATAGCTCAGCACATCCCGGTAGGTCCCTTCCAACACCTTCACTTGGTTTGAAACCCCCAGCACTCAGGCATACCCCAAAGGGCACCTTGTAGCCATCTGTGTGCAATGTCACATGTGGCTAATTTATATGGGATGAGCAGAACCCATTATCCCCTTTAACCTACCTGAGCACTCCCGCCTCTTTTTGCCTTGATGGATTCCACTTTCTGTAGATGTTTTGGCTTTAATTTACAGTAAAGCAATGGTGTCCCTCTTTACAGCATAATTCCCCCAGGAGTATTTAGTGGCTGGAGGAACATGAGCAGAATAACTCGCTTTGCCGCAATGCCACAGCAAGGATGTGTGATGGCTGGAGAGAAACACTAGGCCACGGCAAGGGCCAGGAGCTGGATCCTCGGGGTCCCTATGCATGCCCTCATATCCTAGATGGATCGTGTGGGGACTGTTCCTAGCACAAGGAATTAATTCAGTAATATTTCAACCCAGGTACAAACGATTTAGAGTACCAACAGTGCTGCTTTCATGTAATACATTGCCCCGCACAAAACCCTTGAGGGAATAGCCCAGGGAATAATCCTAATTGTTCTGTTCCTCTTTCTGATATCTTTGATAGCACAGAGTGTGGAAAAAAAAAATCTCTCTTTGTCCTGAAATTGCATGCCAATAATCAACATTAAGAAAAAAAAGATTTTCTTTGATGCTTATCATTCCCTAACACATGTTCAGTGTGCTTTACAAATAGGAACCAAAGACTCCAGCTGACCTCTGCATGCTCCACAAGACAGGCAGCAACTGCTGCAGCGTTTTCCTTGTGAGCTTCATGGGGAAAAACAACACCAGCTTTTACAGCAGTGGGTGAAGGTAAAGAGCACAGAGCAGCGTGCTGGGAAAACCCCTCTCTGAGCTTTGGAAGGGGCTGAGCACACAGAGCTGGAGGCGGCAGCTGTCCTTGCGGTGGCACAAAGTGACTGTGGACACCAAGCTGTCCTGTCCGTCCTGCCACCACCTTACAGCTCTGCCTTTGAGCAGACTGTAATCTTGGAAACAGAAAAGAAAAATGGGGTTTTCCTCCACTACTCCAGTCCACAGAGTGGGAAAACAGGAGATGTGGTGTGGGTTCAGCTTGCTGAGTCTGTGATACTCCCTCACACTAGCTCTGGAAGTCATCAGGGCCTTTCTCAGCTGATTTAAGGCATTAACCAAAGAAACCTACCTGTTTTTCATTTGCTGGGCTGTTTCTTTGCTATTGCAGCAAGGTAAGTCAGGGTGGTGAATGGGTCTATTGAGCATTAAACCGTCCCACACTGAGCAGGAGATGGAAGCAGAGGGGAAGGAGAAGTTGGGACCTCTTTTGCAGATGAAACAAATCTCTCCTCTTTGAGCGGAGGAAAACAAGACATTTTCTGACATTTGCATGTGATTGAGCAGTCAGAGGTGTCTGCAAAAGGACAAGACTATTTGGGAAAGAGGATGAGAAACTTCCCCTGTTCTTGGGGAACAGCAGGGCTGGCTGTGATTGAGTTCATTTCGATGCTCACCACCTGCCTACAACAAAGCAGCAGTGAGCAGACCTCTGCAAACCCACACTGACAGGCAGATAATCCATCCCCTTCGAACCACACTGCTCCATCCCTAGCTGCAGCTCAGCACCCTGGTAACCTGTCAGCACACTCTGGCCTCAAGACAAGGGATGGCCTGGGGCAAGGGCAGCTCATGACACCTCCTGCTCCCCTGGTTACCGGGAGACAGAAGAAATGTCATTTCCCACTCCTTGGAGTACTGTAATGTGCAAAGTAGATCCTTGTCTCTGCAATTTCAGCCCCCAAAATCTTTACACCATTAGTTTATGTTATTTTAATTTTATTGTATTACTGACTGTAAGTAATCAAACACAAATAACATACTTCGTTAGTGCTTTTCAGCAGCACTAGCTACTTATTGATCTGTTTGCTAATGACAGTGTGTTGTGTACTGACAGCAGGAACAAGGCACAGGTCCGTCCATGGACCACAGAGTGGCAGCCCATCCTCCTCTACACCAGGAGCATCTTTTTATGGATAGGCTGCAAACTGATGGGGGAATAATACTCTCTGAGCTGGCTCGGACCTCCAGCAGCTTTGCTGGCAGCCTGAGGGGATGGAGGGGAGCCTGGCTGCCCATGAACATCTGGACCAGGTCGTGCTGGTGCACAGGCACGTGGGGCTGGGGGTCAGTGGGTCCAGAGGTGTCCTGCTATGGAGGGTGCCGGTGCCTTCTGCTTGTCTTGCTTCTGTCTGCTACCAGCACCTGCGCTATGTGAGGAAGCACCGAATTATGAGCTCTGGTGTCAGAAAACCAGCAGTGACCTGCCATAGGGCTCTTTGTAAGGACTTTATACTCATACAAGGTGTTCATATTAACTCTATAGAAATGCAGTGTGAGACCTTCACTGAATAGATAAAGAAATGTGACAGAATAACGCGTGGTGCCACTGCCCTGCTGAGGGTAGGGTGTTTGCTCGGGGTTAAGCCGAGGCAGTAGGCACTGATGGGAGTCAGCCCTCTTCCTGCTCTGCTGAGAGAGGAGCTCAGCTGAGCTCAGGGACACAAGGGCAGCGAGGAGCCTACACAGAAATCTCTTCCTTCCCACTGGGAAACCAAACAGACCCTGCTGTTGCCCACTCTTCCTTTCCCTCTCCTTGTGTTCTTTGTCTCTGCTCCAGGTGATACTTGCCCTTTTCTCTCCCTGGGGTTCTTCATTTGTGTGCCAGGCCGGTGGCACTGGCTGCCCTTGGCTCCTGCCCTTACTGCTGCTCTCCCCTGCTCCTCACTACCCATAGCCCAGTGACATTCTCTTCTTTGGTTATTTACTTTTAGCTTAATAAGTACCATGGAAACACCATCCAACCTGCCCAGCCCTTTGAGCAGTCACAGGAATAAGCTGTCACTAATATCATTTCATATCAAATGAGATTACCCTTCTCCATTAGGCACACTTCTCTTCTATGGATAGCAGCAACACAGGGACACGGCAACTGCTTCAACCAAAGAACTGGCTTCTAAGGATGAAAGGCAACTTCCAGGCTGATACTTCTGATGCTTGTGCTTTGAATTCGAACCATCGAATGGCATGATCTGGCTGTGGGTTCTGCTGGATTGATGACACCTGTCTGCCTGTTTCACATGCAATTGCCTACAAACAGCTACACCTCCCAGCTGTCAGAGGCTGCTGTTACTTATGAGTGCTGGCCCTGGGAGGTGTGACAGCCCCTCGCTGTTCTAGTGACCTCTGAGGAATCGTGACAGACACATCTGGGTGGGTCTTTGCTGCTGAGTGGTTTTGTGCTCTCATTTGCCAACGAGTGTGTGTCCCTGATCATCTGCGCTCTGCAGGTTAGTGCCCATGTGTTGCACCTCCTCTGGAGACATGGGCTCCTTCACTGAGGCAAGCCTGTGTGCAGTTCAGAGGATAATTTCCTCCAGGGAGCAGCTCTGCTGGGCAGCACAGGCTAGGCTGTACCAGGACAGGCTTCTCCTGCACTGCTGAGCCCTCCTACAGCAGGCAACAAAGTCATGGCAGATGCTGTGACACCAACCTCCCCTTACCTTAGGCAGGGAAAACCATACAGGAAAAACTGTTTCAAAGCCAGTGACACTCCATGGGGCTGAGGGAGGATCCAGGGCAGCATGGCTTGGTAATTCCCTGGACAACTGGTGTTGCACGGAGCAGCCATGAGCTGTTTCCATATTTTGACCAGAGAGCCAGGCACCGCTTCTTGGGTTAGACAGATGCTAGTTTGCTGGAAAAAGGCTTTGAGGATCTAATTTCAAGGGCTTTCAGCTCCTGCCAGACTTGTCACTGCTGAAAACAGGAGGAGGTGTTTTCTCATACTTGCATTGTTAAACTGTGATGCTCCTGGCCACAGGATGTTACAAATGATTTCCCCGATAGGTAAGATACGCTCAGTGGCCCATTAGCTGCTGCAGATGTGCAGCATTTGACTGGGGAAGGCTGATGCCTGGAGGAAACGATGAGAGGGGCCCACCCTGCACCTTGCCCTTACTGCTCCTGCTCTGCTCTCAGCATCTCCCGCTCGGTGTAATCACAGGCAGGATCCTGAGCAAAGCGTTTAGCACAATCTGCAGGGCAGTCCTTGTGCTCACCCCTGCATCTGGAGCACACAGCGAGGGATTCTGAGTTCAGACTCTTGTATGTTTTATGGATGATCCAGACCAAAATTGCTAATGGCATTATGTACAGAGGTGTCAGAAGAAATGGCTTACCTGACTGTGCCTTCTGTTTGGACAGGTTATAGACCTGGGGGTTTTTGTCTTCAAGGAATGAGTAAAGTTCAAAATTTTCATTATCAAGAGGAAAATATGCATGATGATCGTAGCCCAAAGCTATGCCCCTCCAGATCTAGCCTTACCCAGATCCATCAGCCTTCCCACGCTGTTACATCCTTGGTGCTGCTTGGCTGCCTGACCACCAATCCTGAACCAAGTGTCCAGGAGGAGATGTTCAGGACATGGCAACTTCCCCTCCAAGCCACTTTTTTTTTAGCCACCAAATCAGTGCTGGGCTGAATCACTTTGCATTAGCCATCTATGGACTGATCCCATCTGACTCCTGATGCTCTCCTTAATTGCGGGGTGTGGCGCAGACCCAGATTTGCCAGCCTCGTGGCTCAACTCCAGCTCAGCACATTATCCTGCTTACCTTGAAAAAGGAAAATAATCCCTTGGATTTGCTCTTGCCTTCCTGGTGATTACTGGGTGTTAGGCTGTGGGCTGGCTAAAGGGTTTGTGTTGGCGTTAAAGGGGTACAGATATTTTAGTGTGAGATTGACTCCTGATGCTAGCGGACCTGGGAAAGGTGCCATGGCATCTCTCACAGCTTTTGCTATGGGTCAGCGCCTTACTTGCAAAATCAGCATTTTCCTCTTCAAAAGGTCTCAGGGGAAGCACACAAGGACTCTGTCCTCGGGGCCATGCCAGTGGGAACCAGTGCTGTGCTGAGCAGGGTGGGTATTGCATCTTTTCCAACCTAAGCGATCCCACGGCTCTACACACCGTCTGCGAGATAATGCACCAGCATCTCTCTGCAGTGGGAAAGAAGGGTTAAAAATGTGGGAGCAGCAAAGGGAAAGGTCAAATATGTAAAGCCACTTTCATGTACTTAGGAGAAAAGTGGTAACAGGAGAGCTATTAAAAATTTTTATAGCTGGCACCTAACAACATTGGTGTTAAGAATCATGAAACTGTTTAATAGCAAGTGGAGGTGTACATTAGTTAATTAAGGCATGCTAACAGTGAAGCCAATTGAGAGATATTATTTTAGTATTTTTTCCAGAGGGCATATCAAGTCTATTCACGAATTAATAAACAGATTGTAAAGCCTAAGCGAGCATATTAGGGAAGTGTGTGTGTATATACTGGGTCTATATACTGGGGCAACACACACTTGTTTGTTTGTTGCCATTACATTTGAAATATGTTACTTGTTTTCCATACAGAGCTCAGAGGAAGAATTGCAGCATATTGGGTTTTCCCAAAGACTCTAATTAAGATCTTCAGAGTTGATGTGTGTTTACTGAGAAAATATGGTGTAAATGAGACCTAAACCACCAGCATTCAAATTAACCCATGAGTGCAAAGGCGCCCAACACGCAATGGCCATCCTCGTCATGCCCGGTGGACTCTAAGAGAACTGAAATCCCAGCATTCATTCACTCCATTTGACTACCTGAGCTAAGTTCTAGTTTTAAGAACTATTAAAAGGTGCCTACATTTAAATGGGTATCTTTGGTCTCTCTCTCAGCTCTTGTAGCTGCTGTTAAAGGGAGTTATGCTGTAAGTGCCTTCTACTCAGCTCTAAGCCCTGAGGTGGTCAGCAGTAGAACAGGCAGTGGATGTGGGATGAAGTTTCCCTATAACTGGTGCTGGTGATAAGTAAGTGGATTTGCTCTGACGGCATGAGGACAGCACTAGCCTTTTAAGCCTGAGTAAGGCTACGTGCCATTAAACATGCTCCTAACCTAATTTTTTTTTGCCCCTAACACTGGTTTGATGCCTTTTTTAAACCCACTTTTGCACCTACCTTAATTCACAGTTGCCACTTGGCTTTCTGCGGGAAGACAAGCTGTCCAACTGAATCCATTAGTGAGCTCTGCATTACAAAAACCGCATGGTGTTTCATGCCTCATTAGCAGGCAGGGAGCTTCCAGGCTGGAGTCGCTGCATGTCTCCAGCTCTCCTGACTTCCTTCCTCCACTCCGCTTTCCTATTTTACATTTTAATACCAACAGTGATGACAAATTATGGCAAAAAAGGTCTGCCCTCAGCGAGCATCTTAGTGCACTTGTTTTTTCCCAGGAAGATGAGGTTGCATCTGTACCCAGCACTGATTGTCGCTGCCAACCGGTGCTCCCCTCTCCTCTGTCCTGGAGAGCTCGTTCCCAGCACAAACCTCCTCACACCACCATCCCATCCTGGCCAGGGGCAAAGAACAAATGGATTGTATCTTAGAGGAGAGGCAAGACAGATGGCAGGCAGTGTCCCTTGTTCTTGGTTCAGGGCAGGCTCTCAAACAAGGCGAGTAATGAAGATAATGATGAATGAAGGATGCAAAACTGAAAATACTTCTTCCTGTGCTTCCATTGATCTTCCAGCAAAGGCCTTGTTCTTGACATTTAAAATAGAGAGATTGTTTTAATGTAGTGCCTCTCACTGGGCTGCAGTTAAGCAATTTAGCTCATAGAGATTCACAAAGACACTTTCTGCAGCCTCAGCCTGAACAGTTTCAGTCCCAAACACCTGCCTGGTGAATGCTCTCAGAGAAATACTGCTGTGAGTCAAGAGGAGCCATGGAGCAGCAGTGAGCATGGCCCACTTGTCACCCCACGAGGAGAGTGGTACTGAGCTAACAATGGGAGGGATTTCCCTGGGCATCACTGGGATATGATCCAGTGATCCAGAGAGGAAGGAGATCACTGTCCTATCTGGAGCTTCCCAAAGCTTCCTGTCCAGGGAGACACAGACATAACCTCTAACCACACCCCCAAGCAGACCTTTACTCCATAATCGTAGCCTTCCAGAAGAGCTTCGAAGGGAAAAACCCCCAAAGCTTTGCCTGGGTGTGGGGTGGGAAGATGGGTTGAGCTCTGCCCATGCAGCCGAGAGGCCTGAAGCTTTCCCTGGTGCAGCATGGACACATCTTCTGGTCTTTGGCTTTCTGAGAGGCACAGAGAAGCCTGGGGTTTGGTTACAACATGCTGTGCTTACTTTAATAACTGCAATTTTTCTTTTAGAAGAGAAGTATTTTATTGCTTTCAACCTAGAACCTGGAACTAATTATACATGTGTGGTCCAATTAACCATTAATTTACCTCTATTAACTGCTGACACTTACTCATGCACTTACTGTGTAACACACACACTTGTGTTCCCAGAGCCGAGTAAGTTTGTCAAGAGACTATGAATTAAAGCAATATAAAGATGTTAACAGTTACCTATCTCAGCAACCACCTCAGGAAGCCCTGGCAAAGAATGCATCACAGAAATGGAAATGCCTTTATGCACAGGAACTCGACTAATTTTTTTAAAAAATAAAAATAAAATCTCCAATTAATGCAAGAAGCTCTGATCTTCCCACCACTTCCCACCAGAGGAGTAATCAGGGTAAAACCTCATTTGATTTTCAAAGGCAGCAGAACTGGTATCTGGAGGTCTGGGAGAACCCACTCCTGCCACTTTCCCTCACCCCACGGGTTCCCAGCCCTGTACGTATATGCACTGCTGCCCTAAGGGCTTTCCTTTTATGAACCTGTAAGGGGGATAACTTCTCAGTGCCGTGCCCTAGTTCATTAAGCCGTTGCCTTGGCACACCGAGCGAGCAGGCCGCAGCCCGGGCTGTTCAACGACAGGTCGCTCACTCCAGGTCCCTCCCTGGCTCTGTGCCACTTCAGAGCAGAGAAAGTGCCTCAATTCCTCCTCTGCAAACAGAAAGAGGATGTGCCTGCCCCAGCAGAGGGTACCAGCCCTCGTGCATGAAATTTGCTTTCCAAACGCAGCCTGGCCTGCCCCAGCTGGGTGTGCTCCATGTGCCTTGCAAGCTGCCTTTGCTCCCGCACCACAGCTCTGCAGAGCGTCAGCCTGAGCCTGATGTTTCTCTGAATGTGGTGCTAGGATGTGGCTTAGTGGTGGACTTCACAGAATCACAGAACGTTAGGGGTTGGAAGGGACCTCGAAAGCTCTTCTAGTCCAACCCCCTGCCAGAGCAGGGTCACCCACCGTAAATCCCACAGGAACACATCCAGGAGGGTTTGAATGTCTCCCGAGAAGGAGACTCCGCAGCCTCTCTGGGCAGCCTGTCCCAGG
>VZTU01006002.1:0-26359 GCA_013400835.1 Zapornia atra | reverse complement strand
AGGGCTTCTCCCCTCCTGGAGAAGGATTTCTGCCTCCCAGCTCCTCTCCTGCTGACCTCCTGCAGCTGAAGGCCATTTCCCTGGGCCTGGCCCTCCCTGCCGTAGGCACCAGCCGCTCTCCAGCTCTCCTGAAGCCCCTCGAGGGACTGGAAGATGCTCAGAGCTCTCCCCAGAAGCAGCCTTCTCTTCTCCAGGCTGAGCCAGCCCAGCTCTCCCAGCCTGGCTCCAGAGCAGAGGGGCTCCAGCCCTTGCATCTTCTCTGTGGCCTCCTCTGGACTTGCCCCAACAGCCACATGTCACTCTTATGTTGGTTGGATTTGATGATCTTAAAGGTCTTTTCCAACCTACATGATGCTGTGATTCTACATGCACGGGCAGTGCTGTATAAACATCTGGACAGGAGAAGGCTATTTTGTAATTACAACGAAGGAAAGGTTTAGCCAGGAAAGAAAGTAATGTTATAACAGGTACAGACAGGAATACAAATGAGAGAGAAAGGCAAAGGGCTCCATGTGAAATTCTGGGATTCCTGTTATGCCAAAGGTCAGGTGAGGTCTCGCAATGCTCCCTGCCAGGCAGAGATCAGGTGAAGTACAGGCTCCTCTGCAAATCTGTGCCTTAAAATACAAACACTTCAGTTATTTCCATACGGGTCTGGTAGCCACCTGCCCATACATTTCGTCTGACAGCTCCTTCAGCAACATATGGCAGAATATTAAAGTGCTCCTTCACTTGAACATACCTTTGGGTAGCTGGCAGTGTCACTTGGTAGCTTACCGACACTGCTACTGGGTGGAGTGTGGGAAACAATGAACCGGTCCTTGATGCTCCTGCCAAAGCTGGTGACACCATATCAGCTAGCACTGGTCCCCTCTGCTATACCAGTTTCATGCTGGTGCAGCTCATCTAAATTAAACTGAATGGCTCCATTGGATTTTCATTGACTTAAATCAATTAAACTAGCATGGAAGAGGCATAAAGGAGAGCAGATCAAGTCCACTTAAACAAAAAGCAGGGTAGATATTTCTTTAGGACATGAACTATTCATAATCCGATGGATATCTTTTATCCTGTGTATTGATCTTCTTGTGAGAACTGACTTGGAGTTAATTTCTAAATTGCTTGACCTCAAGCAGTTAAGATATTGTAATCTGAAACGTAAAAATTCAATTAATAAACCAATAGCAGTCAAAATATTTGCTCTATCTATTATCAGGACACACTTCCCTCACACGGATGTGAAAGCAGGGAGCACCCAGCACGAAGAGACCAAGTCTTTGCTGGAGGAGAGATGTGGGATGTCCTGGCAGGGTGGCAGAGCACAGCCCTTCTGGCAGTGTATGGAAAGCTGCTGCTGCTTCTGCTGGGTGACTGTCCCTCTCTGCTGGTTTTCTGCACACAAAAGAAGGAAGATAGAGACTCTGGGTGACAGCACTCACCCCCTGATGGGCCAGAACTGAGAGGCTGGCAGGGAAGCCAACAGTGATGGAGCTGAAATAGATGCAGCAAGCAAAAGCTTTGAGGAGCCCCTGTCCTGTGATTCAGGGCAGAGCTCAATCACACTGTACCAGGTTTGCAGACAGCACTGTGAAAATAAAGACATCCCATGAGGCACCTTCATCCCATAACGAGTTTCCAAACCAGCCCAATTTCCCCAGGAATTTAGGGCAAACAAAGAAGACGTCCACCCCCAGGAAAACAATCAGCGAGGATGAGGGGGTATTTGCTAGGAATTTAAAGAGAGAAGCATGGCTCTTCTTCCAGCTGTCAGTGCTGATATTATTGCATGTAGTAGCAGCTTGTACGCAGCATCTCTTTACAATGGTAGCAGGGAAGCTGGAATGTTGTTATATCAGACTATCAAGTTGTTATGTTGGATTACATATAATGCTATCACAAATGACAGAACGCTTGCCTCCCATCAAAAATTTAAAGAGCAATAGACCTCTTTTCAGCTGTCATTGCTGATAACATTTTATGCACAAGTTTATTCAAGCTCAAATAGAGATGCAGCCTGTCAATAAAGAAGCCCTGGCAGATTAGGCATTGAGTATATTAAAGCTAACGGTACTAATGTGACTACACAGCCTAATCTGACATTTTAAAACTGTGACAGAACGAACCCTCTAAGTTCTTGCTGATGTCTCACCACGGCGTGTTCGCTGCTGGGTTTTATGGAGTGGAAACCAGAGTACATGTACGAGAAATGAAACAAGCTGAACACTACAGAAAGGTCGCCACAGGCTCGCTCCCCAGGAAACAGAGCGGATGGCTTCCCTTCTTCTCACTCTTACCTATTTGCTCTGCTCAGCTCCTCTCTTCCAGGAAAGTGGGTAGGGCAACAAATAATGGCCTAAAATTGCCACGGAGGTGACACAGATTACACATTAGAAAAACCATTTGGAGGGCAAGAGGAGTTCGGCACTGGAGGAGGTTTCTGGAGAGGGCATAACACCTCCATCATGACAGCTCTTTCTTTAAGAAGGGGTTAGGAAAACGTCTGCCAGGAACAAGGAGGGGTGCTTTGGACACCCAACGCTGTTTTCTGCCGTTCACTTTGCAGTTCTCAATAAAAGCTACCACCAGCAGAAAGGGAATGTGAGGGCTTGTATGTTGGGAAACTGTTTGGGCCAAAAATAGTCTGTTGAAAACAATAGAATTACAATAGATGTCGGTACTGCTCTCCCCTTTCCCCCCTCCTGCTCTCAGAAGAGCTCTCAGTGGCTGTTGCTGCCCTTGTGAGGGATGCAAAGTCAGGACAAAGCCTTTCCCAGGCTCTGACCTCTGGAGGTGGCAAATATTCACATGGACAACCTGACTGTCAAGACAATCTGTCTGTTGCAATCCTAACAGGACAGTGGCTTCTTTATGCTGCTCCTGGTGCCAGGGCACAAGCCTCCACCATTCTGATAGTTTTAGCCCGTTATTTTGCTTAAGCCCCAAATCCACAGGCAGTGCCTGGCTAAGGGGGAGAAGGGGAAGACAGACAGCTGCCAAGAGGCTCCAGCCTGGGCACATGAGGGCTCGCTGATTCATGGCTGCAGTGACTCACAGGTAAACTGTGCTGCCTGGCTTGTGAGAGCCGGATGGCAGGGTGACTACCTCCCACCCAGCGCTGGCACCAAGGCAGTGCTCCCTGTCTCGCAGAGGAGAGCAGCTCAGGGTGTTGATGGAAAGGAAGGTCGTGTAAATACCAACTGGCTGCAAGCAGAACCATTCCTTTAGTTGCAGCAGAGACACACAGCGAGAAGGGAGCTTGCTTTCTTGCATCGAAAACAGAAGGGAAGATGCTTCCAAGCTGACATCCACAAATGAATGTCACTGCACAGGAAGATGTGGGGCAGCATTGAAAACACTGGACTTTTGGAGGCAAACACCTCATGCAAACAAGCAAGGGATCACCACAAGCAGGGATGCCTGAATATGGGGAAAATAATGCTTCACAACATGAACATAATCCTTACAAAGATTAAAGGCAGCTCAATGGCAGTAACTGTAAGAGAGAAAAAAAAAGCATCACCCACCTATGTTTTGCTTGAGCAAGAAATAAGGACAAAAGAAGAGCTAAATACGCTTCTTAAAAGGGTACCTATGAGTTTTAAGCACGAGGAGTTTTTATTCCACCTTTAAAACTCAGCAAAAACTCATGGCTGAGTCCCATCTAACTGCAGGAAAGCTTACACAGAAAGCATGGTGAAGGGCTACACATCCAGGACCTGTTGCTGTTGCTTGAGCTGCCTTTAGACAGGGCTTCTCTTCACTCCAGTCATTTCAAAGCTTGGGGTTTACAAGTGTGAAGGATAAATCCCCAACTTATTTCTGCTGAAAAAAAATCTTTGTGTTCCCAATAATAACTATTGATATGGTGGAACAAGGTGTCTGGTTTCTGGAATGATTCTCTCTGTGTATGACGCTGGTTATTCTCAGTCTCTATTCCAGGGGAAAAATACTCGGAAAAATAATGACAATATCTCTCAGAAAATAATGAGTTCCTTCCAGTTAGCTGTTGGATTGTTTACTGCCATAGCTGAATAATAACAGCACATCAAAGATGACTGCTGTAATTAAAAGATTTGTGAACATAGGTTAACAAATTAGTGGATCATAATGTGTAATTGTCTAATTAGGACAAAAATGCTAGTTCCACGTAAAAGACCAACAAGAAGAGATTATAAGGGAGAAAATAAGATAGACAACAGCACTGATGCTACAGAACATTGGCAAAGATTGTATCTGCAACTTTATATTTTATCAATAAATCCCCAGGGGTACCAGCATTTTTGTGGATTAATTTACAAACCAATTAATCCTGCCATATGAATCCCATGAGCTGGTTGAGGAGTCCCCTGAAAAGAGATCTAAGTTTGTCATTAAATGTTTTAAAGCATTTTTCATTCCTTTAGCATCCAGAAGATCAGACATCAGCAGGCACCATTGCTGTACATACTGTGAGAGCTCAGAAATCAGGAGCAATGTAAGGAGAACTATGACAGTCCCAGTTTTAGTGGTGGGGCATCATGACAGGGTGGGAGAAATCCTGATATTAGGTCAAAACTAAAGGCAAAAGTCCTTTTGGGTTCAGTGGGTTGAGAATTTCATTTGGAGAGATGAAGGGCAGCATTTCCCCACACTGAGGGACAGATGGCAGAAAGAGTTTGGCTTTGATTCAAGTACCAGGAGAAACTCCCATGGTTTCAAGAGAGTCCAGCGCATAGATGCTGAGCTCTCCAGACAACTGAGCTCTCACATCAGCATGGATACTGCTGAGTGCTGAGCTCTCTGAAGGACCCGGCTGAACGCCAGCTGGACCTCAGGGACTTACACACCGTGCAGGGTCTGAGTTGGAAAACAACCCACCCGGTTTCTTGTCCCTCCAGACGCTTTGCTGATGGTCCATTAGGGAACTTACAGCAGAGCACAGAGTTAGAGCCAGACTCAGTGCTCCTAGTCAGTGGTTTCATGGAAATGAGAGTAAAGGGCCCTGCACGATCCCTGAAGCACAGTTAGGAGCTCCACAGCCTGGTGTATGCCCAGGGGAGGATCTAACAGGTCCAGACAGGGGTTGATACCACTGTAGGGCTCCTCAGCCCAGTCAGGGACCTGCAGGATTGCAAACCACTGGGCACACAAAGAAATGTGTGCTCTCACCTGAGAGCAAATGCTCTCCAGTGGCTTGATAAAATGCGTGAGAGGGCACAAATCCTGGAGTAGGAGCTGCCCCAAGTGGATCTCAGGAGCAACCTGAGTCACATTGAAGGGAAAAGAAAAGATGCACATGGTTAGAAAAGCAACTGTCATTTATCATCTTTATTCCCAGTAATGATGCTGCAAGCCTCCACTCTGTCTTCAGGAAAGAACACACGGCCAACTTTTGCAGGAGTTAATAGTAGGGTTTCAACGTGCAATCTTCTGCATTACACCTCTTCTACCTAATGTACCAGATGAGCTTCATTAGCTCATCGCCGTAACCGGCTGCCTCCCTTTACTCTGACAGCTGCCGGAGAGAGAAACATGACAAATACTCTGGCAATGATTGACCTTGACTGAGTGAGCAGAACGCTTCACCTCCTTGAGGTTCACTGTCTGGGCAACTCAGAAATCAGAACACAACTCAAACCCCTGTGAAACTTCTTCAAATGGGGCTACTTCTGGTGTTTTCTCTGCTCTGGGCTCTCTGAAGAAGCCAGGGCACCCTGTCACCTGTCTGCAGGATGGGGTTGAAAAGCCTCACCTGGGAGTGTAGGAAAGCAGAGCATCAGGATCTCTGCAGAGGGTCCTGCAGCTGCTCTTGGCATCTGTCAGAGCAGTAAAGATCCTTTGTGTGTGTTTTCAAGGTAAGTTTGTCTCAAAGGCCTAAATGTTTAAAAAATCCACATATTAATAATCAAGGATTTTATAAGTGTTCTGTTTATGTCTCTTTATATTAATGAGCTGAAGTCTCTTTTGTTATGCTCTGAGAAACCCAATTCCAAACTGCTGGTAGGGTATTCTCCTCAGAGCTATTTTAAATGGAAGAACACACCTTTCTGAGAAAACAAGAGTATTTTTCTGAGTTTCCACTTTCTACCAGTAAAGCCAGCATGGGACAAGGACCGGGGAACATGCAAATCTGTCAGAAGCTACACAGCTTTGCTTTGTTTCAGTAGGGCTGTTTTGTTGATTTGGGAACTAGTTCTTAATCACTGCCTAATTTTAATTTTAAATAGGCCATATTCATAGGACTCAGTTCCATAAGAAAGAAAAACACAGCAATTGAACTTTGTGCAATAGTTTTGTGCAACAATTGAAACCATAGCAATAAACACAAACACATGAGTGTTTACAAGATCAGAGCCTTAAAAAAAACCTAATGAGCAATAAATAAATTAGAACTCTAATTATCTGACTGAACTCAGATCTGGTGGAGGAAAAAACCAATGGTTCATGGGATGTTGCTTCTGGTCAGCTTTAGGTGTGGAGCCTGGAGGCTTTTGTAATAAAGCTCAGTCTCCTAGTGCTCAAATTAATCAGTGTTGTTGCTGCTCCTCCGAGCTCAGCACCCTCCTGAAGCAGCCTCTGCCTCCAGAGAGCACAGGTAGGTGCTGGGGTCACAGAAATTGCATCTGCCAAAGATAATTCTCAGTGTTGTTTACAGACACTTGTGTCTTAATCCAATGGAATAGTGTTTGTTTATGTCCCATCTGATATGAAGAATTATGTCCTCTGTGAATTGCTTCTGGTGTGTTAGTAGACAAGGAAAATTGCAAAGTAAATTCATGGACAAAAGAAAAAAAATCTTGGTGTGGCTAACTGTTGGGTTTGGCAGGGTTTTGGCCATGTGCTACAGATTAAAGGTGATTTATATTTCCCCCCTGCTTTCAAAATATTTCATGAACATTTCTCAGGAAAGCAAATTGGAGAATATAGTACGGATGTTGGTACAAGCCAGTTTCCTCAAAGCTGAGGGACTGCTTAAACAACGTGAGTGACAGAACAAGTTTCAAACAAGCCTCTGTGAACATACATGCAGCTTTAGAAAGGGTTCTACTTAGTAAAAATCCTTCAACAAATTAACGAAGCTGCAGATGCATAAACAACAACACAAAGCCCTTCAGATTGTATCATTATGTAGTTGACGTAACCTTTACTATAGTAGCTCGTAAGTGACAGGATCCCACAGTCCCTGAGTATATTTCCAACTATCCAAGTAGTTGTTTGAAAACACAGTCTAACTCTAACCACCCATGATGAAGACACTGAAATCATGCAAGCTTTATGAAAATGAGGGGAGTATAAAGGAGAGAGACCCTGTTGTAAGTCACCCTTTATAGATATCAGGAAATCCAGGTGGAAAAGGAACGTCGGAAATCAGTTTATGAGTTCTGCAGCTCAGGCTTCTGGGTTTTCTATATAGGTCAAAGCTCTTTATAATCTAGAAGTTGATTCTTAAATGTTTCTTTAGGCTGGATCTGAAGTGGGGGGGAAGTGCTCTCTGACCAAGACCCTTCACAGTTCAGGGGCAGCTCTGCACAGAAATCTCTGCCTCAAACGTGTGACCTGATTTCCAGAGGGTTTGCGAGCCCGTGTGTTTTGATGGGTGCTCAGTACTTCTGGTGCCTTTCAAATTCTAAATATGGACTTGGGAAGCCTAATTTTAACCACGCACTTTTGGAAAGTGTTGGCAATAGTTTAAAGAGACTGTCTAGACCAGCAAGCCTTGCTGCAGCAGATTGCTCCGAGTGATTTATATATTCCTGGTGCTCGCAGTCTCTGATGCCTTTTCAGTGTCTTACAGCTGTTGCATTTATGCAGCACTCTTTATCTTGACCTTAGCCCTCGGATTTCTCAGCTATTCTACTCTCTTAACATCTGGGCCTGAAAGGTCACTAATTCACCTTATGTTTCCCTGCTGTGGGTGCCGCTGGGTTGAGTGGGTACGTTTTGAAAAATAACACTCTGTTGGTGGGCTGCCTTTGCGAAGGTCTGTCTCCCCTCGGCATCGTTGTCTTACCTTCTCCCACTGCAGCAGCTCTAAGTCATCAAACATCTGCCCTCAAGAGCATTGGAGTGTACTTGTTGGATCCTTATGTGTTAGAGCAGCACACCGGGTATCCAGTGTTCTGGTATTAAATTGCTTTTGCAGCTTGCCTGGAGAATAAGGAAGGGAGCTTTATTTGTACTAACACCCTTTTAATGCATCTCGAAAGACCATAATAAACATCTCTGGGACTGCAAAAGGAAAATGTATAATCTAGAGGTTGTGGTAAATTATGAAATACTGGCATACCTAATAAAAATTCTATCTCAATCGTTTAACATTTAGTGAAACGTTAGATGATGTGAAACCAGACCTGGCTTCACTTCAAGTCCAGGTCAGTGATGTCACTTGGGGAAATTATAAGAACTTCCATTAACTTTGTATTGGCAGATCTCCCAATCTATTTCACATCTATACATTTTTAGCACCCCATGAGCAATACAAAGTGTCATTTCTCACATCTGAGAGCCAGACCATATTGCAGAGCCTCTCTGCATACAGGAGGCTACTTCAGAAATTAACAGGTCAGATGTCTCATTGATTTTAATAGAGAGCTGTTTGTGGCAAATCTCTCATGATAGAAACTGATGACTGCTTTGGGCTCCCTGTCAAGGACAGCACAGTGGGACAGGGCTTTAAAGAGTGGGAAAAGAGGGCAAAAGTTTTAAATCAAACAGATTTTAGACATCTAGGACCAAATTCAGACTCAGTTGTGTAGTTGCTGAGACTCAGGTTCTCCCTGACTTGGAAGCCTCAGACAATTAAAATGCTTTTGGAGAAGGACACTCTAACTTTTTAGCTGTTATCTGAGATACCATCTTTTCCACATATTCCCCATTTAAAAAGCCCCAAACTTTTCCTCTTGCCCATTCCCCTTTCCAAATTTGCAGACAGATGACTTGTTTTGGAACTTGAACTAGTTTGTCTGGAAAGGACTTTCCATTAGAGCCTGAGAATTGGAGCAGACTTTAAAGTGGCTGGTAGTATTTTCAGAAAAGAGGTATTTGGCAAGTCTTTAATGTCATGCTTGCCTGGAACTGCTCTCCTCTTTAATTAACTCAGTAAAAATCCTCTGGTTACTTCATTTTATTTGCTTAAACCACTACAGAAAAATAAATGCATACAAAACCGATTAATAAATCCATAGAAATGTGCTGTTGTTTACTGCGATGTAGCAGAGCGCCAAGTTCCCTGTACATAATTCAAGCCCGTGGCAACAAAGGCATTTGTGAAAGTTCCCTGTTTTGACACAAACACAAAGGTGGAATATCCTCTGAGTGAAACGCAGACTGTGGTTTTCAGCTCGTCTTCTCAAGGAAGCCTTGAGGTGGGTATTAATAATTGAAGTTCAAAGCAGTGTCCAGGATTTCGCAGGCTCCATGCACATGCAGCCTCCTGGGATGTATATACTACAGAGCCTGACCCAGTGACTGCTGCGCTGGGAATACAAGTCCCTACAGCCTGAGGTGGGAAGCTGCAGCTGAGCTTTTAACTCTGAAGGCCCCAGTGCTCCAGCCAAACTGGTTAGAGCTGCATGAGGGATAAAGACAGTGACTGTTTCAACACAGGCAGGTTTTCACCCCTGTCTCAATAAGCAATTGATCCATGACTACTCCAATCATGTTGAAACATGAGTGACTGCTTGTGCCTGCTGATGCCCAAGAACTCCTTGGAAAAGCCCTCTCTGTTGCAGCAGGCCCTTGATGGCTGTGGGGCAGCAGGGGTACCCCCAGCCCTGTGACACTGTTCAGGAAGCCCATGGTGCACAAAGAGGGAAATATTTCCTTAGTTCACTAAACTGATGTTCTGGCATTTAGCTTTAAGTATCTCCTATTTCCCTCAGTACCTGACCTTTCCCTTTCTCATATGGCTATTGCTCTCCTCCGCTAGCAAAAAAGCAACAAGCAGCCATTATCAGCCTCATCTCACCAGTCCCAGCCATTAGCGTTAATCATCTCCTCCTCCAGCCTTCCTCTCTGCTGGTCCAGCTCCCCTGCATCTCCTCTTAGCAATGAACAGCCAGCACACGATGGAGGCAAGCGCGCGGTGAAATAAGCAACGATACAGCAGCGCCGTGATAAAAGGCCAGTCGTTTCCAGCTGCTAGTGCCACTGTACTTCTTTCCAGCAGGATGCAAAAGAGCCAGGATTAAAACAGGAGGCCTCGTGCTGTAGATCATCTTGCTGTAATTTCCCTCAGGACTGATGTGACGACTGCAGCGAGATGCACTAGTGGTGGCACATTAGCACTGCCACAGGCTTCCATCTCGCAGAACATTTCTAATGCTGGCCATTTATTCAGTGGTGCATGCAGGGGATGCACGCCGCTGCTCCATCTCCGTCGGCGAGGGGAGGCATGCCTGGGCCAGCCCGGCGCTCAGGACTGGAAATGACGGCAGGGCTGTGATGGAGTGGGCTTAGTGGTGCATGAAGAGCTCGCTTAAAAATGGACGGAGAAAGGAGAGGGGGAGGAAAAGGGGAAGACTAAAGATGCTGATGGTAGCAGATAAGAGGGGCTATAAGAGAGGGAAAGAAGTTGAATCTAAGTATACAAAGGTATGTAAATACTTTCTGTAAATTACCGGGAATGTAAATGAGGGGCTGGACTGGATAGGAAACCAACTGGGCTTTAACTGGAGATAGATAAAAGGGAGACTAAAACACAAGTTCCAAGGTAAATATGTGTGTAAATGTAGAAAAATGGGGAGCTGTAGGGAGAGAAGGCGGAGCTCTGATGTACTGACTTCTCCCTCAGCAATGAGAATTTTCCATGTTGTCTTGGCCAAGAAGGGGCGAGGAGCAAAGATGGGGGCAGTAACAGGGCTGGAAATGACAAAGATCAATGGGTGTGAGAGCGGCAGTGGAAAAGAGGCAGGAACAGCACTGTTGGAAAGCAAAGGCAATTTTGTCTTGTAACTGTGCGCTCACTCAAGCTTGACAGAGAAAGAAGAGGAAAAATGCATTCCTGTTATAAAAATTCATATGTACGTAAATCACACAGCAAACTTCATGGCACGTGGTTTGGTGTGCCCAGGCTGGGCTCCCAGCTCTCCTGCGGGCTTCTCGCTAAGCCTGGGCTAATTGTTCCTGATTCCCTGTAAATCGTGGGTGATGCTTCACTCCCAGCCTTTGCTTCTCCTACCTTCAGGGGGAGCAATCTCTTGGGGCTGTGTTGTTGCATCTGTAGCTAACAGGGAAATAATCCCTCTGTGTTGGCGGTGTCAAGAAGGTAGGTTAAGGTTGAAGATGCCAATGGTGCTTTATGTAAGTCTGGCCCCAGTCCAGCAAAGTAAAGATGGCTTTTGTACTTTCAAATGTAATTTTACCATTGCATAAAGTGTCACAGATATGAAGCTTTCTTGGGAGATGAGGTAATGAACTCATGGGAGCTAATGAAGGTCATCATGAGAGAGTAGTAAGAATAATGCTTACCGCTGGGAGACTTCTCACCAGGAGCCCTCAGACTTCAGCACTTTCCAGTCTAAATAAGATGTATACTTCCCTGACCTTGTCTTCTCCAATGTAAACGCAGAGCAGGATGTACTTAGAATTAAGATAAATAAGGCCTTACCCAAATAAAACACTAGTCTGCAGAAAAAAAAACCCTCCTCCAAGAAAGAGAGTGAGGAGAAGCAGAAACTGATGTTACTCTACTGGAAAAATGTTAAATGCTATAGAGAAAAGGGTAACAGCATCTGGTGGGGAGTAGGGTAGTAATAAATGCAAGTTAAGGTGGAAGATGCTATTGCAAAATCTTGCAAGCTTTACAAGTTATGGAAGAAACAGCATTTAATTTCTCTGTCTGAACTTTCCTTTGAAGGGTACTGTGGGTACATTCTTTTTTTCATAGATGTAGCCCAGCTAATCTTTGGGGGAATAGACGTATACCCACAATGTCCTGAAAACAAATCACAAGCAACCTGTGTCAGTTGACACAAAGTGGAAGCCAGAGGGAGGTTACTGCACCCGCACCAATGTTCACAGTTCATCTTCTTACAACTACAGCCCTTCTGCATCTGATGGCAGAGAGGTGGGTGTCCAGGTGAGAGGACCTGTTCCTCCTCACCCACACAGTGGATGAAGGTCTGTGTGCTTCTCCAAGCTGTCCTGTGCAGTTTTGGCCCCAGGGTTAGGGCTCCCTGCACATGCCCCACGTTTTCAACTCCACGTCCTAGGGAGGAAGCTGCAAGGCAGCCAGGGACTGGGGGAAGCAAGGGGAAATGATTTGTATTACAAATAACGATGTGAAAAGGGGTGGAGGAGCCCTGTCAAAATGTAAATGTGTGATTTGCATAATCGGGCAGCCAGGATTAAATGGAGCACAGAGAAGGATAAGGATTACACAGAGGGACAGAGAAGGAAATGAGAGCAGCATGGAGAGAAAACACTGCAGATAGATATAAAATCTGAGATAAGCAAGAGGAAAAGGAGAAGTTGGAATACGCAAAGGCAGCGAGAGGGAGCTGAGAGGAGCCGGGTGTGTGTGTTACTAATCCAGGCTGTATCTGAGCTAGCTAGGAAGTGTGCAAATGAATTTTAAAAGGAGCTTGAAATCAAAGGGGAGTGTCAGCTGGGCATTAAACATCCCCTTTAGTGGTGACCTTGAGAGCCCAGACCACCATCACCTAACAACCAAACACAGCACTCCTGAACGGTTCCTTCAAATCTCATCCATAATTAATTTTGCCTTTGATGAATGGGTGATTCTCCACCAGGATATTTGTCAGCTGTCAAAATCACCCGAGTGGTGGCCTCTGACAGCCTTCTTGCTGTCTCCTGCCCTGGGGGAAGCATGGTAGCAGTGGCTGCTGACTGTCTCCACTCAGCTTTCTCCAGGTGCTGTGCTGGCTGTGGCTGGCTGGACCCGGCAAGGTCCCAAATATTTCTGCTGCTCAGTAGTGACCAACTTTGCAAGTACCTGGTCATCCAATCTCACCTTGGTGTGGAAATTCCTCCCCATGTCACACCAGGTGAAGGGGCTTTCCAGTGCTCCATGCAACCACCCCGTAGCCCCCTTTCCTTACCCTGCCCCTAAGCTCCCAGGGACATGCTTCCCACTGGATCATTCATCTATAAAGAAGATGGTTGTGGCCAAGTGCAGAGCCACACTCTATGCAAAGCCATATGCAGAGGCAAATCTGTAATACTCTTTTTAAGACTTGTTTTGTGGTAATGCCTAAGGGCAGGAATTGCATTGTACTTGCCACTGTACAAATGTAAAACATAAAGAGCAGTCACTGCCCCAGAAAGCTTACGTGTGATAAGAACGAAAGGGAGGGAGTGAACACAAGCAGGAGAACGTGAAGAACAAGGTAGGATGGGGCTGTGGAGCCCGATGGAGGGACCTACTCTTTCACTGCAAGGGAAGTGTCTGCGTGGTTCTGGCAGCTGGAATGGAGACAGTCAGATGGTGCTTTATTAACATGATGTGGAATGAATATTGTTTTATTTTCTTTATTGCCACAACAGAACTTGCTCGAGTGACTCTCAGCTCAGAGAGGTGAGGGAGCAAGAAAAGATGGTGCTGGGTATAACAAAGTGTTCAGAGAGAGGTTGGTTTGCTTGCACACTGAGCCAAAAATGAGAAGTCTTTCTCTTAAATGTGTCCCTGGTTGGTTTGTTCCCTAACACCCTAAATTCAGATACAGCAAAAATAAACCTGCTGCTTGACAGCTCTTTAAAGGGTGTTGGGAGGAGAAGATGGGTGAGGGAAATGCTTTTTGGGTTTTTTTTCTAGACCTTAAAAATGTGGGGTGCAGATCAGTTCTGCTTCTCCTTGAAGTGTTACGGCATCCTCACTGAGAGCTGTGAGGAAACTCAATGAGTGAAACCTTCCAGGTGGGAGGTGGGGACAGTCTGCCCTTAATGTTGTCTTACTTAACGTTGCCTCTGCAGGTTAGGGCTTCGCCAGGGTGATTACAGCCCCCAGCATCTGACCTGGGCTCATCATCTGGGGTTTCTGTCCCCAGACTCTTCCTCTGGACCCCAGTAATTCAGCCAAACCACTCACATTTTAATCCTTCAGCATGGTACTTAGGCAGCTCTCCCAGTGTATCTGAAGGGAGTAGCTGGGGGAACATTCAATGCATCAAAATGTGAGTCCAGCCACAGAAGTGCAATTAAGTGTTAACAAAAAGGACCACCACAAAGCTTTGCACACTCAGATTGTAAATCTCTTCCTATCGCAGTTACTCAAGTCTCTTATTTTATGTAGTGTCACATTTGACTTATTCTTCAGCTATTGCAGAATGTTTCAGACCCAGCAGGAACTGAACTTCTAAGAAAACAGTAATAAGAAAAAAACCAAACCAGACAAGCCTTCATCAATGACCAGTGAGAAGCAGAGAGCATGAAGGGGAGGGAAGGGGAGACTGGAGTGGAGAAAGGGGAGAAAAGAGAAAAACCATCCCTGTCCAACTGGGGTATCCTGAATGCACCACTTGCTTTTTTTTTTGCCTTATTCATTTTCTTTTTTGTCTACAGCTGATTAAGTAAAGCAAGTGGAGAGCTTGAGGTTACAGATCTATAAATCTGAAAGAGCAGGTATTCCTGATTTTTATGTCATTTTACTACTGTTCTTCTAAGTATATAATCTCCCTTGATTTTGAAAATACTGTCTTCTGTCACATTTTAATTAATCTGGTACTCTCAGGGGTTGTAATTTTGATTGCCTAAAATTACTGTACTGCGTCTGCAAATGATTTTTGGGGTTGTTATATTGCTACTGTCTCTTAATTTTTACATCAACATTGTTTATTACATAAATAGAGGTCTAATCTTGGTTTCCCCTAAATTTTGATGCTCCAAGGTTGGTCATTTTCTCTGTGATGTCTTTGATTTATCTCCATTGCTACAGCACTCCTAAGCTCAGGAGGGGTCAGCTTGGCCTAACAGGAGCATCCAGCTCTTTAGAGGAGCAAAATTCCTCTCCTGAAACACTACAGGGGTATCATGAGCTGCTGGGGCAATGACAGTCACCCCAGGGGCTTCCACACACTGACAAAACGGGGAGTTCTGCTGCTTTCTTATTAGTGAGGTTTCTTGGGTTTTCTTCAAGATAAAATTGGGCAGAAGATTTCCTCCCCTGGGGAAAAATGATAAATCAGCCAACAAATTTCCTCTTGTCACAGCTTTATTATTGTACAACCCGAGCCTAGCTAAGCTACCAAAACTGGAGCTTCATTTACACCTGACTGCTGGAGAATCAGACCTGGAAAGCAATGCCTGACATGTTTCTGAAAGAGCTTCCTCACACAGTGCAATATCTGACATTGCTCATGAGGGTCTGAATAACGAAAATGAAAAACCCCTCAACTAACTCCAGACTAATTCATGCTCTTTGACCCAGTCCTCTTCACCTTTGTAATACAGATCTCCAGCATCTTTTGCAGCTCCACACTACAGACTGAGAGGCAGGCAGTGCTTAAAACAGCTATTAACTCTCTTTTGTATGATGAACACAGTGTATCATCCTCAAACTTGCAACTTACTCTGTGAATACAGGATTAATTTTCTGAGGCTCAACCTAGGTAAATTAATTTCATATCGATTTTAAAAGTCAGGCTTTAAAAAAAATATTCTCAGTAATTAGAGAAAGATATTCCATACTCTCAAAACTGTGAAGTCTGAAAGTCCACATTTTCTAAAACCAAGGCAATAGCCAGCAAAATTACAGGGCTGAATGTGAAACCTGTGTTGAACAAGTCATTGTGAAAGGATGTGATTTGTATATTATGCACTATATACTTTTAAAACTATTTTTCAAAACCCTGAAGGCTAATGGGTTATTTTTTATTATTATTTAAAAGCTGAGATTGCTCAATAGCCACTTGTCTTCAGCTGCTGACACTGTAGAAATACTGTCGGACAACAAAGGTTTGGGGTGAGTGTAGATCATATCCTACTCTACAAAGCCAAGGGCTCATCTTTTTCACTTAAAAACTAAGTGAAGCTGTTCAGCAAAACCAACAAATGATGATTACAAAAGGATTGAAAATAATGGCTAAGAACTTGTTCTACTCCTGAGGTCATGGCAAGAGAAGAAATACATTGGCCAGTCACAATCTTTTCTCCTCAGCAAGGGTGTATGCTGTGATTCTTCTGATGTTGATCACTGCAGTGATCTGTAATGTCCTGGTGCTGCCCATGTCTGTTCAGATGCTTAAAAATTTGCTTCTGATTAATCACAGAGATTGCAATGGGACTACTCATGGCAGTAGACAGATGTGCATTCACTTCTACCATTTACCAAAGTATGGTTAGCACTCCCTACCATACAGCAGAAAGCAGCTTCTTCGATGCAACACTGGTAGGAGGAGGATGTATCCCACATTTGCCCCCCCAGCTATGGCTCTGTGTACAAGCTGCACTGGAGGAGAACCCCAAATGCAAGTTAGACAGCTGTGAGGCTCTATACAGACTCCCTCCTGAGCTCCAATTTATGCCAGTGGCTGTGGTCAAGACAGAGCACAGAAGGGTGGGCAAAGTGTCCCACAGTCACAGAAATGCTGTCCCTGAAGCTGAGGTTGCTTGTGAAGCGTCTGCAGGGCAGCTCGTAGCCTGTTGTGTGGAAAGGGCTGGGTAGGAGTTGTTGCCCAGCGGCTATCTGTTAAACCCGAGGCTCAAAGGCGGTCGCAGCCTCCCTCTTCTGAACTCTACCCATGACTGCTGCATCCACTGGAAATACCGAGCCCAGTGACACTCGTATTTCACACTCCTGCCATTTGTACTTCCCTTTAGTTAATAATAAAGAAGGAAATAAGGCTTTCTGCTGAAATCCTAACATTTGTTCAGCACTGCTATAAATACGGCTGTAAACTCTGAGCCTGTGAACTTGCTTAAGGACCAGAGGAGTTATCAAAGGAACCCCTGCACTCTATTTTTCTGTTTTATTTAGTTGGAAAGAGGTCCCAACACTCAGCTGCCAGAATACCATTACTGTGACCCAAGCGAAAATGTAAGAACAGTCTTGATGGGAGTTCTGTGAAGTTGGTAAAATATAAAGACTCCGTGTGTCTAAGCATGGGGCCAAATGCACATGTTAAATACCAAGACAGGAAAATAGAAATCACTGAAATCTAAGTGTGTGAAATGCGAAAAGCAGAAAGGAAAATTGCAAAATCAATACAAAGGGAAATGAAAAGAGAATTGAGGATAAACCAAAAGCAAATAGAAAACAAGAAGAAAAAAAACCCTACAAGAGTCAACAAATTGGGATCTTGACAAGATGATGTTGTCAGGCTAGCGAGTCATGTTCTGATTTTACAGTTGGCAGAAATAATAAAGACCTATTAAGTTAAAATCTTCAGAAAAGGTATTTACTACTTGAAGTGTGTCTAGCATTTCCAGACTTTGGTTTGGTGTGGCATTTCCAGAGAAATTCAGCATGTGTTGTACCCACCATCAGTTTGTAACGAAGCTGGGAGGACAGTGATGGGTCTCAATGGTCCTTTTTTTGAAGGGACCTTCAAAAGCTTGTCCTTCATCAAGCCACTACCATAATTTTCTAAGCTGTGCCATAAAAGACTATATTGAGAAAGGATGAAGACTGGTATGAATGCAAGCTCCTGAGTATGACATGGGGCAGTAGGCTTTCATGGTGTCGCTGTGACAGAGGTGGAGTTCATTGTATACTTCTTAAAAAGAACATCTACAGAAATGGGCTAAAAGAAATAAATAAGGGCTAAAATATGGCTTCTTCAAGAAGACCATTTATTTGCTCAATCTGTAACAAGTAGGATGTAGCAGCCTATGGGAAAGTCTTGGCTACACACAGCACATCCCCATAGGTGCTGGCCTATACTTGATATCCCCAGGATACCATTTTTGCATTACCTGATGGTCCATATGTATTTATTATGAAGTTATTGGTGCTTTTATTTGTTTTGTGACAGCCTAGAGAAGTAATGGTCACAAGGAAGAACTTCTGCTTGAGCAGCACCCAGCCAGAAGAACACAAAGGTTATGTCCACCTCAAGGAATTCCCAATCCTGTCTGCCTGGTGGTGAAGAGATCTGGCCAAGCCTTAGAGCTGAAACTTGCTCTTTTCCTTTTACTACCCCAATTGCATCCTGTATAAGCAATAACCCTCCCTGTCCTATTTTCCTCTCCTTCAATAATCCATTGTAGGGTTTTTTTTGACCTGGAGATTTTTTTCTGAAAAATTACAAATAAATTTCAGTCTGGACAAAAAAAATATAAATAACAGTGTGGAAGAAACTGTAATTACAGTAAGAGGCACGGAGAACAGGAGAAAATGTCAAACCAAGAGTTTCAATTTTAAATGGCAAGAACACTCCAATAGGAAAAACAGATGAAAATAAGGTGTATCAGATCAGTAAAATCATAAAGCAGCCTCTGCCTAACCAAAATCTTCTTCCAATGAACCCTGCTGCTCCTTATTTATTTAGTACTTGGTGTTGTGCCTCATTTGACAGAAGGTTACTCTCCTGGAAGTTTTATAGCTAGAAGGTCTCTGCCTGGAAAGAGGCAGGGAGAATACAAAGAAATAACAACCAACTGGATACGCAGGAGAAAATGACTGGAGCAAAAAGTCTGAGTGATTATGGCCAGTGATGCTTACAGACAATGTTTTTAAACTTGCCTTGGCGACTTGGACACCTATTAAAATTCCCATAATATGTATCCAAATTCTCTGGCTGACTTGGGAAACCTCAGTTCACCACAGCACTTAGTGCCTGAGGCAGCGTGTCCTCAGGCCACAGCAGCCTTGGCTCACGCCTGTGTTGTGAGCAGTGCTGAGGCACTTTGCAAAGGGGAATTAATTCCTTCCCCGTTTCCATGGATGGTCTGAGTGAAGAACAAATGACAGGAGCAATCTGTACACTGCTATTCACTGCGCGTGTCAGAACCAGAGCCAGAAAACGGATCACAAATCTCCTGATGTGGCTCCTGATCTGGGTCCTGCAGTCCTGCTACAAATTAAAGGCAAAGGGAATCTTGTAATTGAATTTGGGAGGAGCAGACCCAGGCTTTTATTAATGATTCAGTGGAACAAGGCAGAGATTATTTCCTGGAAAGCACTGAGCGCTGTGAGCATCAGGTTCCTGCACTCCCCAGTGCTCTGTCCCAGAACGAGGAAGAGGGTGATCAGGACCAGATTTAAAGGCTATTAAAATGGTGGGGATTTCTTCTTCCAGTCTGCTAGGCTGGTCTTCAGTGTGCTAAAAGGATTGCTACATAAACAAGATGTGCATGGAGATCATGGGAATGACGAACAAAAGACAGGATATTATAGACCGTCGTGTCTAGTGAAATGCAGTGTCTGAACTCAGCCTTTTCTCATGAATGAATAACGAAGTGGCCATGTTTTATTAGCTTTACTTAAAACTGTCTACTAGTTGAACAACCTTTTGAGCCTTTTAACACTTCTGCGATTTGCTGCAGCAATGATTTCTTTTCTTTTTTGTTCTTTTCAAGACACAGCAGCTAATCTGATCTTGGCGTTTCAGTAATTGTCTCAGTTAATGCATACAGGGAATAATTCCATTCTGTGAAATGAATACCAGGTGAATATTTAACTTGCACAAGTTTGCTACATGAAGAACTTATGGGGTAGGTACAAGAATTAATTGCTAAGTTGTTGATTTATTAGGCAATTTTATTTTTTCCTAGCTGTGTTTACCCACCACCCATTTCTCTGGTCAGGTTGGACCTGAGAGGCAGGAAGAGGTTCATGTACTCACAAAGGAGATTGACGCACATGTCAGGTCTTCTGCTGGTAAACCAACATTGGGCCGGCAGCTTAACCAAAAGATACATTGGTCTGTCACCAACACAGCTCTGTGTGAGTCCAACAGCTGCTTCTGCTGAAAAGAATAGCACATTCTAGGTGATCCTGCTCTGGCAGGAGGGTTGGACTAGATGATCTTTTGAGGCCCCTTCCAACTCCTAACGTTCTGGGATTCAGTACGTTTCTTCTTCGGTCTTCAAGGGCTTCATCCAAGCAGGCCCAGTGCCTCATTGGGAACTCTGCCTACAGTACGGCTGTAACACTCATTGCAGGCAGAAATGATTTCTGAAATAATGATGGGTCTAGTAAAACTCCAAGTTGACCAATGCTGGCAGAAATCCCTCGCCTGCAGTGGCATTTTTTTCCAGCACTGTTGCAACCCTGACTCTATGGGCTGGAGCAGAATTTACAATGACCTGCAAAAACTAGTTAGAATTGTTATTTAAAGCCAAGCAGTGTTACGGTTTTGTTGTTAGTATCAGGGGGGAATGTTACTTACAAGGCTGTTCTTTGCTATTTCTTCGTCTCCTGAAGCAACGTGCTCACAAAAGAATTCACAGCCCTCTCAAATTACATATTACAACGATGACTTATTCCACAATCCATTTTGAGCATAGCTGAAAATTGTATTTAATATTGCTGCTGTTGTTTCTGTCTTTTTCCTTATAAAGTTAGTGCTTGATTTTATGTGTCATCCTCAGCTAGCGTGTATTTGCATAGCTCTGTTGACATCAATAGTGTTATATTGATTTATACCGCTTGTGTCTGCCTCATTATTATTTTTATTTTTTGTTGGAGGAGCTTGGTATATTTTCAAATTCATGGAAGATAAAAAGGGAATGCCTTCTCAGAACAAAATATGTACAGTGTCTGCTGACAGGATATTTTAGATTGGGGCAAGTAAGCAGGTAAGTGAGATGTATCAGTGAAGTTCTGTAAATACTGAGGCTGCTTGTGTACCACCTGTGGAATCTGTTGGATATGCAGGTTGGGGTTTTTAAAGGCATCTTAGATTTCTAGCTAGGGGTTAGTAGGGTTTGGTGTACTGCAAAACACTAGGCTGCCAATCATGATTTATTGTTTACAAACAAACAAACTCCCTTTTCCAGAGATGACTGAAGCCTCCGTAACTCCAGACTGAAGCATAAAGTCCAGAGGTCAGGAACAAGACACAAGTGGGCACAGGTAGTAGGAGAGAAATTAAATAAATGCCCAAGAGATAGGTGGCCAGGGAGACATGTTCATTCTGCTCCGGAGGGGCTATTCTAAAGAGATGAAGGAGAGGATGCTACATCACTTCTCAAGCAGCAGCCATACCGCATTTCGCAGGACTGTGAGAAATGCCTCCGTGCCTTCGCTCACTCATTGCCTCATGAGCAGGCCCTTGGGTCTGAGTGCAGCAAGAGGTGAAAAATGGCTGGAAATACACAATACAAATCACAGAGGGAGGGATTTTACTACCCTTTACATGTACA
The DNA here is from genome assembly GCA_013400835.1 of Zapornia atra. NCBI lineage: Eukaryota > Metazoa > Chordata > Aves > Gruiformes > Rallidae > Zapornia > Zapornia atra. The sequence continues at coordinate 5,116 of VZTU01006002.1, read as the reverse complement.
GAATACGCCAAACCTGCTTGAGGATGATCAAAATCCTTTGCCTGAATCTCAGGGCACTCATGTAGAGACAAGCTCTTCCTAGGCACTTTCACAGCGCTGTGATCATGTATTCACCCTTACTACATGCAAGATAACCCCACCTTATCTACTATCACCTTTCAGATGAAATCCCAATGTGTCAGTACCCAGCCCAGCCTGGAGTGGACTATCCTCCTCCCAGATCTCTTCATAGGTAAGCACACTGTGCAAGGGTCTGTCTGGGTCCCCACCGTGCTGTACGCTGCACAGGACCCTTTCAGCTACTTCCCAAGTCCAGGGCATCAAGTGTTAAAGGGAGAGAAATTGCAGACTTCTTCCCCCTCTGCTTTCAGGGGCTTTCCATCAATTTTCCTTCTCCCTTTTTCTTTTCTCTGCACTGCACTTCAGATGGAAGCATCTGGATCGAAGAGAATTATCTCTTAACAACAACTTGGGTTGTAGTACATTTCAAAGACTCAGGTTTTATTAGTCACAGAAGACCTTGTAAAAGTTTGCTTGGGATCATTTTTAACAGCAACCAATAATCCTTCCCCCATCAGCCAATGAAAAACAACCCAAGCCTCCCCCCAACTCCTGCACAGATGTGTCTTACAGAAATACAGCTATTTTGGAGAAGCAGAAGTGACATTTTTGCCAAGCTGGAGGTTTTATCCACAGTAGCTTACACTAATACAGGCCTAATTTCCTTCTGAAAGCTACCTGAACACTAAGCACGCTTGGTTGGTATAATGCTGTTTGGAATGATCAATAACTGCATTTGACTTCATATTGTACCTTTCTGTCCTCAGTCAGGACAGAAGGAGAGCTGGTTACACTGCAAGCCTGCTCCTGCATGTTCCATGTCAGATGAGTGTTTTCATAAAAGCGTATCAAGACAATACATTAAATAGCAAGCCTGGCAAATCCTCTGACACCTTCCAGCTGAAAAGACAGGTAGATTAAAAAGCAGCATTCCCTGCACAGTTAACTGCTTTGGTACCCAGGGCCCTGTTCAGTCTGCTAACCCCAAAGATAACTCCAAGAGCTTCTTGGTAGTAAGGAAAGATAGCATAGGGTAGAAAGAGGCAGAGGATGACAAATTGATCCCAGGGATGTGGTGTCCCATAATTCTTATAAAATCAAACTGGAAGCCAGGCACATTCAGCAGCTTTAAGAATCAAGACACTCCTGCAAGTCCCTAAGCACAGATGTAGGAACTTCAGGTCCCAGGTATGAAGATTTGGACCAGTTAGACCAATCCTGCTCTCTGAAGATTAGCGTCAGTAGAGCAATTTATTGTTTTCAACAGTAGAACTACAGTGATAAATGCGAGTAAGCTGCAGGATGTCTTCCAATCCATTTCTGACAAATAAAGATATTGTTGCTGCCCTAGTCTAGTGCCAACAAAAAGCAGTGGAAAGGTATGAACTTCAGAAATGTAAACCTGAGCTGTCATTAAAAATCAATTTTTGTTATAAATTTAATTCACATTTCATAGAGAGCTGTGTAATATCAATAAAAATGCTTTAATAATTGCTGTGCTGGCACACAGTGAGGTGTAAGACATAAAGAGATATAAATTTTTTGTAATTTAGATGTGGAACTAAATACTGTTTTTTAAAAGAAACGCTTTCTCAGGAAGAAAAAATGAATGTTGGAGGAGGATGTAATTTATTAGGAATTCCTCTCCACCCCATTTACAAAGACTGCTCTGAAATTAAAACTTTGAGAGATCAGGTTTCTAATTTATTCGCAGAGTTAAAGGCCAGAAAGGGCCAGGATCAGGTAGTCTGACCCCCAGGATAACCCAGGCTATTAAATTTCACATAGTTCTTCCTGTACCATAACCCGTGCGAGGCTAAAACATAGTTTTTCTTAAGCATTGATTTAAACTGCTGGGAAAACACATTCTTGTGTGTCTTTCACATGCTTTTTGGTGACGGTGGGAGAGAAGGAAAAATTTAAATCCACCCAATCGCTGTGACATAGCAGTAGAATTGGAATAGCACGCAGTAGTGCAAGCTGAACTTGCAACTGAACAGTTGGTGTTTCTGGTAATGAAAGCTGACCGATTTTCAGGGCAGATACGTGTGCTACCCTATGCAGCGTTACGCTTTTGTGTGAACTATTTTCAAAGGGATCAAAGGGCAAGTATATGCTTCTAAATCCCTTAGTCACATTTGAAAATCCCATTTTTGAACTGGAAAAAGAAAAACAGCTGAGAGCTAAACACTGAATTTCCTGAAGTCAATAGTAGTTTTCTCACGTGTAATTGAGGTCACAATTTCACCCTAGAAGATCAGTTAGCTTTTTATGATGCTCACTGAAGAACTGTGATAATATTTGCAGTTTGCTTCACATCAGATATAATTCATTCCCTTTTACTCATCTTTTTTTATTTTTTTGTAAATCTTGTTCTGGGTGTCCCTTCCATTTGTTCCTCCACCAACATGAATATCTGCAAATCTTCCAAATCTAATGTTGTCTCCCAAATTCCTTAATGTACTCTTTATTTAGATTAGATATTTTGGTCTGTGCTAACCTTTCTTTCTTTGTTATTTGGGAATGGAAAGCTTTTGGTAAATGTCTCAAACCAGAAGATTAAAAGTCTGGTAGTACATGTTGAAGAAGTACCCTTTCTGTGGGGGTTAATAACTGAGAGTATCCAATTGAGTACACCAGTCATTAACCTCAAAAACAGTGACAAAGCAAGGTACTAGAGCACACTAGTGCTTATAATAAGAAAAAAAAGGCAAAAAAAATGAAGCGATTTTCTCACACCAGATGCCAGGCAAGATGTATTTCTAGAGGAAAAGCTAGCAGGCAGCCTAAGAACAAATGTGTGTGGAGGTCTGTGGTATCCTTCCCAGTAAGATGACTTGAAATACTCAGCTGGAGAGAGAACTTTTTGAGTATCTGTCTGAGGTTTTGTGTAACAGTAGGGTCTACCTGCCCTCCCTCCTAATCCGTTTGGCTCGATGGAAATGCTCCTACTGGATCAGACAAGGGCTAATTCTCCTGTACTGCACCTGAGGAGGTGACCAGTGATTTCTAATGCTTGCTATAAATATTATCCAGAAGAAAAATGTTTTGCGATGGAGGATGAGTTAGATGGATGAGTTTTAATCTTATTTTTTCAGTAGACATGCAAATGTAGGGATTTGTTTCTACAAAGAATGTAAAATAAATCACGTATCATTTCTGTTTTCCACACATGTGCATTCAAGAAGAAAACAGACTGAGCAGACTTTCAGCCATGCAATGAATGTCTGCAGAAACATAGCCGACTACAGGTCTCTTAAGTCACTTTAATGGTGATGGATGTGCAGGAAACCATAATCAATTACATTGCCCTGAAAATTACATAGTTATTTTCCAAAAAACCCAACAGGTAACCGTTGCTTGATACAGTACAGCTTAATATTTCTCAGAAGACAGAGACCTTGTAATATTTGAGCTTGCCTGTGTGCACAAATTGTATCACTTCAACAATACCTGTACAGCTGCTTCTGTAAAGCCAGATTATATAGACCTGGCAGGCAGCTATAAGCGAGACAGAAGAACCCAAGGCAAGATAGAGAAATGCATTTGTTAAACAGAAAAAAATCTGTATAGGGATATCTAAGGTCAGATCTAGGAGGTGATGTTCTCTAGCTCGATATTTGAGAATGTTTAAAAACTAGCCATGTGCCTCTGCAAGGAGCAGCGTGGCCTTCTGTAAGGTACACGCTCTCACGCTCTCAGATTACCAACTGCTTTGTGCTTCCTCTCCTCTGGTGCGCACTCATATGCACCAGCTTAAAAGTCACTGGCTGCTGTCTGGGAGATGTGGCGTAGAGAGAGGTGGCAAAGCTGGCATTTGCCTTCTGGGAAGAAGCATGGGTTATGCCCAGTATTTCATGTCATCGCTTAACTGTCATAGAAAATATATCAAGAATATTACTTGATTGTTGGCCTAAGTGTTAGGGTACAGAGTAAACAGCATGTTACACAATCTAGTAGAGCATCATCCCTGAGTCAGAGCAGCCTAGAGGGAAAAATCCATACCCCAACACTCTCAGCCTGCATCTGCTCCACTTGCTGGGACCTTTCTTGGTGTCTTGATGGATAAATGATTAGCAGCAACAGGCAGACTGTGTACTCCAATACAAGGTTCTTCTAGAGATGGAGCATCAAATGATTTTTCTCCCCTCCACCGCCAGCCTCCCCCAATATATTTCAAACTATGCAACAGCCAGATCATCTAGGAGACAGGGGAAAACCCCCGCTGTGCTGCCGGAGTCCCTGGTTTCCATGCTGAACATTAAGACTCCACAGGTTTGGTTCTCTTCCCCACTCTGTTCTCCACTGTCCTTCTTCCTTTCCAGCAAATCCAAACCTCGCAGGTCTCTGGTCCTAAAGCTTTTTCCCCTGAAGCCAGACCAGTGTCACACACCCTTCTCCTTCCACACGGCTCCCTCAGCCAGTTCCCCTGGCAGGGAAAAGGAGCACTAGGCGAGAGGAGTGACCGTAAGAACAAGCTCGAGAACTAAATCTGTTAGCTCCACAGCCCCTGCGCATCCTGAGGTGACACAAACTGCCCTAACGGGGCCTTTCCACACAACGGCAGCTGGAAACCTGAAGAGGGGAGATAGCAAAGCCGAGGGGGAGGAAGGCAAACGCCCACGCAGGGCAGCCTGAAGAACAGCTGGACTGCAGGTGGCCAACCTCCCCCCCCGCCCCCGCCCAGAGCAGCCTGTGCCTACAGACCTCTGAGGCGGCAGCCGTGCTGGGGGTCACCTCAGCAGCGGCCACAGCACCCCAGGGCAGAGGCACGGGGACCTCCCCTCGCCGGGCAGCAGCTAAGGGTGAGAGCACCCCAGGTCCTCGGGCAGACAGCAGCCTTGGATTCACAAACCAGAGCAGAGGCGGGCACAGCACCCAGCAGCAGCTGAGGCGGCGAGGGACGAGCACCTGGCGGGGAAGGAGCCGCGAGGGCATAAGGGTGAGGGGCAACTGCGGGAAGGGCAGCGCAGGGGCGGGGGGGAGACGGGACGGCCAAAACCGAGGAGGAAGCTGACGGGGTGAGCGGCTCGCGGAGCAGAGCGGCGAGCGGAAC
>VZTU01005999.1:0-12848 GCA_013400835.1 Zapornia atra | reverse complement strand
TCTATGATTCTATGACCAGGCAGCAGTACCACATCTGTAGCATGTATAAAACAGGAAGGCAATTCTACACAAGCATGCATGGAAAATTAGATGTGCAGAGAAAGAAAAAGAGATCTCCTGGCATTCCCTTCTAACGACACAAGTTAGAAAGACTGCTTCATTTCCACAGGACAAAGCTTCACAGGAGACCTCACCTTAGGCAATGTGCGCCTTACCTCAATTTGAAGGTTGGGTGAACGTTCCAAAGAGAGCAGCGGAGAGCTGTGTATCCCAGTACTCCCACCTTGCACACTGAATTCTTTTCCATCCGCGGATGACAAATGATCACAGGCAGGTCACTGGGTTTGCCAGACGGTAACTGTGAAACGTGGTGTGTCAATAAGACAGAGAACATTTCCAAAATTAAATAGATTTAGATCTGCTTAAAACACTGGAGAAGTTAAAAAGTACTCTGCTGCCAGTAACCTTTTTTGGTTTTTTTTTTTTTTTAAAGTTCTGGCTTTAAGATATGAATGTGGATGAGATAGACGGATGGAGAAAAAGACTGCTGTGATCCCTAACTAAAATCATAAGAGATAAATATAGGTTGAAATAGCATTAGGTAATAATGTTTGGAAGCAAAGGTGGCAAAACCACAAAGGATTAACGTGAGGTAACTGTAATGGAGAACATCGGAATAAAGCCATTTATTTAAGCATGACACTGATAAAAAGACAAGGAAACACGCATGAAAATTAAAAAGAAAAGAAAGTTAATGAAGGCTTCAGGAAGCATCTTTCATGCAAGGAATCTTAATACTCCAGCCCTTATTCAAGACCAAATTGTAAGACAAAAGCTGTGTGATAATTCAAGAAAGAGATATGTAAAATGTCATGCTGTTACGGTGATTACTGGCTAGATTTATGATATAAACTTCACAAATTACAGTATATAGAGTGGAGAGGCGGAATAAATATTCTTTCTAAAACTTAATCACTTTCTAACATGAAAAAGCTACAAGGTGATTCTTCAGAGACCAAAACCATAACTGCAAAAGCTGGGGTTTTTTGGTTTGGTTTTTGGGGGGTTTATGTGTGTGTGTAAGCTTAAGCTTAATAAGAGGAAATTGGAGTATTCTAAGCCTTCGGAGACCACAAAAATATAGTATTAGCAGAGTAAATTACTCTCATGTTCAAGCTGCCAAAAGCAATTTAGTCTGTGTATATAGAAACAAAATCACAAGATTAAATCAATATTTTTTCCCATGTTTGTGGGGAAAAGATAATTGATTAGAATAGCAGGTCACATGTATACTACTGTGCCATTCCGTAGCTGACATCATCTCTCTCTATCTTTGAAATGAACACCAGTTCATAATACTCACTTACATACCTTTTAATTACTTTGCTTTGTAGCCAGAAAATGGAAGGCTAGCTCATTAACCTTTACTGTCTTTCAAGAAGGTGATTATTTTTTCTTAACGTTTGTGCCTGTTTGTACCTGCAGTTATTCCCGTAGACTGCAGAGGTACCTATTAGCAAAGCTGGTCAGCTGCAAGTTCCCTTTCATTGCTTAATACATTCAGCAACCTGTTCTTCATGATTCAAACCCATATTCCAGTCTTAATCAGTAAACAGAGATTTCATAGACTACTTTTCCTATTTCTAGGTGTGAAGCGGTTTCTGAGAAGGCTAAAACTATTCTATATAGATTGTTCTGTTGATGGCAAAGATTAAGAAAGTATCTTATGAACAATGATATAAAACACTGATTTAAAACCAAGACGTTCCGCTCGTAGCAAGCATTTCTGGTACTTATGAGTAATGGCTCCTATTTAATGCATTGTTAATGCCTTCCTAAAACAGAAGCATCAATGTGCTGGGAAGAAGAGAGAAACAGATTTCCTGGGTCATAGTAGAATTTTTCAAAGTCAGGACTACAGAACTGGATAAAGACAAATTAGACACCGAAATTAGAGAGGAATCATCAGAAAGCAGTAATTCTGTTGCCATTAGGGTGTTTGCTTATTTTCCTATGAGGAGATGTAGAAAAAGAACCCCATAATATTAATTTCTCCAGAAAATTAAGACACCTTTGCAGGTTGGAGTTGCTTTAAGGTTACAACACAGGTGATTAAAAAACCAAACAATTAAATAATTAGAACTTGTTTTATTGCCCCCAACCTCTCCCAAAAAGAATTTAAAAACCCATAGTTATTTAAAGGGGAACATAGAGGAGTGTGATTGCATCCAATTATGGTAAGAAGCTGTGATAAGCACAAGGGAACAATTCTGCACTTCAAAGGAAGCTTTAAGTAATAATAGGTTAAAACCATCTTTGTCTAATCAGTTATTTAAATACTACTAATCATCTGGGCTTTGTGCCCAGCTCAGCGCCTGGAATTTGAGGGTCCTAAATCTTATAAACTACAAAGGGTCACTTCATAGTCAGATCAGTGATTTTTATGTGCTTGCAACTTATACAAATGAACTGTAAGAAAAACTCACAAGTTTACACCTTCTACAGCTCAAAAAGGGGCTACACACTGAATATGTAAATTACATGTTTATAAAATTATAATATCGTATTTTAAGGAAGCTATAAAGAGGGGGAAACAGCCTGAAGCCAGGAACACAGCAATTAAGGTACATAGTAGAAATATTAATTGAAAGTTCTTATGCAGGAGGGTAGAAGGAAATGACCTAATTCATTTGACACAAGGCCATGGCAGTAATTCCATATTAATCCCTCTGCCTGCCTTTTTGACACCCATCTGCACCTCTCACATTGTCCCCTCTGCTGTACCTACACGTCTGCTCATACATCTGAGCAAGTTTGGTATGTGGGACTTTCATGATCTGAAAAATAACCTCTTTTTTCCTTACCTATCCCAAAATCAGTTTTGCTGACTGCTCAGTCTGGTGGTCTAGGTCACCACGTGATGTACAAGCAGTTGGACAGGAGCAGAATTCATAGACCTGCAGAAAGAGGAAATTGTTTACATTGGTTCATACATTACTGCTGAGCCTAAGAAATGGGGAAGCAGACCTCTGTTTAGGAGGAAATAAATACCTTTGTCTTTTCATTCTGGTGTAGAGAAACAGCTGGTTATGGGAGCACACCGGCACCCATAACCACCTATAATAAAAGCAGCAGAAAGATTTGAGTTGGTTACTATAGGACAAACCTGGGGCAGTTTTCAGGAACTAATCAGCCACCCCCAATGAGAGAGTCAAGGTTGAGGAACCAGTGAAACAGAAGAGTCAGACTAATAACATTCTCTGTTGTTTTGTCACCTACAACATTCTTCTATTCTTCTCAAACCCTTTTTTTTACAGAAAATACCTACAACTGAGCCTTGTGTGGAGGCTGCAAGAGTTTGAAGGGTAATCCACCAGTGATGACAAAGACCTGAGTACAAAGAGGTAACAAAAGCTGCCAGGATAAGATTCTAAGACCAGTTCCTAAATATCTGGAGATCTTAGTGCTTCCCTAGTGTTTGTGTTATCATTACACAGGCTTATGGTGGTGCAACCCCAAAGACTGTCAGCATGATACAAGGATGAATCAGTCTCAAAGCCTGAGCTCCTCAAAAGGATGTGCTTCATACCCTGCAGCTTAGGCTCAGCGTTTTATTGTTGATGAAGCTACTATGAAGAAGTTTGCCATTTTCCATCATCACTACACCCTATGCAATCAAATATTAATGATAAAAATACATTGCTATTCCCAGCAGGAGAGAACCTGTATTACAATGCTAGCCTGTTCCTGATACTGGGATGCTAAAAATCATCACCATGCAAGAGTTGGGTAATAATCACAAAATATTCTATATTCTTGTTCAAAGCACATCAAATGCACAGCAATTTGCTGTGCATGCTTTCAGCTCCCCTGTCTTAGCTATTTCCTTCTACTAGCTTCTCACATGAAGATTCTAATATTGTTCCCAAGTTGCTCAACAGTCATCTCTTTAATAGCTGTATGATGCTTTTAGGTAAAAAGTGAATGAACTGACCAGGAAGTCATGCTGACAGCACACTTGGATTGGGTAATAGGCTTCTTGTGACGCTGACAATGGTGAACTTACATGAAATGCCAGCTGTAGTAAAAATGAATCATGACATAAGAAAAACTAAGTGTCTAAAGAGTCTTTTGGGGGCACAAAATAAGGTTCAGATCATATAAGATAACAGAAACTCCAGGAAAATCCAATGGGGTGTTATGCAGCAAGACACACCTCATTTGAGCACAGAGAAAAATGCAAATCATTAACTTGCTGTACTTTGAGAAGCAGGAAAGAAATTATGTTCCACAACCAGCTAGGAAAACAAAACTAATACCCAAATTACTGCAAAGGCAAATGGAGACCAAAACTAAACAGAGGGTAGTACACTGTTATTCTAGGAGGGGATGAAGGAAGGGGATGTTAGAAACAACATCAGGGTCTAATCCAAATGGCTTTGCCACTTGAGTTTGGATTAACTGTAGCTATGTACTATGTGAAGATTGGAGACCCTGATGATGTAACTGGTTTCATTTCTTTGACTGATGAACTTTGATGAAATTTATCATCTGTGAATTATACTAAAGGACCTTTCTGCGGTAGCCTGTAGTGAATTTCCACTCATTGGAATAACTGCTGTAGCTTCATCCCTAGTCACAAAAGAAATTCGCATTCTGTAATGCCTCTTTGAACCAAATAGTTAGGATTTTAAAGTTTTGTCTCCTACAGGGAGGGATAAAAAGATGGAACTGAGTAATGACATTCTACTAGCATTTATTTGTAAAGGATGTACCATGTATCATTCCCTTGATTATTTCTAGAACCAAAGACTTTGCTGAAAAAACTTGACAAGGGTCTTCTTTTTCTTGGGGATGTCATAATGGCTTCGCTGCTGGTGTTTTCAGAATCTTTTTTCTGCTGCCCTACAACCTCCCAGGAGTCTCATCGCTCCTTACAGAGGTGCACATGCACGTGCCTCTGCACGTGTTCCGGCTCCGCTGCCACTTTATCATCCACCAAGGAATAAGCCAGTCATCTAGTCGACCTTCTGCTCAAAGCCTCTCTTTTGAGTGGGGATGTGAATGTGATTTCTCAAGCAGTCAAATTATGGTGGGGAATTTTTCCCTCTTCCCTCCGCCCCCCCCTTTTTTTTTTTTGAAAAGCTACCATGTCACAGTTATTAGACACATATAACTTGGCTGGAGAGAGGAATGTTAGCAGTTTTCACAGCTTGAACATCCATCTTCCTCTGCCACTAAACTGCATAACTTTCTCCCTCTTACTAAAGCAGGAAACATTTCTATACTTTTGTATAGAGCAGGATCAAGGGTGATGGCTTTAGCACTAAATAATGACTGTGTTCAAAGTGCTTCGGAGGGACAGAATCAGAAACTTTGAAACTGTATGAGCAAGGGGTGGTAGTCTAAGAGACTGCCTCCTTCTCTCTCATGCTCTACAGCTGTAATTCGTATCAGTGGAAACGGTTCAAAATAAATGAAAAGGTTCTATGGACTGTCTCCTACTACAGTCCAGATAGCTCTCATGTCTTAAAACTTTAGGTGAGATGCCAGGTCCATCTATTTTGCCATTCACTGGGGTGGGGTAGGTGCAAGGCTGGAGTGAATTGACTTTTCTTGCCTTCAGTGGGGACTGTGTGATTTTTCTGACTGCTATGAAGAGGCCTTTTATAACTATGACGGCTGAAGCATGTATTTATTTGGTGTTGAGAGAATTTCATTCACTAGGTATGTGTAGCTGAGTTCCTGAGGAGCACAGTTTATAACATAAAATGTGAATAAATACATACTAAAAGTAGGATGGTGTTCTACACTAATTCAATTTTGCTGCATAGTCACTAAGGAGATGTCTGAGATTGAAGTAGATTTGGTCAGTCTTGTAATATAGTATGAGAATGAATTAATTGCAGTTTAAGAGCTACAGACACACTGAATCTTTGCTAATGAAGGTCATAGATATTTCTAAAAAAGAGAAAGCTCAAGATGTGGAGAGAAATGTGACTTCACCTTAAAAAGAAACAACCCATAAAATCAAACTCCAAAAGTTAATCCAGAAATATGATTGTGACCAGTTCATTTCCTTATCTTTCTAGCTGAAATAGGAGACTGGCTATTTCAGTATCAACAGGAATGAGTGTTATTCTAGGCCATTATTCTCATCTTGATGCAGAAGATTCAATCATTCAATTACAATGATAAATGTCTATTAACTACTGCAAAATCTCACCACATGTTATTTGGAAAAGTATATGACCTCTATATGAAGTTTAAATGAATTTATTCTGATCAGCTTTAATCAACTATCAAATTAATTCATAATGTTTGGAATAGTATTACTAAGCTCCTGGAAACCAAGTTCACTGAACAATGTCACATAGTCATTACGATCTGAAGCATAATGGAACCTAAAGTGCTAGGAAATGATCTAGTTATAATGGCGATAGAAGTTGACACTTTCCTCACCAAAGAACCTACTGCAAATACACAAACTTCTTTTTTCGGTTTTTGGTTTGGTTTTGGTTTTGTGGGGTTTTTTAATCCAGGAATCTTTCTCCACTGATGATGAGAATTTTTATTTTATTTTATTTTTCTCTGCTTGTCAGCCAACATGCAAAGCCATAGGAACAATGGCTCTGAGAGCAAGGTCTCCATCTCTGTCAAAGCTGCCATCCACACGACAGACCCTGCAGAAGAACGAGTCCACCTGCATCTCAGAATCACAGAATCACTACGTTGGAAAAGACATTTGAGATCATCGAGTGCAACGATACCTGTCCTCTACTAAACCACATCCCTGAGCACCTCATCTACCNTGAACCCACCCTGGACCAGCTTGAGTCCATTCCCCTTTGTCCCATCACCTGTCACTTGGGTGAAGAGACCGTTGCCCACATCTCTACACCCTCCTTTCAAGTAATTGTAGGCAGTGCTAAGTTTTCCCCCCAGCCTCCTCTTCTCCAGGCTAAACACACGAGCTCCCTCAGCCACTCCTTGTAAGGTTTGCTCTCCAGACCCTTCACCAGCTCTTCTCTGGACATGTTCCAGGGCCTAGATGTCTTTCTTGTAGTGAGAGGCCCAAAACTGAATGCAGTAATCAAAATGCAGCCTCATAATCACTTCCCTGGACCTGCTGGCCATACTGTTTCTGATACAAGCCAGGATGCCATTGACCTTCTTGGCCACCTGGGCACTCTGCTGGCTCATATTCAGTTGGCTGTCAACCAACACCCCCAGGTCCTTCTCTGCCAGGCAGCTTTCTAGCCACTCTCCCCCAAGCCTGTAGCACCGCATGGAGTTGGTTATGTCCAAAGTGCAGCACTCTACACTTGGTCTTGTTAAAATTCATCCCATTGGTCTCAGCCCATCTAATCTGTCCAGATCCCTCTGAAGAACCTCCCAACCCTCAAGCAGATCAACACTTCCTGCTAGTTTAGTGTCGTCTGCAAATTTACTGAGGGAACATTCAATCCCTTCATCGAGGTCATTGATACAGATATTGAACAAGACTGGACCCAGGACTGAGCCCTGGGGAACGCCACTTGTGACCAGCCTCCAGATGGATTTAGTTCCATTTACAACTCTTTGGGCCCGGCTATCCAGCCAGTTTTTTACCCAGTAGATGCTGCTCCTGTCCAGGCCAGTGGTAGCCAGTTTCTCAAGCAGAATTCTGTGAGAAGTCAAGTCATACACAGCTTCCTTTTTGTGTAACTTGGTCTCCTGAACTGTAAGTCAATTTAAATCTGCTAGCTTAATCACTTCATCCAAGAACAAGATGAGGTGATGAGATATTAGAAAATGTTCCATAAATAGTGGGTCAGAAGGTGTCCTTGGGTAGTACTGCTTTCCTATGTTTTCTAAATATTATTATTCAAAAAACTGCTGATTTTTTCCAGGAAATCAAACACAAGTACTGTGTCATTGGATCCAAGAGGCTGGTGTCATACTTACTTTCCGGTTTTGAGGTGTAATTCTTTTCAACTATTATTGCTCTTCACTCAGTACAGTACAATATTTTAGCCCTTGACCAAGCACATCATCCCATCAAGCTGACTTTCCCCAGGATGTCTTTTCCCTTGCTCAATGGCGAGGCAGGCCGTTAGAGGCATGCAGGACTGCCACATCGTGAATCACGGGATAGGAAGTTTTACTCCTTATCACAACACAGCCAGCCAGCTCCAGCTTCCCCACAGACTAGGAACTCAGGAACACTATCAAGATATGACATTTTTTGTCACATTTACTCTCAAAATGTCAGCTCACACTCAGATTTGAACATGGGTAAAGGGATAGGAGTTTGCTGGCCTTTTCCTTATTCTGCCTTATTCTGGTGTGAAATTACACATTAATACACACAGCCACATGGCATTTCAAGATGAAATATTTTTCAACAACATGAAAAGCAGGAAAGGTCTGAAAAGTGCCATAATTTTCCAAACTTGTCAATAGAGCTCACAGTACATCTGATATAAGACTTCGCCTTGTGCATCTGTCATGATACAAACGGTACCTCGTCCTCAGGGGACCTGCTTGGTATGTTCTAGCCTCTTTCGCCCAGAGATGAATTAGTGCATTTAAAGGAGAGCACAGAGGCTGCTTTCTGAGGCTTAGGCCTGACTTTGTTCTTGGTTGCAAGTCAGCTCACAGAAAGCATCATTCACACACGCAGACACTCACAGGCCCAGGTTTATGATTAATCCCACCGCGGTGTGCTCATACATGTATAACAAAAATGGTCCCTTTGTGGGACCTGATGGACTGGAACAAGGGAACAGTATATTCAGTCAGTTTTTTGACCACTAGGTAAAAAGTTCAAGTTCAGCCCAAACTGAAGGATGACTCAAGTTTCTTATTCGGACTTTTCTGAAGATTTTCTCTAAAAACAGTATGTGTGAGAGAGTACACATACAGGGGAAAAAGTGATTACCGGAGATGAGGAGGTAAAGAAGGAGCACGCTGCAGAATTCGTAACGTTTGCACTTCTGTTCATAATAAGACATGAAATGCCACTTGAATTCAGCACATAATTTTTCTTTACCTCCCCAACATCTTATGGGAACAGTCCCTTTAGCACCTTCATTTTGTTTTCTCTAAGCTTAAAAATGTAGAGGCACCAGCAACGGACCAATCTGGTCAAGATACGATACGGTACAGCACAGATTCATTGTACTGCAACAAAGAAGTTCGGAATAAAAGCTATAGGGAAGCAGTAAATCAAGGCTGCAATAATTCTTCTCCAAGTGACATGCAGAGAGTCCAGCAGAGCATCCAGAGCGCTGCTTCCCAGCCCCTGCTAGCGCTGAGCCACAGGACGCTGCTCGTCCCACCCCTGGCTGGGAGCTGGGCACGGTAAATTTAAACTGCTGGTAAATCGCCTGGCCCCACCCAGCACTTCTCCTCATTCCCTGCCTCTGGATGGGAGTTGTTCTGCCCTCTGTGCAAGGGGAGCACTCCCCAGGCGCCCCACTCCCTGTCCAAATGAGGGTGTCCAAACCTGTGCATTGTGGCTCGTCCCTGGGATGGTGCTGTAAGGTATGGCAAGATTTGTTCCTGCCATGACTCCTCGTACCACAAGCCCAGCTATTCAGCTGCTCAAAGATACCAGAGGTTCATGGACATTGCAGTGGGACTGATGTTACTGATGGAGGAACCAACAGTAGGACACTGTGATAGCTTTACTGTATGAACCTCGCCACTGAGGAGTCCAGCATTCAAACACTGTTAAGAGTTTGGAAATTGGTATTTGTTTTTGACTGCTGAAGTTACTGCAGTGTTGACTGCCATCCTCTCCACCCCTCCTACAAATAACTTTCGGGTTGATACACTGTGGTTGTAATTATGATGCTGAAGGGACATTGGTAATTGAAGTCTTTCAGTGAAGATACATATGCCCGTTCATCTTCACCACTCATTTCTCATATAGTGAGCTGTCTTTGATAAGATAATTATCACTCTGATTAATAAGGTGCTAAACTAAGATCAGAGGTGTCAGGTCTTTAAAGAGAGAAGAAGACAACAATGACTGTGACAATTCACACTTTGCTAACATTTACGAATATATAAAGTTACTCTGAGAAAGAGTAAGTCAGAAAAGGAGAAGTTGTAGAAAGCAAGCCAAACAACTGCATTAGATGGTGTATGGAAAGCTCTAAGAATCATGAAGTGTTACTCTTCAGCACTGCAAAGGAACAACTGCACACTTAAATAGTTATTTTATTGTCAGTAGAAAGTTTGTAACTTTGGTGAAGCTGCAGTAGATGCTGAAAGAGATTTTTGGCACTAGGAAACAAGGTGCTTTATTCACAGAAAAAGTTATTGCTAAGTATGTGTAACAAGAAGTTGTTCTGAGCCTTAATTTGCATGTTCACTAAAAATAGCAGGTTGAATTTTATTTTGTTGCCCACAGAGCTCCTATAAATTCAGTGGAATGCCACAGGACATCAGTTTATTATTATTATCTGAGCACAAAGTAATGCTGTCAGTTTAGTGTGTGTTTTTTTGGGACACACAGGCGTTGACTTTTAATAAGCTGGCAGAAGATTCAGATCCACTTCTTAATAATCCTATTTAGTACCCAACTATGACAGCATCCATTTAGGTAACAGATTGTGAGGATCACAGCCATATCTTTCCTGTTCTTTTGCACAGAGCAGTCCTCTTGACTTCAGAGGAAGGTTTGTACCTGGAAAGAAGAGACTGTAGATCTCAGTCATCTTTGATTAGTGTCTCATAAGCATGTGTATCCAAACCAATCTCTGTTATAACAGGTGTATCTTTGCTCTCATTGTTGTTTGGTGTGTGGATATCCCACTGATTTTGTCAGGATGTCAAAGCTGGTAAGACTGAACATAAAATAATCAGAACTGTCTTTACTTCTTAGAGTTTTTGGCCTGGGACTCCATGAAAGGAAATCTGTGTGTACTTGTTTTAGGTGGTAATTCTGCACCTCTGGTGATGGATCGGATCCCACGGGTTTCCATCCCACTCCTTTGCAGGTTCAGCTGAGAGGAAGTGACAAGAAGAAGCTGGGATTCTGCTTGCCTGGCTCACCCTGAAATGCCAAACCAATGCCCGTATGCTGTTCACTGCTGCCAGGAAAAAAAAGTGGCCTTGTGGCCATCGTAGATATTCTGTTTTACACCTACAACCAAAGCTCACACTTGGATACTCTAGGACAGTAGCCAAGATGGACCAAAATGGGAAGTGGGGGGGGAGGGGGGAAAAAGTTACTTCAGGGTATTTTTCACCGTATCTGCTAAATGCAGGTTAACGTTCTGTCTGGAGAAAATCTGTGCAATCATATTTATATAAGTTTTCTCAAAAGCCCCCAGGGTTTTCCACTGACATCAGTAATTTTTGGAGGACCCTTTTCCATAATTGTTAGGTTTCTTAAAATCATTAATAAAGAACACATAAGGTTGGCTACAAAAGCTATATGCTGTTCAGCTACCTTGAAATGATTTCCAGTAGTTACTTAAATAAAATTTCAGAAGCCTGAAGACCTCTGTAAGAGAGGTCATAGCCTTAAAGCAAGGCTAAGGTTATAGCTCCCAAGAAGCAGCAGGTGAAGATCAGAGGAGATCAAGGGCTGTAGCTAGCTGACCAACCATCTTAACTTACCTGCTTCAGAATCCTTTGTGGTTACTCCTTCATTCTTTAACTTTTTAAAAAGACTTCAATTTTTTATCTACCAGAGGTGTGGGCACTTAGGGTTTTTCTCAATTAAAGATCAAATCTCCTAAGTTTGACTGATTTATGATTTTCAGCAATTTTTTTTTGCTTTCAACTACCAGTGGTTGAAAATATCATTCTACTACTATATGCACTGAAGGGACTAACAATTTTTCGCCCACCACCTATCAAAATGCATTAAGGAAACATAAAAGAAAAAAAATCACCATCTCTTTCTCTATATCTGCAGCAACTTGAAAGAAAATGATGAATGGCAAAACATAAGAGCAAAGGCTCCCACAATGAAGGAAGTGGCATGATTAGGTTCTGTATTTTAAATTAGAAATAATTGCTCTGAATACATAAGCAATCAGACATCCATTTATATCCTGGTTAGAATCTGAAGCTTCATTAATTGCAATGGAATCACACACAAAATGAAGACTTCCTCCTAAAAAGCCAGGCTTGCTCAAAGAAAAACTTAATGTTTTATGATAGAATTTTCCACATTAGAGTTCAGCTCATGGCTAAATCATCATGGATAAACATACATATATTTAAATAGAGAAAGGGTATGCTCTTTTGGTCTAAAATCTGAGACACAGAAAAACCACTAGACTGAATACCGATCATTCATATGAATCATTAGTCAAACAGAGGTGAGAACCAAAAAAATACAAGTTACTATTTCTATTTATAATGTTCAAGTTTGTGTGACATTTCTAAAGGCCTCTTTGTCACACACAGTTGCTCCATGTTGTTACACATAGAGATGAAAACTAGATGAAAGGACATCCTGTGTAGCTACTACTCACCTTGTAAACATCCCATCTCCCTTTTCCTTTCAGTCATATCCTTTTCTACACTAAATGAATCTGGGGCGATTCCCGTGTTTTTACCATTTGGGTCATCACATGATTTCCACTGGAAGATGCACCAGAATGATGACACAGACTTGGGACAAATATTCAGCAAGTCTGGAGGAAAGGATGAATATCCCCCATTTCACACTGAGAGAATGTCAGTGAGCCCATTGAGACTTCCCAAAGGACTTTATCCATGCAACTCTAAGACTCCGGCCAGGAGTACTCATAATATATGCAGTCGTATACTCAGGACCATATTTTATATGAGCCACTAACAATCATTTGTCTAAACAGAAAATAGTCAAACACACACAT
>VZTU01005996.1:348-13379 GCA_013400835.1 Zapornia atra | reverse complement strand
CCCAGCCCTGGGCCCGAGCGGCTTCGAGACCGCTCTCGCTTCCAACGGCGGGCCAAAAAGCCCTACGCCCGACCCAGGAGACCTCTCCAGAGGAGCCGGGCAAAAGCACCGAGTGCTGACACCAGCACCCCCAGCCAGGCAGTACTGGGGCCATTCCACAGCTCCCCAGCACCTGAGACTGGCAGCCCCAGCACCGCCAGCCAGCTGCCCTCAGGGTCCTGCTGTGCCTCCCCAGAGCTTGAGAGCGGCAGCGGCTCCAGCACCCCTGGGCCCGAGCGGCTGCGAGACCGCTCGCGCTTGCGACGGCGGGGCAAAACGCCCTACAGCCGGCACGGCAGCCGCTCCCCCAGCCCAGAGCCTGAGCAGCTGCAAGAACATTCCCCGTGAGTCTTCAGCACTCAAATCCCCCCTCAATAGGGATACATGTTATGACATTTAAGTAGAAAAATGTTTAGTGGATCAAGCCCTGTTTTTTTAAAACATACAGAAGACAAGCAGAGTTTTAACTGCCTATTTTTAAATGTATAATTTAATCAGCTTTGTAACACAAAGCAGAGAAGTCAGACTAGAGAGACAAGTCTCTGCCTTTTGATAAGACTTGTCATACAAATGACTTTGCATGACTTTCAGCTTTGCTGAAGCCATACCAAGCAATACCAGATGATACAAATGCAGAGTAGCCTATTTAATCCTAACTTCTTTATTTTAGTCCTAGCTCTGGAAATTGAACTTTTTAAGAGCTGTAATAATAACATGCATATGAAAATATTATTACAGCTCCCTCTTGGTGGGCATCTTTTGCTGGCCTCTAGTCTTTGTGCACAAAGATGATTTTAGAATAAAATGTGAAAGTGCATGTCTAAGTCCATACCCTGATATCATGCACATAAATCTAACTTGTAGGACAACAGATATAGAAATTATTGCACTTTAACCCAGTTTTCCACCAGTGCTGGTAAATCTGTAATTGGATCTGGCAGCTTCATAGCTGGTCAGTACAGCAGCAGAACACGTATCTAAAGCAAACCTGCTCTTCCCTTATCCTCACTGTTATAAGTTTTGTTACAATGCTTGACAGTTGAAATATTAATATATTTAAGATAGTCATAATTAGTTTTCTCTGCTCTATCCAAACTGACAATTTTGCATTTTCTTCTTCTGGTTCACCTGGTGATGTTACATGAATTTCTTGCTTTAAAATAAAGAGGGAACCAAGGGAATCTCAAAGTACCAGAGTTCCTGATTACCACTCGCTTGTTTCAGTACCAGCCATCAGCAGCATTCACAGACAATGATACCACTGGTTAGGTTTAAGTTCCAAAATCCCAAAGGGTGGAAATACTAGAAATATTATACATATATATATATAAATTAGGTGGTGTCAGCATGCCTCTAGTCAGATGCATCATTCTCAGAAGTCACCAACACCGCCTGTAAATGCTGCCATTGCTCCTTCTGCCAGATCCAGGATGTCAGCTAATACTTCCCCCCACACTCCAGTAACACCGAGGTTTTTCCCACTAAGACACAGTAAGAGTTAATCAGCCTTCACTGGTGCAATGCAAAAATACATAACTTAAAAAACCCTTCTCTTTAGAAGAAGTGTCAAAAGCCTTCACATCAGCATCTATGTACCTGCTTTCTATTCAGCATTCAGCACCACTGTACCTAAATGCCTATCATATATATGAAGTGTTAATAGGAGGTTCTAATTTGATCTCTGCCTTTAAGTAAAGCCAATACACAAAATACAATTTTATCTGCAAGAAGGGAAAAACTTCGTATTGATGAATGGGCTTCAGCATGCTCCATATCCACAGAAACTCACTGTTTTACAACAAAAACATTTCAATATTCTACAGCAAGGAATTTAAACCTCTTCTTGATTTTAAATAAAGTACCTGGAAAATTTCACAGGTCTTCAAAATGTAAGAATGTGAAGGAAAAAACAGTATTTTTAAAGGTTATTCTGTTTGTTTCACAATCCTTTAAGAACAGATTGGTGAAAATAAGTTTAAATGACCTAGTGTGTTTTGCAGTTATTTTAATCCTATATTAACTAAAAACATCTATTTATGCAATCTGGTCTTAAGCAGTAAAGGAAGATAAACTGAAGAAGTCTCAAAAAGGTAGATTCCACAGACTGGAAGTGGTCAGTCAGATTCCAGGTGCAAAGGACAAACCCAGAGGAAAATCACAGCATTCACACAAGTGACATTGCTCTATGTAATTCTAAACATTATTTACATCTCATTGAATCTGAAGCAGTCTCAAAAAGGAGATACAGCTAAAAATGTCAAAATAAAGCAATCTATTGCATTTTACATACCTCAAATATTAAGAGTTCTACCTGACTAGGCCAAGGAATAAATATCAGAGGGCTGTAGAAAAATATGCTGCATTTATTTCTGACTGCTTTGAAATTAGATTCAGAATTTATTTGAAAAAAATGCTTCCAGATTCCAAATACCTCTTTTGAAACAGTTGAGGAAAATGTTCTCCACGTGCATCTCTTACAGTGAATACTAAAAATACTGTCAATTCTACCACAGGCACTAATGTACAGCAACCACTGGTTCCTTTTCAAATCACCATCATTCACAATCTAATAGGAATTTAGGTAAGAACATTCTGTAACATTTAAGCAATTTAAAAATCTTTATGACTTGATGTTTGTCAAACTTTAAAAAAGCAGCGATGGCACAGGAGCTGTATCTAACTCTTAGCATGGGTACAGGTTCCCACACACTATATATTACATAGTTTTCTAACTGTCTGGTAAGCTTTAAGCAAATTATTTAAACACAGAAGCATCAACCAAACATATCTAACTGAAAAAGCAGAGATTACCACACAATTAAACTTCTTTCCAGCATATGGCAGTATTACACGTGGGCAAACAAATGCAATCTGTTTGAACTAGTTACTCCCAAAAGCTTTCCCCAGTTGTTTGATGACAATAAGCAGTCACTGTTTCACATATGAAGAAACCTGGAACCTTGCACCACTGCAGTTCTCTCCAACGCAACAACATACACAATGTCATCACAGATCTAGAAGTCAGATCACCTCCAACCACATCAGGCATTTATGGATGGTTGCATTACACCTAAATAGCTATTGGGTGTCCTAGAACCCTTTTGTTTCTATGGTATTCTCACATCTTCACACAGGTTCTAAATAATTTTATGCATTTCCTTTCAGTGAAATGAAATATTCAAATTCTGAAAACTTCACCCAGATAGGAAATAATTATTTTAAAAGGTAATTTATTTTCAAAATTACAACCTGCACTGCCAGTAAAAAAAGCCTAAAAGGCATGGGGAGTTTTACTTTTTAGAAGTACCTCTACTGTGGAGGAAAAAAAAATAATCCTTCCAGCTTTGCTATTGTTCTACCCAGTTGATTTCTAGGTGACTGAGGTCACAACTTCTTACACTTAATGGAATCAACTATTCAGTTCTTTGCCTTCAATAAGCTCCCAAGAGTTTCACTTGGTTTCTATGCTCTATCTCTCCCTTTAAAATGGAAATCAGATTGTAATTTTAGTCTTCCTTCTGACAAAGGCAGGACCATCTGAACATGCAAAACAAATCATTAACAAGCAGAAGAGAGTCTTTCCACAGAGGGATGTGTCCTTTAACTCTCATTTTATGAGCTATTCAATATTTTACTAGAAGGAGGGAATGATGGTTTTACCTTAGTGCCCTCCTTACAAGAGCCATCAGTGGCAGTCCTTTCTCCACTTCCTTGGCTTTCTGAGTGTATCCACTTGTGCTTGGAGTGAGACCTCCTCCTCACCTCTGCCCCTTCACTTGAAATAGTTCAGCTGCCCTGGTGCTGAACAGCTGCTGGCCATGCAGTCCTGGCTCACTGAATTACTTCCAGAAAGCCCCTAGTAAAATAAGTTATCCCACTTGTCTTAACTTGGACAGTTGCTTAAGGCATCCCCCTCATGTCACTCACTCAGTCTCTGCAAGTGTTTAACTGAAGTTACCCCCTTGGCCCTTGCAGAGGTGGCACTGCACTTACTTCACCCCTTTTCTCCTATCCTCAAGGTCCCCACAATCAATCAGTCAAGGGCTGCACACTGGAAGCAGTAGCTGAAAAAAGAAAATCGAGAAGTGACGTGCTTCAAGTCTCCAGAGAACACATCCAGAGAGCCTAAGCATGAGACAATTTTGCTAAAACAGTATCACAGTTCAGGCTTGTAATTATTATAATAAATGGCTGCCTTCATTCCAGATAACTCCTTATAACTATTATAAATCTACCATCATTTTCATTTGATGCTTAAGGGAGAAAAAGCTGAGCCCTGTCACACTCAGCTCTGCGTTTGAGCTCAAACAGGTGTTTCTCCAATAGAAATGGTTCATCAGTTCCCACTCCCCATACACTCTAGAAAAGACAGCGACTTACAACATTTAACTGAAATCCCTTCACACTCCAGGAGGTCAAATTAAAGTCAGTCATTTATACAAATCATACAGAAAGCAGAGAGAGTCGGCTGAATTTTAATTAAAATGAATGGCTGTGTAGGCAGGATGAGCTGAGCCGTTCCTCATCACCTGTTTTGCTGAACACAGAAGGCAGTACAGTATGTACCATCCATTTAAACAAAAGAAGCAGGAACATATTCAAAATATTCTCTCAAGATAGACAGTAGCAAGAAAAACAATCTTGAGTTGTATTCAACCTTCAGAAATTACTCAGTAAATACCACACCAGCACAACGTTCAAGCTCCCACTAAGTTCAGTTAGACTATACAACCTCTGCATGATACTGTAAACCACTTCTTACTAAATATATGGAAAAAAACATGTACATTACACATGTGAACATGCATGGCCTTCAGTAGTTTCTGACTATAGCTTGCATAGTGGTATATAACAGCAGGTTCTAAAAGAAGCATGCAGAATTAATCCAAATTACAAAATCTGTGAAACCTCTGGTTAGTAAAAACCTCACTACTGCACCTTGGCAGCTGCTGCAGTGTTGGTATGGTGCAGTCCATCTCCCCAAAACTCAATGATGAGAAGCCCGTCCAAAACGCTGCCAGACAGCATCTACAGCCAAGGTTAAGTTCTAGATCTACCACTGCTGCAGCCGTAACTTCTTGGTAGCTGCAATGTAGGGTCTATGGGTGGGTCAGAACGCATCCTCAGATGAGATGGAAAGTGGCAACACTATTGTTGGTCACTAACCCTGTTTGAGAGCTCAATACTGCCATTCTGGATTTAACATTCTCACTGTATTTGGGTAGTACTACCAGCTGTTGCTGTCAAAGATCTCTATAGTATGTTTGCAGGAGAAGGGATAGCATTGCATTGTATTTCATGGAGAAGAGTCAACCAACTCTTCAAGTTAAGCAAGAAGCAGAGAATCTCACTAGGCAATTTTTGCTGGCCAAATGGATTCCATGTTTCAGTTTTATTTAGAAGAAAAGTATTAAAAGTACTATTAAATTAAATAAATAAAACAAGATGAAATACAAGAGTACATGGCCATTGTCTGCACACAGCCATCTGTCAAGTCTCAAAGCACAATCATTTGGCTTAATGTGGTCCACATGCTCCACCAATAGATACACTCAATTATGATAAAATAAGCCAAACATACCTGTTAGAGGAAAAAATACATCAGAAAAAGCTATTTTTTCCTACTGAATGCTATGCAAATTATATAAATGTGTGTTACAGATAGACACAAACTGCATAGCTCTGCAACCTCCTCCACCTAGACTGCAGTGCTGGCAGAAGGCTAAAGGTTCTCAGTGCGAGTAGCAGATCTGTTGCTGCAAAGCTTGCTTTGATTTTGATCATGAAAAGGGGCTTGATACAGCGGTCAGTAACAGGTCAACATTACCATATTACAGCTATAGCCACATATTTTCCTCTGAACTGAAAGAGACATAAACCTTGCTTCATTGGCAAATGTTTCAGCCATTCAGCTGAAAAATGTAGTGCACTTTGTGTTCTCATCCACCAAGTGCAAGGGCGTACCAGGAAAACTACATCAAAATGCACTGGAAAATGAAGGGATTTTTCCAAGGAAAATACTGTGAAACATCTACAAAGCCTTAAAGAAATGGGACTTAGTTTATTTCTACTAAGACAAAGCATCTCACTACATTTCTCTCCCTGTAACACTTCACCTTGATGACTAATTCCTGTTTCAAAAAATAAATTAAAAAAAGATTGCCTGTCTTTCCTCTAAAGAAAGACTCACCTGCTAATACCAAATTCTCTCAGTATATCCTTACCAGCATGGTAGTGTTGCTCTACCAGCTACAGAGCAGTTCAGTAATGTCAAACATTGGTCTTCAAGCACAAAAAATGTTTCAAAAATTAGCACCTCTATGGCAAGGAAAGAATGAAATCCAGTTACCAGCACTAGGTATACTTTGATGAATGCTTTCAAAGAAGCGAACATTAAAGAGGTCAGTCAGAAATAAATGGAAAATTAAGTAAATAACCTCTTAAAATAATATGATGAATTTATTAAAAATAAATTTTAAAATAGATTGCTTTTCTGACTACTACACTCGCTTTCCTCAGCAAGGAAATGAGAATAATTAATGCTTCTTTCCAGGGTAGAGGCAACCAATCTATGGGGGAAGGCCTTTACCGAGGACAGAGATACTGCTAGTACAGCACATGGGGAAAGGTGGCTGGTGGGGGGGAGGAGGGGGGGCCGGCAAAGCTGGCATACCTCCAGAGCTGCATATCAGCTGCTACTCACTCACTGCTCAAACTCACTCTCCTATAGGTATCTGAAAAGTTGATAAGGTTTCCAATGACAGTATTTTTCCTTTTATAAACTATAATGAAGGTGTCAGAGGGAGAAGGGGAGGGTCCCCTGCTGTTACTACAATAAGCTACACCTCAGAATCCATCCAGAAACAATAAAACAGACTACTTGTTCCCAACTGGCAAGTTCAGCTCTTTAAACCAGGGACTTCTTGTTGTTCACTACTATATAGTTACAATAACTACACAATCACTCGACTGACAACACATGAAATACAGGATTATTTATCAGAACAAACAAGTTCTAGTTTTGCATTTTAAAGTTGCTCAGTTTATTATCCTCTACTCCACAGTTGAGTAGTTCTAGAAATACAAACCTCATTCTCAATGTATGAGACAAGCTAATTCGTTAGCACAGACGGAGCGGTGCTATTCGAACCTCTGAACTTTCCACATCTTCTATAGCCCTGAAGTCTGTACAAACGCCTCTATGAGTGCTCAGTTTAAGCCAGCTAATTCTCAAGAGTTCTACAAATAAATAGTCTGCATATAAAATTAACATTTTTGTTTTCTGGAACAAACAAACATGGACTATTTACATTTTTCTCCCCAATGCTTCCTATTTTTGAAATTAGAAAAATTGTAATCAATAATACCAGACCAAAATGAGTTCAAAACTCACACTGATTCTGTATCTAATAGAAAGAGATGCAAGGAAGTATTATCTAATAATTTTGTATAAAAAAACCCTGGATTTTCACAGAAATTAAAAGTTGAGCTCTCTTTCCAAATCACCACACAGTTCCCTTTCAAAAGGAACAGGAGGGGAAGAGGAGAGTGTGACAGAATTTCACCTGTCACCAAAAAATTAATCTGTATTATTGTTGTCAATCACATGATGTTGATAAACTCATTTTTGAGTTGACACAAACAACAAAAAGGTCTTTTTAAAAAAAATCTAGTCCCACTAGCTTGTCAAAGTACGGTGACTTAGAGACTGAGGCAGAAAAGACAATGGATCCAACTGATGTAAACAAGTGGTCACTTCAGAAAGGTAAAGTCTTCAGTTTATATAATTTTGAGAACCAGAAAACTGCTCAAAATATAAAAATTCTGAAAGAAAACTTAATGGGGGGAGTAGATGTTCCTTGGTACTTCATCCATATTCCTGGCTAAATTCTGGAAGAGGAAGCCAAAAGAAAGTATACAAAGAAAAGAAGTAATCAGCATTATTGCTCCTTTCAAACGTACAAAAGTAATCCTTTACATTTATTTTATCACCTCTGACTCCCTAGTGGATACTGAGTTTCTGTACTATACATTTGGTTTCTCAGCCTTAAGTCAGAAAACTTCAATTTCTTAAGATGTAATTGATAGCTTCATTAAACCTATTGTTACTAGTATCTTTCAGTAACAGATAATTCAGTGTCACACAGATAAAAATCAGTTTGGTCTAATGTTAATTCTTGTAATAGATAACGATTACATCTTCAAATGTTACTGGTCTTCCAGTGAGTGCTTTGGCCTAAGAAATTCCAAGCTTTCTTGGAAATACTACTTTTTCTTTTTTCTGAGAATCAATTAGAATAGGGAAGACTATCCTAAACAAAATTTAATTTTAACTCTAGATCTTGACACTAATAAACTGGTTGATTTGGAGCCAGAAAGAAAATTTATTTCTGACTACAGAAGCACGCATTCTGGAAAGGAATTTCAAACTGTCTTCATATAGTTCCTCCTGTTTGCAGTGTGATTAGATCAAGCAGTGTCCAATATTGCATACAGTTTTTATTCCCTACTCCATTCTCATGATATGGTCTTTGCATCCCTTTCCTACAGACAAAACAAACCAGGCAGGCTTCAGGGCATGATTTACACCGCTGCAACACAGCTGCAATGCACTTCCATGTCAAAGTCAAGGTTAAAAAAAAATGAAGTTAAAAATTGGCTGAACTCACATACATACTGAACGCACCAGGCATCTGCACCGCTGCACACTGCAAAATGTGCAGTGACCAGCACAGTTACACTCTAAACCCAAAGGAATTATCCAGTACCTGATCCACTGGTTAGTGAACCCACTATTTTGATAACACTAATCAAGTACAGATCACAGAATAAAAATTAAGATGCATTGAAATGTAAAAAAGGATATAGTACAAGTTGCACATTCATCAGCATTATACCTACTTGGATGAAATCAGTCTAAGTAATGTAATTGAAAAGCATACCTTTGCAAAGCCTTAAATCACCTTGATTTTGTGGCTATATTAGTAATCATTAAGTGCTTTATGAAACTCTGAAGCATAGGGACAGAGTTTGGTTAAAATAATTATTCCATTCCTAATAACCTGGGTAAATATTCCACTGGAACAACCAGGTTAAAATTCCTGTTACTGTATTCACCAAGATCTAAAAGCCAACTGGAGGTTACGATTTTGAGATTCCATTCTACTTTCCCATATCCCCCCCAACGTCCCAGGAAACATTAGGTGTGCAAAATGGGAACACAAGAGGACATGAAAACCACTGGAGTTTAGCTACTGTGGCAAGCACTCCCCTGTGCAGAATAAGAGTAGCAGGCTGCAAGACATCACAGCACATCCTCTTGATAAGTTTCTAATAGACAGGCTATGAAAAAACTCAACTCTCTCAAGAGACTGGATTGAAACTCTCTCCCCAGGTAAAAATTCTACAATTTTTTTATGCAACTGTAGTGAAAACACAAAAATAAAATATTTTATATTGTGATTTAAGAACTTAAGTGTTGAATTCAGGAAAAATAGTGGCAAAATGCAGTCATTTTCACAGTAAGAAAACTAGTAGCACCCTCAGGCTTTTCAACAGACATTACCTAGCATGCTGTACACTGAATTGCCACTGAGTTTTGTGAGATAAGAAACAATTGTTAAATACTAAAAAAAAATTGCTATATTGTATCTTATTACCACATTTGGTATTAGCTGTATATAGGTTTTGGTTCGTGTCCAGCAGATCTCTCATCAAAACCCCTCCTCGAATTTCCAAGGCCTCTATCCTCCCTAATGTCTCATCTTGACACTACAAGAAGTTTGACTATTTTAGGGACCATTTGCAGCAACTAAAGAAATCACCACCACCACCAGTCTCCAGTTTTATTTTACTAAAGCACTACCATAGTTTGGATCAGAGTAATTGCCATAAGAAATTTTAAAGTCTTCCTGTAACAGATTGATTATTTTTTTCTTGAATAAACATCCAATACTCTTATTTAAAAAGCCAGACTATTTTATTGCCTTTAGCTATTTACACATGAACAACCACTTATTCCAATGTGAAGATTAAGAATAATTTTTCAGCTACAATTACTGGCATCTTTCTTTTCCAGTATAGCTGGAGACTAGAAATTAGCGTAACAGGTGTTAACAGCACAAATATTAACTGGCTTTTACTAAGACATCAAAAATTATTTGTCTGGCTTTCCAGAGATCCACTATAATCTTCAAAAAAAATCCAAAAAATCCACGAGCATTACAAGACCCATAGCATAAGATTATACAAAACACAAACAAGTACAAAACACTCATATTTGTGCCATGCAGAAGGCCAGCTCTATACCAGGACTAAGAGTTTGGCTATAAGCCAACAAAGCATTTAATTACAGGAGACAGGATAGTGCTAAGCATATCTTCAGCTGATTTTTCAGGCTGCAGCTCACATACTGAATCATACAGAACACTTTCATAAAAAGTCAGCACTAAAAAAAATATTTCTCATTTCCAAGAATAATTAAGCAGCTCACTTAAAAAATAAATCAGTCCTTTGATACTATTACCATCATCATTATTCCTTCCAAACAAAGCACTCCAAAGACAGGTTACAGTTGCACATTAGGTTGCTTGATTTGGGTTTTTTTTATTGTTTGGAGGATTTTTTTCTTCTTCTCCACAAAATAATCACTACTTGTATACAGCCAGTAAGAGGACCTCTTTCAACTCAAGTATAAAAAGCCAAAGTAATTTCAATACAACTTTATTCAAAGTGTCAGTGTCTACAACTACTTCTTGTGCAAGCTCTCCTACTGAATGAAATTTTATGTAAAAATTAACAGTTTAATTCTGAAAAAAGCCAAAACACACCCACCACAAAGCCATATATATGCATATATATGTCTATCTAGCCTGTCACAATTAAAGACAACTTTCAAGTTAGGAGAGAAGGGTGTCCTAAAAGCATGCTTCATATGGTCACAGGTATGGTTTTTTTTAATAAAAGTGTTTGTCACTTATTTTAAGGGCTAAATGAAAGGCTGAAGGAACAACAAAAACACACCAAAAAATCAAAACCCCAAGATGATGTCAGAAATGGTTACATTGCTAGCAAAGGCTGTCTCTTGGCATTTCACTGCCACTTCTACTCTTTTTGCCACAAAGTTTTTTTTGGTTCAGTTCTGCAGAGGGTTCCACCAATCACTGTTACAGCACTGTTTAAGTAACAATCCCGGGTCTACAGACAAAGCAAAGGTATCATTTTTACCTGAAAGTCCTACAATAGGAAAGATTAAAATCTCTGGTTTTCTATACAATGCAAGTCCAAGTAAACAAAATGTTGTTATATATAAGACATTCACATGTCAAGGTTTCAGTACGTTTCTTTCATTCTAAATATGAGTGCTGTAATCTGTAGGAGACCAGCAGTGATACACAACAGCCCAAGAACACACAGAGAATGCACTGCACATCCAGTATAATGTTCCAGCTAGCCAAAATCAATTCTGTTGGTGCTTTAGTCCCAGACCTATTCTGACATTATTTTTTCCACCTCTTTTACAGACAATGCTTCAGACACCATCTTGCTTCATAATGAAGTCCTGAATTGCAGACAAAGTGAAAGCAGTAAAGCAGAACAAACAGCTTTGATTATCTTCTTTAAATATTGTTATGTTGGCATGAAAGTGTCTGGCTTTCACAATGCCTTTTTTACTATTTGAAGCATGAATAGGTTCAGAGGAACATAAGCACAGTGAGGACAATTCAGTACATCTTTCACACCGACACAAATCCATTGTCAGAGCAAACACTGCTTTCTTCCCATTAGACCTCTGTACTGGTGAATGCAGTCCTCACTATAGAGCATATTCGCATCCCACTGCGGTAACTGCAATTATTTTACCAAGAAGAAACTGACCAAATAAATAATGTTCATTATTTGAGTTTATACATCTCAATAATCTGCCTATATATAAATATAAAATATGTAGAAGTAGAATAAATATTCAGGAGGCAATGTAATTTTGTCAGCATATGCTGCTTCAAAACACAATCCCATAAAACAGCTAACGTTCGCTTTTCTGGCTGAAGTAGATCCAACAACAGCAATAAAAAAACCTCCTCCCAATTTAGAGCCCCCTACGCTACTGGTACAATTACATTTGTTTATTGTAAGTCTTTGAGGAAAGAAGAAAGATATATCAGGACAAAATTCACTAGAAAATTATAAACTTTTTTTTGTGCATTCTATTGCCAGTCATTTACTGACCTGTGGAAGATCTGGAAAAAACATTTAGCATTTAACAACAGAAGTATTACACTTGAACAAGTACGTTTATTTTCTTCATTTTTTAAAAAAGTGTATTTGCTCCATATTCTTTCTTAATTGGCCAGCATTTCCCTACATCATGCACGCCAGCTTGCCTCATCGGCTTTCTCACATAAAGCTATTATTGAGCAGAGATGAAAATAGAGGAGTATCACACATCCCCCTCAGGACCCATGAAACAGAGCCACACAATTCCATCTGAGGAGCAAATCCAGAGTATCAAAACCCAAATCTCCAGTGACCTAAACTATAAGGAAAAAACCTCACTTGGGTTTTCATCATTCTGATGCAAGGAACAGGAAAGCGGCTTGGAACCTAAAGTAAGTTTATCTTGAAAACCCGTATATTTGTGAGACTGAGACAGTCTCTTGCCACCTGGAATATTTAGGTGAATGAAGCAAGTAGATTTTAAAAACCATTTACTGTGTTAACATTCGCTTTCAAAATGGACAGCTAACACATACAGGCTACTTTAACCACTGAGTGTATGATGACATAAGGAAACCAAAGCATTACGTGGAACACAGGGAAGACAGTTTAACTAACCTGTCATTTGCAGTACTTCTCTCAGCTGCTCTCCAAACTACATTCCAACACAAAACCAGGATCCCAAACTCAACAATTTTCTTCAGGCACATCTACAGTCTATACAGTTCATGCAAGCCAGAGAGAGATCTACACAAACAACATTCACTAAAACATAA
>VZTU01005984.1:321-16782 GCA_013400835.1 Zapornia atra | reverse complement strand
CCAACAGCTACTATAGTTTTAGGACTAAGTGGCTAAAAACTAAATAATCTCTAAAATGTTGAGCTCTTTACCTTGGAAGATAAAAATTAACATTTTTCTTTTTCCTGAAGAGGAAACAAAAGTAGAGTTCACCTACGTATCAAATCTGTACATGTATCTATAAAGCTATCAAACACTATCCCTTTCGATTTCCATCAATAGAAAGCAACTTTAATGAAAACTTTAGTAAGGAAGAGGATGAAGAAATAATCAAAACAGATGACAACAACCATCTCTAACTACACAGAATAACTTAAAACTTTGAAAGGATACACATCTTTCATTTGTTCAATAGTCGGAGCTCTGATAATATCGTTTATTCCAATAATATTCTCATGCCTGAAGCGCAGTAGGATCTTAATCTCTCTCAGAGTTCTCTGGCAGTATGTCTGATGCTCAAAAGGACTGATTTTCTTTATAGCAACTCGAACTTTGTTGACGTTATCGTAGGCAGAACTAGAAGAGAATTAAGAACATTAATTAAAAGGGATATTAAATCCATTACATTCAGAAAGCAAGAATGCAAATTCAGCTGAATATAGGTGCATTTGTTTTAGATTTATTTTTATCAAAAGAAGAGAGGTGACAGTGGCATGGATGTTTAACCTATTTGGGTATCTACAAGTCATTAGCTTTCCCAACAGACTGCTGATTCACAGGTACCTGAACAAAGAGAGAATCATTCATCATCTTTATCAGCCTGTAGAACAAACAAGTTTGAGACTTTTTTGCTGTAATCAATAACATATCTGAGAGAAAATGTTTGTCTTAGCCCATTCACTTTGGGGTGCAGAAGTCTTCAGAAATCATCTTTCAAACAGCAGAATTCCACATCCTTAATCTAACGCCTGCGAGTAATTCCAATTGCCACAACCCTTTACTCCATCGAGCTACACTGTCAGCACCTCCAAGAACAGATGTGGAAAAACAAAAGGGACGGAGAACGTCTGAGAAATCCTTCCAAAGTTCAATTCCAAAGATAACAGAGTTCAAGAAGGGAAAGGATATATGAGATGACAAACATGAAGCAAAAGCAAGTGGCAGCGAGAAACAATATGGTGATTGTGACCCTGACCAGCGAATGCTCTGGCTGCTATACCACTCATTTCAGCAGTTCAGAGAACCATTCGCAGCTATAGCAATAAAGCAGTCACAGTATTTCTGTTCTTCTGTTCAAAATGCCCACGCGGTTATGGAGGATATCACAGCCTGAGCCTAGTAAAAAGGCTCAGTAAAACATAAATCATTTTGTAAAGTTTGGACTCAGGTTATTATTTCACCAAAATGTTACGAATGCTTACAAATTTCACAATGTTTTTGTGGTCTTGCCTACATGAATGACAACACATCTCATGATAGTAATTATATATGGTAATTTAATTAACTATAATTTAAATGTATGCATATGATTCTTGTTCCTTTCCAATTTCTCTTTGCTCACTACTGCATTGCTCGGAAATCAGAACATAAGGCTACATTTAAACATTTCTGTTAGCCTCAACTATTCCACGTAAAAATATATCCATACTAGTCAAGCAGGCTTTACTTTCCACAGATTTTCTATGATCCAGTTCCAGGACATTCTTTGAAACTCTTAATTGGCCTTACTCTGCTGAGATGTCCAGGTATCTATTGATCAGGTAAAGCAGAATGAAATAGGAAAATCCAATTAGAAAAGGAGACCCAAGAGGAATATGAAATGTATGGCTACATCAAGGTTCCTCCACCACAGCACAGATTTATGGTGCAACAAGGTGTTTGAGACAGTACTGCTACCACTGTATGCAAAAGTGTTTAACATTTCTCACTTTCATTATTAAAAACGACACAGAATTTGTGCTGCCAGCAAGACCTTCACACAGCTCATATATATGTAGTGACATCCTTTCTGTGATTTTTTCCACAGAGTCACTGTGACCTGTCTGCATCCGTAACTCCAGCCTATAACCACAGACTGCACAATGTATTTACCTCTAGAAACACTGAACTCAAATGCTCCAGAGGGTACTTTGAAATTCCACACGCTAAGCAAGTCTTCATTACAACTGCTGCTATTACATATGTATAGATAACACATTAGCAGTTCCTAGCTCCCAAAATAGATAATAACAAAGTCCCATAAGTGGGACTTGGCATAGCCTTCAAGAGCACTTTGCCTACAGTCATTTCCTTAGTTAATCAATTAATCACCTGCGGTGTTTACAATACACCAGGTAAGGTAAGTCACAGGCAGAAAACAAAACTGGAAATAATTCTGAAGTATGAACAATCTTTATTTGTGAAAGAAGTTAAAGAATGTCATGGACCATTTTATCATTATAAACAAACCTCCTATCTCTTTCTTCGTAGTGACTTAAGCGTATTTTTTCTCCCAAAATGCAGAATCTGACTTCCTTTCAAAGTACTGGGCAGCAGCAGCTATGCAGAGCAGAAAAAGGCAAAATACCAATATTTACCAATTGATGCTGCTTAAATAAAAGCTCCTAATCTCTTACAGTATTTGATAAGCCTAGTAGTTACTGCTTCTCAAGCAAGGGTTAGTTACTGATTAAAAATAGGCATCTTTCCTTGTACAGAATCAGTGAACCTGAATCTAAATATACCAATATTTCCTTTCTTGTAGATGTTTCGCAGATCTCAAAGCATTTTCTTAGCAAAAGGTTTATGCTGCTATTTAAAAAAGGATGTGTAATTTTGCTTTCAGATGGCTCAACTATAAAACAGATGATTCAGTGTGGAAAAAAGCTGACTATTTGCATTTGCAGTGAAGATGCAATCAATTTCCTCTCCAGTGTATATTCTGCATACAATCATTTTTCTGTTCGTATCAGAAGATCTCACCGCACTAATGTAGCTAAGCATGCATTGCTGTTACCACTGCAAAGCCTCAGTTAAGGAGAGCAAACCCAAATACTATCTAGTTGAAACATTAAAAGGGACACTGGATTTATTTCTGTTGTCACACTTTTTGAAATATGAGCTTTCCTGTAACTTGATTAAATGTATGCAAGATTATCTCAATGCGTATGAGCAAGAAGCTAATCATACATCTAGTTAGGTACACCTGCTTATACATGGTATTTTAAATCTCATGCATAATACAGAGAATCGCTGTTAGAAAGTTAACACTGTATCACACTCTCAGTCACAGCCCTCAAAGCAAATATGGTGTTCAGTGAACTGTGACCCTTTAAAAACCAGCACTCTTTCAATGTCACATGTTCTACAGCAGAACTGTAAAAGCTACATACTCGACTGAACTTCAGTAGAACTGCAGTCATGTGTTCTCACACACATGTATGCTACAACGAGACACCTATTTGGCCTATGAAACCACACAGCAATATCTATTTCACTAGCTAGGAAACTACCTGTCTGACCTTTGTAGGTCAGACAGAACCAATTCCCAAAGCTCTCCCTGTTCCTCAATCTCCATCTCACTGCTACATGCCATCAGAATCAGATTTACCTACTGGTCTCCAGAACCCTGGTGAAAAAACATGCTACTCATGCAGTGCCCAGTGCAGTGTTCACAAACTAAACAACTATAAAAAGCGCAAACCCAAACCCTCGATGCATTAACTCACTGTAGTCAATATAACAGCTTGCTTATCACTTAAAGCAGGATTCATCTTGCTCAGCCTTAGCTCGTATTAGAGACCTAATACTACAACTAATAACCAGCTCTGCTTCCCTGACAGCCCAGCATACACATCCCATCCACCACCCACAGCATCCTGAATTCAGATGATTTACATTCTGAAGTGCTGCCCCAGTGCACATTCTAACCTCGTTGTCCAGACTTTCAGCTTCTGCTAAGTCTCACAACTCTTCATATTTTCATGTTAACTGGGACTCCTAAAGGTGAGGTCCTTCAATTAGCTAAACTATTTTACAAAGAAGATAAAAATCTGTAAAGTGGAAATAACAGTTCACATACTAACAACTTTGAGTGATAATTTATAGCTTTTTGTTTCTAATCATTAACCACATGTATCAATCACTGCACATGGAGCTTTCCCTCTAACAGTCTCTGCGTTAATCACATTATGATGAATCTAGTTACTGACACTTTAAATATTCAGAAGGAAGGATATATTTCCACCCGAACGATGTGCAGCTTCACAAGCTGATGCAACCATTCAGCTGTGAGTGCTATTTATCTGTAATGTGATAAATTTAAATATAGATTTTGCAACTGCCCAACTCCAGTATACACAAAATTATTCCTATTTCAAGCTGTGGTTACTATCCTGTGACAACCTGCAAAAGCCCCGTTTAGATTCATTTAAGACACCATATGAAAATCAATACAAGCCCCAGCAGTGCAGTTTATCATTCCTAATATTAAGTACCTTATAAATATAGAACAAAGTTTTTTACTAAGTAAAACATCTTGCACGGCTGTACAAAATAAACAAATGAGCAATTATAACTCAGATCACTTTTAAAGCCAGTGTTTTATCCTTCTGCTCTAGTACCAACTTCCTTTTTAAAAAGAAGTCCAGGGTGGGGCTGCTTCCAAATGCAACTATGAGAAAGTGCACTGCAGTATCTGAGTGGCTGCAGGAAACAGCATACTAATTGCTACGGTGAACCCCTGACATGTAGCCCCTCTCCCATTAACTCCTTCTCAAGGAAGCAAAGCTTTTCAATAGCCAGATCGGGACAAGTGCCAAAGCTTAGCTCCTTCTACCCACAATGGCTGCTGCATGTTCTTCCATCCATTTCTATTCCTCACATGTTTCATTTCGGAGAAGAACTGGAACAAGTGAGAGCATGCTGCAGCTGCCGGGAGGAAAGGAGCCAGCTCCTGGCAATAGTTACATCCCACAGAGGGCTGTTTCTTCATATAACCATCGAAAAACAACTGCCTACTCTGCCGGCACCCCCATCCTCAGAACACTCCTCTGCCGTGCCGCCTGAAGGCTTACCCCACCATGGGACACTCTTCCAACTCTTCTAGGATTATTCACCTTATGGCTGCTCTCAGCGTACGCATGCACACACACACAAAAATACACAACGCTACCGGCAAACATCCTAATTACAGCTCTAAATGAAAGACTGATTTGAAGTTTAAAAGAGATGTTTTATCGGTAGCTTTGCGTTGCTGTGGAAACAAGATTCCATGAGCATATCCAAGGATAAGAATCTTTCTGAGATGTTGAATAATTCTGCTTGCAACCAGGAGAGGAAAGGCAAAAATAATGCCTAGCAAACAAGCTCATCTACGAAGATCTTTAATCTTTTCACTCAGTCTACATTTAGCTCAATTGCAGACATTTATTGAGTACAACACACTGACATTTATCAAGTTACAATGCAAATAGCTTAAACTTATTTTTAATACTGCTTTCAGAAAAATAATGCAGTATTATGACATAATAAGAACCATCAGTATCCTGACAGGCTGTTCACTACAATTTTTGGGGGTGGGGAAAGGTGGTGTTATGGGTGCAGATTTGTGGAGGGGACTGTTAGGTTTGGTTGGGTTTGTTTATCATCAGATATTAACCCTTTCAGATTCTTCAGAAAAATGAGTTTCTGATTCTAGATGATTCAGCACACGGAGAGCAGTCACGGTGTATTATTCTTTTGCCAAGACTGGAAAAAGAATAAAAGTCATCAGCTTCAAATTTAAGGACATCCAGTAACCTGTCATTTTTACACCACTGAATATACTTCTTATCCTCAACTGTACACACCTATGTTTACTAGGAATATCTGTTACTTTGTTCCATTTATTCATAATATTTTTGAAAACAATAATATTTTTGGGCCTTTATTAGCACAAACTTAGAGAATCAGCACCTAGTTTTAAAATGAGTATATGCCTATTCCTATTATTTGCATTGTTTTAACAGACATCAGTTTATGAAAAGACATTTCATGACTTGCTCAGAGTTTTTCTACTTATTTGTTAGCTTTCTCTAGAAAAGGTTCTCAGTAACAGAACATCTCCCAGGCTTCTCTGCTGTGAATTCAGGAAATAAGATGCCCTTATTTCTATAGCTTAATATAACTTAACTATATAGCAGATATAATCCAATTTGCAAACATACTAATCTGGCCCTACCTGAAAACTCCTAAGTGTGTGCTATTTTAAAATCTTGGGTTTGTTTTGGTGTCTTCTTTTTAAAGCAGTTTTTCATTTGTCAGTTACCTAGTATCAGTGGATAGATTATTATGACTCCCTGTTCCTAAACTTTTTGTTGTGACCCCTCTGCTAAGCAACTGTCACACCTTACAAATGTTTGTCCATATTCCTAACA
Source organism: Zapornia atra (assembly GCA_013400835.1). Taxonomy (NCBI): domain Eukaryota; kingdom Metazoa; phylum Chordata; class Aves; order Gruiformes; family Rallidae; genus Zapornia; species Zapornia atra. Next base: position 10,468 of record VZTU01005984.1, on the reverse strand, counting down.
CTTTCTGTCTGTTGCTTATTACCAAATGATCATCACTATGGTTTTGGTTTTATTACAGAAGGTACCTGAGCAAACTTTTTTTTTCTATTTCTAATAAAGTTGATTTTTTCCTTTCTAACAAGAGGGGAAATAAATATAATTTAAAACCCAGTGCCCTTTATTTTTATCACAAGCCCATAGCAGTGCCCAACTGATCAATGCAGTGTGCTCTATTATGCTTTTAGCTAACTTCTGAAATCTAACCAAGTCAAAATGTAACTACATCACCTTCACCTTTAACACCTACATTTTCAGGCATCTTTCTTGCAACATTAAAAATCAATTCTAGTATTAAAAGTTTTCTGACACAATTAAGCTAACTCTTTCCTCCCATGGCAGACCTGACTGATCACAACTGATTTTACTCTTTGGCAGTTTCTGATCTACTACAGGTTATTGCCCTTCACACCACAGAATCTTGAGGCTCTTCTGTAATCTCCTATATCAGATTTATTTTCATATAGCTACTCAACAGGTTAAAATGGCCCAGTTTTATTTTTCCGAATCTGAAAAGTAAAACCTGATGGAACCTTCCAAAGCATTACAATTTTAAATTATTTACTATGCACATAATGACTTAATGGTTTAATTCCTTAGATCGTTCACAGTATTTTGAAAACACATAACTATTCATGCAAAATGGAGTCTTAAATAAATCACTTTTGCCAGAAGCTCTGTCAATTCATAATCCTGGGTGTGGCAGACCAGACGATTGTGTTTTGTTAGCACCTACTAACCAGAACTATGAAGCGCAGCAATTCTAGAGTTACATCTTAGCATGAGTATTAGAAAATACTAGCTATTTCACCCAAGGTTCTGTATTGCTTTGCAAAAGACGTCACTGAGCTTCATGGCGTTTTGACCCATTTTAGTTGTTAAAAAAAACCAAAAAACAAACTAGAAACAGCTTCTCTATGTATTTTTCTTTCTATACCTTTATCTGTGAAGCACTGTGACTTCAAATCTTACATCCCTACTCCACTTTATGCCATTGCAGCTGAAGTTGGTCTTCAGAAATAGACAACTCTTACACCTTGGTATTTTGTCTACTCAGATTCTCTTCCCACTTACCCTCCCCATTTTAGGTTTACAGGTTCTCCACTGCCAGTATTTCCAGATGCCTTTGATAGCATCTATACCAAATTTAGGCAAACTTCACTGCTATGTTTAAAGGCCCTTTGGCTATCTGTGAAATATACCCCTCACTCCAAAAGCACCCCTTGCTTTTGCTAAGTTATTAAGATGTTAAATCTCAGTGTTTTTCTTCTCAAGAAGCCAGAGACAAATCCTGTGGGAATCAATTCCAGGGTAAAATTTTGAGCTGTCAACATCGGAGACAACCAAATTGCTCAGTGAATTAAAAGAAGTGGTTGTGGTTCACCCTTCTTTTTGTGCCTGACAAACCTCCCTCTTTCTCACTTTTTTGGTCGGAGCAGTGGCTTTCTTTGCGAAAGTTCAGAGAGCTTAAGCCACTCCAAGTCAAAGCAGCTTGCAAACAGGAACAGTAAAGAAGTCTTTACCTGCATAGTCTTATTCCTCTCCTGCGTCAGCACTAGCACTCACTTGCATCAGTCACGCTGACCACCTTTAAATTTTATTTTTTATGAAGTAATTTTTCAGCTAAATCAGTTTTCCAACACAACTTGCTACAGCCCTGTAAACATCAGCACAAGAGCAGAGGAAGGACTGACGAGACCTGAGGCACGGAAGGAGAGGCTACCCCTCTAGAAGCAGCACAACCCAAGATCTGCACAAGCCAGTCACAGAAACCACAGCTTAAGTGTTTAGGCCTGACTGTCATGAAAGTTAAACCTCCACACATGAGCTGATGAAGCGCTGACTTCCTCCTCTTGTACCTGGCTTCTCAAGAGGCACCAAAAAGCCGCCAAGACAGTAAGTACAGGTCAGTTAGGTGACCAGCGTTATTCCAGAGCCCAGAAAACCACCACTGCTGCCACTCCAGCAGCCCACGTGCGCAGGAAATATTTCCCTTTTTCTATAGAGAAGGGAGAACACAACCAGAGAGCTGTCAGCAGTAGTGGTGTTCAAATATCCCCCCCATCAGGGTTTACTCTTTTGTCTAATAAGGTTCTAGTATGACCTGTATTCCAAATACTCCTCCTGAAATCAGCTTTAGAAAAAGGGAAAAACCCAAGATCTAGACAAATAAGCTAATTATGGAAAAATTTAGTCATTGATTCCACACGATAAATCTTCAGAGGAGATAGCTCATGGTATTTCACTCACACAGAAAACAAATCACTCAACGAAAATGTACATACATATGTAGAAGCAGAGGTTTGCCTAAATCTGTAGAAACATCAGTGCAAAATTAAAACTCTATGACAAAGCACTACAGAAGAAAGTAAGTTCATCGCTACTGTGGACTCTGCCATGGTAAGTTCAGTATTCCACTTGCAAAACAAAACACAAAACCGCAACCACTACCATGGAGTGTGCATCTCTCCACTATCAGAAGTTACTTCCCTTCAGAACCAGCTAACAAGGCATGTTTTTTCCACCACTATAAAAAGACATGCCAACAGTAAACCCTAGCTCCTCGGTATATTAACAGTTTAGTGCTTTGTTCACACTGGGTACCAGTACTAAGACATGTTGGCTACTGTTACTAAAAGGAAGGTAATTTCCTGTGAGAAAACACTCAGAAAAATCCAATCGAAAAGTTAGCCTGAATGCATGTCATTCAGGGTTCTCCATACCATCCAAATCCAAAAAAACCTGGGCAAATTGTGGGCAGAATAGTTTGAGGACTACTGATTTGCAGTGCTCAAATGACTTCAAGTGTTACTCTGGACACATCAGCAACATTTGGTGGGGCAAAATGCCTTCCCTCCAAACAAGAAGTGAGGTACTGCAGTGACAGCTGCTAATTTCAAGGAAAACTGCAAAATGAAGTAATTGCATATTATAAACTCTAAGCCTAATTGCAAGTTGCTGGTACTTAAAACACACCCACAACACAGACGAATTACTTTCTACAATGTAACAAAAACTCTCATTTGCATTCTAATCACCAGAGAGTACTCCAGTATTTTATGAAAATTATCTTAAAATACAAAAGAAGACTGTCCAAGAAAAGAGATTTTTTTTCCCTTAACAGATCTTAGATTGCTCTGACTTTAGGTACTGCTAAATAAGAGAGTAAAAACACATGCCCAACCAACTCTGCTAAAAACTGGGCTGCCATGAGAGATTCTGCCCCAAATCTCACAAAGGCTTGACTAGAAATACCACATGTACAGCCACAGACACACAGATCAGTACTGCATCCACCGCCGAAAGGCAGCTGGGGCTGGGGAGCATACAGCAACCTCCAGGCAGCCCTTCCTTCAGGCAGCCAGCCGCCTGCCCGGGTGGAAGCCGTGGCTCAGTCCCTTCTGCGGGGGATGTGAGGCGGGGATGTGAGGCTGCCCTGCGCTAGCTTGAAACCCAGCGGAAAGGGGTGGAGACAGGAATGCTCTCCGAAACAGAAACCAACCTACTGCATGCTGATGGGAGTATGAAAACCTCATCTGGCCAACGTACCCACCAGTACCTCATCAAATAACCCCATCTGAGTTAATGACACTTACTACTACGTGGCTCTTACTAATCTGCCTGGTCAAAACTGGTAATGAAGTAATGTGTATTTGACTTGTAATGTAACTTGCCAAAAAGATGAGTTTGAGAATAGTTCCTTTACATGTCCAGAAGTCGTAATAAAGCAAAAGAAAATAAGGGCCCTTCTAAAAGCAACTTGTATTCACAAGCAACTCTAATGACCTAACAATTAAAAGAACTTAGGTTTTACCAGATAAGTCACCTGAAACAAACTGCACTTCACTGCATTCACATACACTAACACTTTACCTTACAACACAGCCAAAGATTAATTATATTCTAAAATCTGTTTACAGCTCCATATGCTTCGTTTGAGCAATCTGGAAATCAAAATCAAATGTAATCAAAATCCCTTAATGAAACGTTGTGAGGTTTAGGTTTGTTTTTGTTTTATCAGACATTACTTGAAAAGTTCTCAAAATGCTTCACTTTAAATGCAAGTAAAATATTTTCTAGATCAGCAGGACATCTAACTTCAGCCATCAGCAGCACCTGCTCGCAGTGACAAAGGCCGGGCTGTATTACTGGGGTCAAGGAAAGCCATTACTGTTGAGGCCAGATCTGGAATACTGCATCCAGTTCTCCTCTCTAGTACTGGTAGAAGTCCAGCAGAAAACCATTAGGATGCACAGGGGGCTGAAGGACATGACATATTTAAAAAAAAAAAAAAATTGAGGAAACTGGGTTTGTGTAGGCTAGGAGGGGGAAAAAAGGGGCAGGGGGCTGGAAAACATCTCTCTGCTCTTTTAAGTTACATAATGAAAGATTACAGAGAAAACTGATTGAGATTCTTCTCCAAGGTAAAAAGCACTAAGGACAAGAGGCAATGCTCGCAAGTTGCCACGAAGGAAACTCATGGTTTTAAGCACAAAAGTTTCACCAGGCAATTGGTTAACACTAGAACCAGAAGCTGCCCAGAGACACTGAGGAATCTCCATCCCTGGAGATTCTGGAAATACTGAGTACACATGTTGAGAAACTGAATCTAATTTTGACACCAGCCCTGCTTTGAGTAGGAGGCTGGACTTCCTACATGACCTCAGGAAGCCCCTTTTGACCTACATTATGATGTGAAATAATCCACGGCAAGATGTTATATTTTTATAAAATATCAAACTGAGCAGTTAACTTCATTTCTAGATCAGAGCTAAAAGCTATGACAAAGCATCAACATAAAAAGCATTTTAAAAGTCCTAGTTTTCAACTCAAGTTCAGCTATACTCCCACTCAGTTGGTAAGCATTAACTCTTCTGTGGGCTGCAGATCCCCACTCTAAGCTCGCTCACTGAACTACTAGAGCCTGGTGTACTACACATACACATTTCTGGTCTCAAGAGTACCAATAAATCCATGTGTGAAACTGGGGCATCTGTCATGTCTCTTTGGGGGAGTCCAAGTCCTCATATGTGATATGTCGTATCTTTTCATTCTAGCAAAATAACTATTTTAAACAAACTTGCAGAAACTTTCTACCTTTAAGACTTCTACCATCTATCAGATTTTATGGCAGGCAGGCAAGAGGTCCAAGAATCTTATGCAGGGGTACAGGAGATGAACAGTATCTGTGGTTGCATCGGTTAGCATGGAAGCCGTAATAAATCATACTTTAAAAATGTAACATGTAGTCTCTTGTCTGTTTCCATGCTATTTATTTATAAAACTCAAGTGTCCCTGAGCCATGCTCCTCATTTAAGCCAGTATCCCATTGCTTTGGGCAGAGAGGAAAAGTTGCTCCCTCTCACCTTCCATAAATCTTAAGGACAGCTCCAGTATAGAGAGCGAGTGACTGCTGTCCCTGATGCTACTGCAGAGCTTGCAAACCACCTGTTGCATTCACAGGATAACAGAAAAGCAGCTCTGATCGCTCCTTTCACGTTTCCACACCGGGTTAAGCAAGCACAAGAGTGACTGACAGAAATGCTTACCTCAGGTTTCTCCCCAGAAGGCAGAAGCTGGTAAGTAGCCACCAGTTATATTTCCTAATTCTCTACTCCGACCCTTGCACTAAGGAAGACGTAATCAGGGTACTCTCCTCCTTGCAGTAAGGAGGAGGACGTGTTAGGGTACTCTCCTGCTTACCACACAGACCAGAACACGTTCATTACCGGGTATCGACACAAGTACCCAACCTGTGCTCCCTAAAAGCACCCACAAACAGTGGCACGGTCTCTTGACTTGCTCTCCCATTAAGGGCACTCTCTCCGGATCAATGTGACAGTTAACAGGAAAAGAATTATAGGTATTTCTTGCTGCTAAGCAGCCCGCCCCAGGTCACCAATCCGACCCTCACAGAGGGGTGCAAATGTTGCCTTCCTGTGTAAGATTGGACTGTCTCCAGAGAAAATACTATACAGCCATCAATCCCATCAAGTTTTCTATTTTAATTGTTTAATATCAGTATCTGCATCTTGCAGATCATTCTATTCCTGATTTTTTTCCTGTTTTGAGCCTCTTCATGCATAAACTCCTCAGATTTCATTTTACGCGATCCATCCTCTAAAGCTAGACAAGTTCCATGAAACACTGGAAGGAGATGATCTTTGAAAGAGCTGCTGCCAAATGGCTAAAATATTCTTTTCAGTATTACTTTAATGTTCCTCTATTGACTTAACTTCTAATTTCAATCTTCTACCACACACCAGTAACACAAAAACCAAGCCACTCAAATTCAGGCCAACAAATGCAAGATTTGCACTTCAAGACTGCTCACTTCCAACTGCATTCATGTTTTATTATTTATATGCAGCTATCTGCAGCAGCAATGACACCACATTCACGTGCGCCTGATGATAAAAAGAACTTCCAAAAAATAGGCTATAAAACTGAACATCCCTAATCCCATTCACCACTTCTTTCCAAAAAGATGCCTTGGTTTAAAATATGAAATGACAACCCATGCCAAATTACCACTGACCAACTGGATGAAGAACAATTCACACTGGATGTTTAAAGCTCAACACAATCATATTTTTACTGCGGTTTCAGTGTGCTTAAAGTATGGCTTGTTGACAGCATGACTTGGGAGTTTTTGCAAAAAGAAGGTAGAAAAACCAAACCCAAAACCTACACACTTGGGAAGGAGGAGACAATCTCAAAAACTTCTCATGCTTCCCTGTGTCTGAAAGGTAGTTCTGAAACTTTCACAGACTCGGTCTGAAAGTCAGTCCCAGCTGACTCTTGAGGTTGATAACCCCCTATCACTGAAAGAAAGGGAAACTCACAAAGAAAGAACATCACACTAAACCCCTCTAAGCAACTCTTAAGAAAAAAAAGATGAAGAAAAACAAAACACAAACCCACAGCATTTGCATATAGGTGGATAAATTAATTCAGAGTAACAAACATGACTGTATGACTAAACAATTGCTCAAAGAACATCCCTGCAGTCCTAGAACGTGCTGAGGATTTTGGCTAAAACTACATTTGCACTGTGATCATTGCCTAGTTTCACATGCAGAAACACTGAAAATTTAAAAAAAAAAAAAAGGTTAAAAAGGGACCCTGACATGGATATCCACTTATTAACCACTTCACCCCCAGCAGTAGAATTTCCAAGATGCAAGCCTGTATATCAAAGGATGAGCATTTCTGGCAGAGTTTAACTGAAAATGAGATGGGGGTTTTGCCTGGTAACATTCCTTTTCTGCTTACAAAGCTGAGAAAGTGCAACCACAACATAGCAGTAAATATACTGCTCTGCTAAGTTTATTTTTACTCTAAACCTGATTATGTTAAAAATGACTGCACTAGAGAAAACAGTTAAATGCCTTTAAGGGTTTCAAATCCAGATGAGAGAACATTCGCGTATAGTCTATTCAGCCAACATCTTCCTCTATTTCCTGTGCTGTTATTTTATGTTGCGATCAATATTTCTCAAACATTATTCCCTCTGCTGCAAAACCAAAATGGAAGACTGACCGTAGCAGCACTCATCCTAAGAATACATCGTCTGTCCTTTTATTAATATAATTAAAATACTTGTGTTGTTTTCAAGTCCCTACTCCAATAATCCAGAAATACACAAATTGGGAAACACAAGGAAAGGAATGAAGGATTTTAAGAGTTAAGTCACTTGTTTTCCATCAAACGAGCCTGATGGCACAATGTACTTGTAAATAACCAGTGCTTCCCCAGTCCTACATGTCAGCTGTAGGTCTAAACCAAAACCATCAGAGCCCACTTTACTTTTCCTTGCTGAAGTGTACAAATTTAAATGGATTTTGCAGTTGCAGGAAACATCTCCATCTGCACACTTAGAGCTTGCCCTCTACCCCACCCCCCAAGGGAGAAGCTTCTGCAGATCCTCGCTGCATTAGCAATCAAAGCAAGATATGAAACACGTAGCACTAAACTGCATAACCTATACATCTGTCAAATGATAAGTAATCTTATTTAATCATAGTAGCTTGCATGTCAGGCACTACAATACGTTACAGTTGCTATGGCATTTAACTACAAGTGCATCCAACACTTTCCTTATCAAGTATACAATATAAACTGAGACTTTATGCCCTGCCATCTCACCCCCCGAGGCAGAAGAGCAATAATTAAGAGCACAACATACCAAATTTAGCATTTCACATTAAAAGTTTTAGAATAGAAAACACAGGAGCCAAGTGCATTATTTCAGCTGAACCAGAGATTTGGATTGTTTGTTAGCAATTCTGTATAGCATTCACAACAGAGGCAGTGTAAGTATTTAAAAGATAACCTTACATAGTTTTGGAAGGGAAACAGTTTCAGTATAGAACTTAATAACATTCCATTTGGAGGGGCAGAAAGTGGCTCCGTTTCCCCTGTATCTGCTCACTACCATAGTGATGCCAAAAAAGGGCATCAACTGCCATCGCCCTGCTTCTTGTAATCTCTGATGTGTGGTGGAATATTTTAGCTTTAACATGTTGTCTGTTAAACACATTTTTAGCACCCACTGATATGAACTGGACTACATACACAGCATACATTTTGGAAGTACTATTCCCTAGTACCTTCCTACATTGGGCCACAAGTGTAGTTAGTGCTGAGTGCAGTTGATACTGAGATTATCTGCACCAGTTTATTTGCCCTAGCTCAAATGCCTAAGTATACTGCCATAAAACACAGCCTGCATCATAAGCTACATTAACAAGTTCTGGACTGGATATACTGCAGCATTTCTACCACTAAATCAAGAATATGGATATTATACATTATAAACAGGATTTCTGATTTACATCTTGAAGGTTATTCCCACCAGAGAAAAAGCAAAGGCCGCAACAATAAAGTTTGTAGAGAGGCTGATCTCCCAACTAAACCCAGGCCTAGATGAAAGCTTCCACCCTGAAATACAGGATGACTTCATCTTAACAGGCCAGCACAATTCAATGACTATATGCAAAAAACCTACAGCTATAAAAATCTGTAACACGCAGCTGAAGGCTGTGAAGAGCCTTCGCTGAGAAATGCGGCCGTTTACAGTAGATTAAGCATCAGAGGAAGAAATTAATGCTAATAAAGCTTTCATGAAGACATGGCCTGTAAACCTCATTTAATACCTCTGGTCAAGAAACACGATGAAGAAACACAAGCAGCGTAGGAAAAAAGTTGACAAAGCAAGAGCAAAAAAAAAAAAAAGTTTTCATCTGCATCCCTCAAAAATATAAAACAACCCAAAACAAAACAACACAACTTACTTCTGAAATAATTTAACCTGTTTTACTAACCCCAGACAGAGTAAGAAATCCTTAGTAAGGTCACTAAGCACATCAGATTTATAACCCAGTCACAAGACATACCATCACAGAGCATCATCCCAACTCATTTAGACTGATAACAAACCCCACCTCACACTCTCATTCCGGTTAGTTTACATTTCCAGTATCTTTTCTGCAGTTCATTCACCTCACTCTTTATGACTGATCCTAACCCAAGCAAGCACAGGGGACTGCTTCCCAGCGAGACTTAGTACAAGTCTTCACGGTACAAAATAATCACGATCCAGAATGGCCGGGGAGAACTTTCACCCGCACAGGTTAATCGAGACACTGATCTGGCACGCTATGCAGCCCAGACAGCGCGTCCCCAGGAGAGCCGGGTAGGGGCAGCAATTCCTATGCATAGATTCACTTTTTGTATCGACTGTGACCCGCGGACGCGCAGCCAGGTGAGCCTTCAAACGGCCGCAAAGCGAAACGCGGAGCTGCGGCAGCATTTTACCAAGTTTTCCCCCGCTTGGAACGCCTGCAGCCAGGCTACAGAGATGGAGAAAATAGCGACCGACTCTAGAGGGAGGGACGAGAAACATTAAAGAAAACAAACGAGACGTTCGGCTGCAGCCATAGATGGAGGAATTTCTGGGAGGAGGGGAGAGGCGAGGGAGGGGAAGGGTGATGCCGGAGGGACAGCCTCGGGAATACGAAGGGAAAAGCAGAGCCGAGCAAAGCGAGGCAGAGATGCTTGAGCCCCGGCTCCCCCTCCCCCGAGGGCAAGGCACGGGCGTCTCTTTCCC
>VZTU01005976.1:1402-12862 GCA_013400835.1 Zapornia atra | reverse complement strand
GGGAAGCCCTTCCCCACAGAACTCCCCGGCACAGCGCTCCCGGGGCATGAGGGGCTCCGGGGGGTGGTGGCTCTGCCCCTTGTGTCGGGCAGGCGTCTCGAAAGCCCCGCAAACCCCGCGGTGGGTCCTAAGCCGGTTCCAGCGCTCGGGGGTGAGGGGAGGCTTCCCCTGCAAGGCAGCTGATGCCATCGCTTGGCACGGAAAGTTTAAGAATCTTCTTCTCCTCCTCCTGCCTCTGCTTTCTTTGTCGATGCCTCTGGCAGAGCAGGCTGGAGCACTCCCTGATCCGAGTGGCTGTGTTAGCTGTAGCGTGCGCCCGTGGAGACGTTTGCCATCCCGTGGTGCCGGACTGGGGCTGGATGTGAGACCTCCAGGCCCTGTGCCGTGGGTGCCAGAAGCTTCCCCTTGGCTGTGGTGGTCTGAGCAGCCCTGCTCTTGCCCTCAGCGAAGTGTTTGTGCCCCCGGTGCAGAGGAGGGGATGGGCTGAGGAGCGGGTGAGGTGCTGGCGCGCCCCTTGGCTGGGCTTTCTGCAGTGGGTAGCTGGAGCTGGGTTCACTGGATGTGCAGAGCTGCACGGTGTGGGGTGAGCTGGTCCTGGGGGCTGGAAGGAACCAACGGATGGGCAGGACTTTGGGGTCTGAAGTGCTTTCCCCATCCCTTTTCTTCACCCGCTGTCTTTGCTCGCGCCCTTCGGCGTCCCCTTGTGTGCCTGCATTAGGTGGGGGGTCCCGGGGCCATTCCTTAGTACCCGCAACAGAACCCTGTTTGCATGTCCTCCTCCTGTCATCCCTAGAGGGAAGGCGAGTTGTGGAGAGTCCCGTGGGGAGGAAGAGCAGGCTGTGATGGCCACGGCTCCTCAGAGCTGCAGCCAGTCTCCCCTGGCTTCCTCAGTGCCTGGCTGAGAGAGGTTGGTAGGGCTCAGCAGAGACTGGCCTCAGCGACTCTCCGTGGAGAGGTCCCCAGGCAGTGCAGGTGGGCAGCGCTCGGCTGCTCGCTGCTTCGGAGACGCTGGAGAACTGCGAGGGCAGGAGCAGGGGCAGGTCCTGGGCAGGGGGTCCCGGCGTGGCAGGCTGCACGGGGATGGTGCTTTGGCAAGGTTGGGGGGCTCGTTGGTGGGCAGTGGGGTGATTGTTCGCTGGTGGGAGGATCTCTTGCACCTGGCTTGTGGGAAGTGGATGCTGGTGTAGGGGAGGAAGGTCTCCAAGGTGGGGCTGGACTTGTGCTTCGAGCTGCCGGGGTTCCAGGGTGTCTGCGGATGGGCAGCGAGAGGCGTGGGGAGCATGGTGTGTGAGGTGCCCTGTCATGGGACCTGGGGCACTCGGGACCAGGGTCCTGGGGAGGATGTTGCACCTGAGTGGGGACTGAGGATCCTGATGTTGCACCTGGTCAGGGACCCAAGACCTGGGATGGAGGGTCCTGGAGGGAGAAGATAGTGGTCGGAGTGTTGAAGCACGGTGGATATGAGCACATGAGCTGTTTAAGGTGGGTGGGTGCAGATTTGGGGAGCGATGTCAAGGAATTGCTGGAGGGCACTGCCCAGCAAGGTGAGCTGTGCTGTGGGAGGTGAGCAGGGGTGAGAGCCCCGCACGGAGGGAGCTCTGGAGCATGATCCTGAGGGAGCAGCCTGTCTGGAGATGGAAGTCTGGGAGAGGAATGTCTACAACCACGAGTGCCTCTGTGGGGAGAATCCATTGGGTGGGGGAAGGCTGGGGACAGGAGGTTGCTGGTGTGGAAGCTGTGCTGGTGCCTCATCGTGAGGTGTGTTTGGTAGGGGACTGGACAGGCATCCCTTGGATGAGATGAGACACAGTGACTTCCCATGGCTGGGCTGCGAGCAGCTCCCATCCAGAGGAGAACAGCAGAGCATGCAGAGGTTGTGCACAGCCTGACTCGAAGCATGGCTGTGCTGTTGGCATCTTGGGACAGCGCTGAGGGTGTGTGAGCACCCACCCAGGGTTAATGGGAGGCGGCAGTCCCTGTTGAGAGCAGACAGGCTGCAGCAAAGGTTCCGCTGAGCCCTGAGGTTCAGCTGAGGGTCTCATGTGCTGGGCTTGGAGCAGGAGCTGTGCTGGACCTTGTGTGGTGTGATGGGCTTCCTGGGGCCCGTGCAGCAGGAGCTGTTTGGTTTCCAGGGCACGGTTGAAGTTAGGGTGTCAGTCCTGACCGCCCAGTGTAGCTGTCCTGGCTGCTGTGGGATGACAAAGGGCAATAATCAATACTGTTATTTCCTTTGCAAGATAGCTGGAGAATTTGAGCAGAGGAGAGCCTGTCCTTGATCTGCTTGCTACTGATAATGAGAAATGAAATGAGATGTGAGCGCCCCAAGCAAAGGGAGGACCAGTAGTCACCAGCACTGAAATCACAAGGTCAGAGAGGGAGAAACGGTTCAGAGACAGGGGTTGAATCTCCAGCCTGGAAACCAGGGAGGGATCCAGAACACTCTGTATGGGTGCTGGTTTTGGAGTCATGTTTCTTTTGGTTGGTGATCGGGAGGAGGTCTTCTCCAGCAGCTGTTACCATGTGGGTCCTGCAGTAGGCTGTGCTGTGCTGGCTGGTGTGGCTCCTACTGCCATCCCCACTGCAGCATCCACCTGTCTCGCCCTCCCTGGGATGAACTGGATTCCTGTGGCTGTGGGTCTGCCCAGTTGTTACTGTCGTGGTTCTCAGTGGTGCTGGGGGGTGTTCAGACAGAGGGGAGATTTCACTTGGGAATGAAGCTGTTGCTGCGCAGGGAAGATGGGCTCTGCTAGGGGGAAGCTTTGTGGGTTCTTTTTGATGCTCAGCCAGCTCATTTCCTCTGGACTTTCTCTGTCCACCCAGAAATGGGTAGGAGAGGCTGGCTCTGGGCTGTGGGATCCCTGGGATCCCAGATGATCCCTCTTGTGATCAGTGGCTGGACACGGAGCTGTTCACAATGTGGAGGTGAGGCCAGAGCTTGAACTCCCCCCGAGGCTGTGTGCGCCCGCGGTGACCTAGAGCAGAGGGGTGACAAGCAGCTGCCTCCCTGCCAGGCTGCTGCCCTGCGTCATTCCCATGGTGCAGGAACGGAGAGGGAGAAGGGAGAAGGAAGGAGGCTCGTGGTCTGTGAGCTGAGACCTTGGCCCTCCACCTGTGAACCGATGGGGCTCGCTCCACCTCTAACCCCATGGACGCTTTCGTCCCGCTGTCCTGATGGGGAGGCAGCTCCAGAACCTTCCAGACTTCAGGCTTCTGCAGGAAGCTGGCTTAGCTGGGTTTTTGGTGTGCACTTAGACACAGCCAGCTGCTGTGAGGTGTCAGAGGCACTGTGGGCAGCTCCTGGTTTGGGGAAAGGAGACTGGTTTTAGTGAGGAAATGAGAGGGCTTGGTCACAACTGCTGCTGGCTGACCTTCTGGTGATGCCTCGAGCAGGGCCCAGGGCATGCTGGCTCTGAGGGGGGTTCTGTATATGGGAGCAGTTCCCTGCTTGATGCTGTGGAGCATCTCCTGGTGCTTGCTGCCTCCACGGCCCAGACGCCCTGTCCTGTGGGCGCTGGCTCTGGAACATTCTCTGTGGCACTGGACAGGGCTGGGGTCCTCGAGAGCCTGCTGCACTCCGAGCTCATGGCCTTTCGCTCTCAGCTCTTCTGGGTGCCCACTGTTCTCACTCCCCATTTGAGGAGCAGCTCTTTAACTGTCCTGGGGACTGAAATGCGTTAAAAACCCGGCTTTGACCCAGCACTGTGAGAGCAGATGAACGCTGTCCCAGTTCCCTGCCACCTGCTGTTCCTCAGAACTAATTGGGCACCAGTGTGGATCCTGCCAGGCTTTGGGAGAGCAGGAGCCGTTACCTCATCGAGTGATGGAGTGCAGAGCTGTCCCCATCTGCTGCTGTACGTTCCTGTGCATCCCCTGTGCCGTGACGGTACCATCGGTGCTCTGCCGGGAGCATGGCCTGGAGTGACTTGAACTTCAGTGGGAGTCGAGCACGAAGCACCCTGCTTGGGTGGCAGGCTGTTGGGGGCTGGGGGGGCCTGGGGGCTGTTTGTCTAGTGGTCAGTGTTGAGCAGTGAAAGATTTTTCAGGAGTAATGAGCTGCTGGAGACCTGGATTCGCTGTTCCTGTTGTTGTTGGAAACTTTGAAACGTGAGTCACGGAGGAGGAAGAGGAGAAGAATTGCTCATGAAAAACAAAACAGAATAAAACATCTCAGGGACGGGGGAAAAGTGGTCTAGGGGAAGAGGTGGTGTTGGTTCTGATCCGTGCAGCCGCCGTGGGCCGGTGCCGGGGCACGGCCCTGCTCCCCTTCAGGTCAGCGGGACACTCGCTCAGCCCTTGTGTAATTTCTCTCCTAGATCTAATCAGTGTCCTGTCCCTGCACGGTAATTAGTCTCTGATTAGCTGATGCCAGGAAAGGACACGGCAGTCACTGGGCAGGCAGACACCCCGCCGGGCCCCTGCCCCTTGTGGGAACATCCCTGGTCCCTCCTTTAGGCCCTTCCCGCGGCAGTCGGTGGTCCTGCCCTGGTTGTTCCGTAGCCCCTCCCAAGGCACTGACACCTTTTCACCTGAACTGGTCCCATGTGTGGAGGTTTCAAGGCCAGTTGCTTGTGATGTGGCAGCCCAGGGTGGGGAAGCAGCTGTTTGATGGTTCATCACATGGTGGTCCTGGCCACTGAGCCCACCCAAGCTCTGCGGCAGCCGCGGCGGCATCGGCTGCAGCCTGGGCAGAGCGGCCAGGGAAAGGCTGGCGTTGCTGTGGTGGGAAGAGGCACTGGAGCTGCGTGGGGAGGGAGAGGGGGCATGGGGAGCCATGGTGGCCTGCAGGACATGGGGGAGATGGACATGGGCTTGGAGCTGTGGCTCAGCCATGGGCCGCAGGGGCACTGGGCTTCCTTGTGTCACGCCTGGGCCATCCCTGGCTGCTCCTGCACTCGCGTGTGTGCTGGGCTGGAGCCCTCTGCTCTGTCACGAGGCAGCTGGCAATGCCTGATGCAGGGAAGTTCCTCACCTTCTGCCTTGGAACCGCTGCTCCCCAGCTGGAGAGCGCTCCTGGGCAGGCACTCCCTGGAACTTCTGGGGCTTCAGGTCCCACTCACCATTTTCCTCACCTGGCTTGTGTCTGCCTGTGTGCTCTGCTTGGCCATGAACCTGCCCCGTGCTTCAAATCCTCTCCCACATTTAGTGTCTCTACAGCTCTGATCAGCCTCCTGCTCTTCTCTAACCCACTTGGGTTTCTGTTACAAATAACTAGGTCTCTCGATGGCAGCGGTGCCGGTCTCACACTGCTTCGCATGGGTGACTGGGGATAAAGGGGACGTGGCATTTCCATACCTGGGTTTACCTTTCCAAAGCAAATCAGCTTCTCAGAGTTCAGGAATATCAAATATGTGAGGCACACGCTGGGCCTCCTGTTCCTTCTGCACGTTGAGTCACTCGTTAAGGGTGGGTAACAGCCCCTGTAAGGCACAGGTAGGGGTGGCCGTGCTCCATGTGGGGCTTCCTCGGGGTGTTACGGCTGGGTCACAGCACGCACAGCGCTGTCTGAGGGGTGCACCCCCTGTTTATTGAGGAGGGGGCTGGTGGGCTGCGGTTCGTTGGGAAATCATGGCATCACNGTTGCCCAGCAGGCCGCTCTTGGTGGCTGGGCCTGCTGCCTGAGGTGTGGCTCCCTGTCTGCTGGCGGGTGGAGCAGGCCTGGGCCCGAGGGAGGGATGGCCTGGGCCCGAGGGAGGGATGGCCTCGGCGGGGAGCGGAGTGCTGCTGGGTGGGCAGGCTCTTCCACCAGACCAGGCCTGTGGGGCTGCTGAGTCGCACCCGCAGCAGCAGCGTGGCCTAGAGACAGGCGCCAAACCCGGGGTGGGAGTGTGGGGCTGTGGGTGCAGAGCACCCGCTGTCCTGGCGGGTGTGGGTGGTCAGACACCTGCTCGATCCCTGCCTGGGCCTGGGCAGCCCCCGGCACGCCGGGCTCCAGGGCTCTGAGCGCTGGCAAGCGCTGGCCATCGGATCCTGCGAGGCCGTGATGTGTGTTAGGACTCTGGGAGGATGGAGAGGGGCTTGTTAGAGCCTTGCTGGCTTTCCAGAGCACTGCTGCTGGTCAGGGATCACAAAGAAGGTCAGGTGGGATCTGATGAGGACGGTGAGCAGGAAGAAGTGTCAGAATCCACTGCGGAGCACAGAAGAGATGGAGATTCCCTGAGGACACAGGGGACGAGTGATCCCTCTATGATTATGAGAGCTGCCACCAGTTGGCATCGCAAACTCCATTTTTAGTAACCCTAAACTATAGCTGGAAAAATTGGTCTGGCCTAAAATCTTCTCACTCTGTTTAAAGTTTAATTTTTGCCACAGATCAGGCTGCGTGTTCAGGCTTCCTCAGTGTCACCTGAAGGGATGAGCAGGCTTCCTTGGGAAGGGAGCAGCTCTGTGCCCCAGGGCTGGGGCGCTGCCCAACAGTGGGTGGGACAGGGTTAGGCAGCCCCAGCCCCATCCCTGAGTGAAGCAGGCAGGGTGCACCTGGGTGTAGGTGAGCTGCCGCAGGCATAGGGGGTTGCAGGGCTGTAGGTGAGCTGCCCCAGGCATCAGGGGTTGCAGGGCTGTAGGTGAGCTGCCCCAGGCATCGGGGGTTGCAGGGCTGTAAGTGAGCTGCCGCAGGCATCGGGGGTTGCAGGGCTGTAGGTGAGCTGCCGCAGGCATTGGGGGTTGCAGGGCTGTCGGTGAGCTGCCCCTGGCATCGGGGGTTACATGTAGGGCTGTAGGTGAGCTGCCCCAGGCATCAGGGGTTAATCTCTGGAGTTGTCATGTTTGAATCACAGGATAAGGTTGGAAAAGACCTCCAAGATCATCTGGTCCAACTGTTCCCCTACCACCTCTATCACTCACTAACCCCTTCCCTAAGTACCCCATCCAACGTTCCCTTGGACATCCCAAGGGACGGTGACTCCACCACCTCCCCAGGCAGCCCCTTCCAACGCCCAACCGCTCTTCGGGAGAAGAAATGTCTCCTCATTTCTAACCTGAGCCTCCCCAGGTCCAGCTTGCAGCTGCTCCCTCTGCTCCTGTCGCTGGGTATCTGTGAGAAGAGCCTGAGCCCCAGCTCACCACAACCTCTTTCCTGGGAGTTGGAGAGAGAAATAAGGTCTCCCCTCAGCCTCCTCTTCTCCAGGCTCAGCACCCCCAGCTCCCTCAGCCGCTCCTCGCCAGCTCTGCTGCTCTCCAGCCCCTTCCCCAGCCTGGCTGCCCTTCTCTGGACACGCTCCAGGACCTCCATGTCCTTCTCATGCTGAGGGGCCCAGAACTGGATCCTGTATTTGAGGTGTGGCCTCACCAGAGCTGAGCACAGGGGGATGATCACCTCCCTGGTCCTGCTGGCCACGCTGCTCCTGACACAAGCCAGGATGCTCTTGGCCACCCGGGCTCACTGCTGGCTCGTGCCAACCAAGAGATGTGTTGGCCACCAGTCCCTGCATGGCTGCTGGGGGCTGTGTGGGTGGTTGGATGGGCTGGGGTACGTGCAGGTGATGGTGCTCAGCTCCTGCCTCAGCTGAGTGGGGTTTGTGCTCTCTAGCAGCAGGAGATAACAAAGCCCCTGGGTCCCGAGCTTCATTCACCTTCCAGCTCTGTTTCTGTGAATGAGTTGGTTACAGAGCATCTCTGACAGCTCCAGGACTGGGAGGGACTCGGAGGTACTGGTGAAGCCTTTCCTTCATACTGGGGTCAGGGAATTCTCCTGGTCCTTCTTGTTTTGTCTACTGGGAAGGTCATTTTGAAAGAGATGGGAAGAAGCCAAGATGCAGCTAGTTGCTGTAGCCTGGTATGAGAATTATACAACCTCTTGGGACTGCTGTCTGTCATAAGTCCTGCTTTCTGCTGTGCTAAATTTCTTTGCTTCAGGTTAGGACAGGATTTTTCCACTGAGATCCTGCATGTTGCAGGTCAGCAGCATGGTTTCTGGACCGTTGGAGCTGCTGAACTGAGAATGTCCTGCTCGGGCCAAATAACCCTTCTGGGAGTCAAGGTGCCATTGCTGAGAGATTCTCTGTGTAAGAATTTGGAGGGGAAAAACCAGCACCAAAGGAAGGGAGGATTTGGAGACCCTGGCAGGCAGCAGAGAACCAGGGTCTTGGTTTCTCTGCCACACATGGGAAGGATGAATCTGGCCTGAACTGTTCTGGTCCACTTGCCTCCAGCTTTGCTTCTTGTTCAGGTAACACTGGTGGGGAGATCCTGCTCGCTCAGGAGAGAACAAATCTATCAAACTCCTTTGTACTTTCTTCCTTCTTACACATAAATTCCTCTGCCAGGGAATATCAGCCTCTGGAACCTGTGGGACCTTTCTTCAGGCCTCAGCTTGTTTCAGTGCTGGCTTCCTACAAAGACACTTGTGTGTGTCACACTGTACTGCTGAGACAATGGGGTGCTGGAGGAACAGCCCTGTGAGATACAGAGTTGGTGTTGCTGGGTATGGTGTTGCTGGGTATGGTGTTGCTGGGTATGGTGTTGCTGGGTATGGTGTTGCTGGGTATGGTGTTGCTGGGTATGGTGTTGCTGGGTATGGTGTTGCTGCCTGTCCTGCCGTGCCTGTTTCCCAGGCAGGACTCAGCCCCTCTGCCTTTGAGACCTCAGTGGTGTCTGACGGGGTTCGAGTCCCTCTGGGTTGAGGTGAGTGCTTTCCGTGGTCTTTGGGATTTTTCATTCTTTCTGGAGAGATTCCAGCCCTGTCTGGACACCCACCTGTGTGCCCTGTCCTAGGGACCCTGCTGTGGCAGGGGGTTGGACCCCAGGGGCTCTGGGGGGCCCTTCTGACCCTGGTGATTCTGTGATTCACCAGCATGTTTTAAATGGAATTTCTGTTCCCCTTTTATTAAGAGAAGGGTAATACATGCCTCCTGTGTCCCAACTCGGTGCTTGCATATTCAGCTGTGAGTAACCTTGCCCAGCATCTCTCTGGAACACCCCAAGGAGGCTCCTTAGTGTCTGGATCAGGTCCCACTCCAGAGCCAGGTCCAGGCGCGCGGCTGGATCACCGCACGTCAGGACGGCAGCACTCGAACCTGGCATCTGCCCTGACACACTGAGAATTCTTATCAGCTCCTCACCCTAGGAGAGGGAACCCTGTTGACAATCGAAGGAACAAGATACCATCAGAACTCTTCCCTCTGCAGCAGGAATCCTCCTCCTCCTGCTCCCTCCTCCTCGGGGACCCGGGATCCGCAGCCGCGTCCTGAGCCCCGCGCGCAGTGGGGAAGCAGAAGGTTCCCAGCAGATGTTCCTGGGGTGGTTTGTACTTGGCTTGTGTGCATCAGCTCAGTAGCCAAAGCCAAGTACAGCGAAAACCTACGTGGGGAGACTGACTAGCACAGAAACGATGCTTTATTTTTAGTGGGTTTAGCTTTATTTCCAACAGGTTGTTCAGAACGTCTCTGTCTGTCTGGCATCTTGCTTCAGATGGACTTTCTCCTTTGAAGAAATGTTGTGTTCCCCCCCCCTTGATTTTTTTTTTTTTTTAATTAAATCAATCCTATGATCTATTTTTATTTTGCTCTTCATCTGCTGGATGCTCTTGCAGCGCTCACAGATGCAGCCCTTGGGGAAAAGAGTGAAATCCATCGTCTTAATTTGAGACTGAGAGCGTTTTTCAGAAGGTGTGTTGGGGGTGGATTTATGCTCCTGAACTCCCTGACGGTCCCTCTCCATCTCCTATGCTTTGCTGCCCCCGAATTCTACAGCAGAGAGGAATTTGTCACCACCCTGGGCGCTGCTGAACGCTGCCGTTGGAAGCGTAACGGATTTAAAGAGCATCCTCATGAGTGGCTGCTGAGCCAAGTACTTAACAAAATAATGGCCAAGGTTATTCCCTCCTCGGGCTGCTTCCAGAGAGGTAGAGCTCTCCTCAGCACCCTGACATTTTCTGCTTGTTGACACAGGAAGAGCAGGACAAATACAAATGTCTCATCTCATCCACCACATGCTCCTCTCCTCCCCGCCTCTGTCAGAAGCGCTTCCAGGACAGGTGGGTACTGACAGCCAGCCTTGCCTCTCTGTCTTTAAATCAGATTACAGCCAGGTTTGCTTTAGCTGCCCACAGCCTTCAGTCACGTTCCTAGCAGATGCTGCTCGGCGCTACCAAGCCATCTCCTTGTGAGCACGGCCCGTGCCATCCCTGCACCATGGCTGTTGGATTGAATGGTTCTTCCCTTACAGAATCCCAGGCTGTTCAGGGTTGGAAGGGACCTCTGGAGATGCCCCAGTCCCACCCCCCAGAGCAGGGACCACCCAATGCCACCCCCCAAAGCAGGGTCCCCTCGAGCAGGCTGCACAGGGCAGTGCCCAGAATCAGGGGTGTTGGGATGGCTCCAGAGATGGAGAGAGACTCCCCAACCTCTCTGGGCAGCCTGGCCCAGGGCTCTGCCACCCTCCCAGCACAGAAGTTCCTCCTCGGGTTAGGGGGAACTTCCTCTGCTCCAGTCTGTGCCCACAGCCCCTTGTCCTGTCCCTTTAGCTCAGTCCCATCTCCAGCCCATCCCTGTTGGGACCCCGGTGCAGCTCTGGCCGTGTTAAGCAGGTGGCACAGCCCTGCTCACCCCTGCCCTGCCGTCGCTCTGGAGCTGAGCAGACCTGCCCTTCTCTGCTGTGATGGCCTTGTGGCGTTGTTGGGGGTTAAAAACCATCAAATAGTTTGAAATTTGTGTTAGGATATGACAGAAAATTTATCAGAGCCCCTGACCAGTGTGGCTGGTCAGGGCCCTTGGAGCCACCCCTGCCATGGGTTGGGGTGCCCTCCACCCACCCAGAGTGCCCAGTGCCTCCAGTGTGAGGTGCTGTGAATGCTTCTGTGCCCCTGTGTCATGCTGGGCTTCCTCTGGTCCTTGGGGTGTGGGTCACACCAGGGCAGGTCTGACCAGGCACCACGCTGAGCTGGGTGCTCTCCCCTGGCTCGTCCCCTCGCAGCGGGAGTTGGCTTTGGGGGGTGATGCATGGGGACCAGCATCTCTCTTTGCACAGCAGCTTCCCACCACAGAGGGACTGTTTTCCCCCCTCCCCAGCTCTGGAAGTTTTTCTTCCAAAGTTCCTTGTCCTTTGCCCTTGTTCCTGTACAGGGCAGGAGGTTCAGTGGGGGTTTTGCCCCTCATCAGCTTTCTGTCAGGTTCCTCTGGCTGATCTGGCAGCCTGAGCAGGGAGAGCCCTTGGCTGCCGTGGCCCTGGTGCAGACTGGACATGGGGTTTGGGGCACCCCATCGTCTCAGAGCTGCTGTGGGGTTCAGGGCACCCCATTGTCTTAGAGCTGCTGTGGGGTTCAGGGCACCCCATCGTCTCAGAGCTGCTGTGGGGTTCAGGGCACCCCATCGCCTCAGAGCTGCTGTGGGGTTTGGGGCACCCCATCACCTCAGAGCTGCTGTGGGGTTCGGGGCACCCCATTGCCTCAGAGCTGCTGTGGGGTTCGGGGCACCCCATCGCCTCAGAGCTGCTGTGGGGTTCAGGGCACCCCATTGTCTCAGAGCT
>VZTU01005970.1:5063-17275 GCA_013400835.1 Zapornia atra | reverse complement strand
GAAAGTTAAAGCTTTTATGTTGGAAAACTAGTCTCTGCTGTATACTTGTACTCTGTTACTTCAGAAATTACTATTTTGCTTAAAAACCCCTTTACCTAGAACTTAAACAACAAACATGTAATGCAAAAACTCTGTGGGTTTTGTCTCTCCAAATTGTAGTAAATTGGTTTTGCAAATAATAACATAAATTATATCACTTGTGTTAAATGAAGTTACAGTAAGATTTTCTGTAGAAATTTTTTCTCTTAACTATTAAAAGTGAACGTACACGGTTGGTTTCCCTGACCTGACTGGATTACTCCCTATGTTAGCTACTCATTTAAGTAATTTTAAACCATGGTGTGTTCATAGGTTTCTGCCTCAGTTTTAAGTTTGACCTGTAAAAAGTGAATATTTTTGCAGTATTGCTTTTGTGACTCTGACATCTCTCTTTAGTAAAAAATAAAAAGTATTCATGTCTTTCCTAGGTTAAGGGTAGGTGTTACTCTGTAACTTACTAATGTTTTCTTCCAGGTATTTACCTCATGCATTACTAGCATACCAGGATTATTGTAGTACTAATACATGGTAACAAGATTCAGGTCTAATGCAGTGATAAATAAATGTATTTATGTTTGCAGGGAAGATGGTACCACCGGAAGCAAGCAGTAAAGGAACTGCATGGTACCTTGATACGACTGCTTAATGAACTATTACCATGGGAACCAAAGCTAATGAAAGCATTTCAAAGAAACAGGTAATTAGCTGCTCTTTTTTTAACAATAGTGCCTGGGATGGAAAACAGAACAAAACTCACCTTTTAGAAACTAACCAGTAAGTTGGCTTCTGAAACAAATTAAATGAAAATACTTTGAGGAGAGGTATGAAGCACTGGCAGTGCTTTAGTTGGAAGACTTACTCTATGTTCCAAATGTATTGTCTCTAAATAAAGTTGAGTTCAATATCCTAGCATTTTTTCTTCTGAAATGCTCTAGAATCCTTAAGCATGCCTAATCCATAGTTGTATCACAGCCTGCTAGGATTTCTGTTACTGTTCATTTGGTTAAGAGGTGCTGAAAACTTGTATCTAGAAATCTGACCAGGGCTGCTTACAATACTTTGTCAGACTACTTGCTGTATAAAGCTACCTAAATTGGTTGTCAGTGAATTCTCCACAAAGCAATTCTTAAAACAGTTTTGAGGTCTTTGTAACCCTGTCAATGGGAAATGCATCTGCAGTGGAGTGTGTAGGAGAAATACCAGTGAAGCGATGACTAATGTAAATCTACGAAGGGCAAGTGCTAGTAGCAGTGAAGATGCTACCCAGATTATAAATCCTAGAGAGACTGGATATTGCCTTGCTGTCATCATTGTATCCTGAAGCATGGTGCCATTGTTGTCTTAGCCATACAGCTGCTGCTGTAATCGTAACTTTGCCATGTAGACATTTTTAAAGTAAGTAATGATTAGAAGCTTGAACTCCGTGACAAAGGATAGGTAAAGATCAGGCAGCTACTTAAACATTGAGTATCAAAGACATGAATTTTTTACACAGTTAAGTAGTGCAAAACTAATTCTGGAAAGTGTAAAAGATTACGTTTAAAAAGAAAACCCATAGTACCACAGCACTAAAGACCATAAACGTAACTACTAAGAGTTGGCTCTTTAGTAAAAAATTGTTCTTTTTTTCCATTCCTTTCTATTGAAGTTCATATTACTTTTCCTTAGCTGTTAATTTTTTCCTCTCTGTAGTGATTCAGACTCCTTTTGGAAATGTGGCAGATAGTAATACTGTTAGAAAGGATTCCCACTTCTGGTATATGGGGTTTCCAGTTTCACCTTTATGTAAATCCTGCTCTGGAATGCTCTGGAATATTTTTGTACCCGGTATTTATTTAGTTCTTGTTTGTTAAATGTGGTTATAGAATACCACATTATATATGTGTAAAGTGTGTAGAATTACTGTATATGAGGTGTGAATCGTATGAATACATTTTAGTCTGGAACTGGGTGGCTGAGGTCTTGCATGTACATGTGCTGGTAGCTGGAGAAGCAGAAATTATCCTCCATACTATTTCTCAGTATGTATGTTTTAGGCTTTAACAAGTTTATTCATCAATGCTATTCTAGGTATTTTTATGACATAAGTGTTTAGATAGATACATAGGGAACAACTCCAGCTGAAAAACAATCTTCACAAATTGAGGGAGGAAAGAGAGATGGGGAGAGAGGCTGAATCAGTGTCTTGGTCTGATCCCTTATGCAGCTGCTAGGCAGCAGTGTAGCACCAATGACAGTGGTGAAGAAAGATACGTGAAAGGGAAAAAGTAGTTGAGTAAAGACTGCTTATGCTGGTGTAAACAGCAGCACCACCACAAGCCTAGCTGCAGGTGTACAGTCTATAGGCTGTCTCAGCCAGCTGCTAACATTTACTAATTAATGTTGGCCTTCTAGGCTGTCAGGTGCTGGGCAGAGCTCACTCCTTCTGTGCAAAACTTCAGTATGGAATAAGAGTCTGGAGTTTTGCTTCCCTCTTTTATTGTCTTTAATTAGTAGGAGCACTCCTGATCAATTTTTGGAGTGTTTTTGGGTTTTTTTTCCTTCTGAAAGGTCCTCTGGTCTTCTCAAGATTATGAGAGTGTAACGTTGAATAGTATTCAAGTAGCAGCACAGTTTAAAAGGTTCTATGATTCTATGAAAGGTTACTTGTGCTCACTGAACGCATTTGTTCGTTGACTCTACAGCAGAAGTTCCTCAAAAGAAAAAAGGTAAATTCCCACCCAGAAGCCTTAGTAGAGTGGTGGTTCCCTAGGGTCTTTCCATAGTTCTTCCACACCTAGACTTCAAGGGAAAAGTCCTAATGGCAGAGTTGAAGTATCATCCACGCTACATCTTCATACGACTTTGAGGTTGTTTTCTCAGAGTGAGAGTGTCAAAGCTGTAAGTAAACTATTAGGTCTTACTGACCCTGCCAGCCTCACCTGGGTCCCTAGGCATATCACCTGCTCATAGGCCCAGGTTCTTCACTTCAGGTCCTTCTGCAGCCTTCTGTCTCTGCCATAGGAATGCCAGTTTCCAGCTAAACTACAGCAGTTACCCTGCTTGGCCATGGGTCCTGGACCCATGATCTGGACTGACCCTCAGACTGACCTTGGACCTGCATTATCACTGTGGACCTGCTAGAAGTCACTCAACTAGGTCCTGACCTTGGCAGACATCACTGGACCTGATATGAACCTGTGAATTGACTTCTCAGCTTGACCTCAGACCTGCCTCAGCACCAGAGGAACTTATCTGTGGATTGGGCTCTTGGGAAGTCAGCACCCAGTGGTCTACTCAACAGCAAGGGATGGTATCCTTGCTGTTGAGGTTCATGCCCTGCCAGCTGTGACATCATCCTTGGCTCCTCCCTTTCCATCCCTTAGGGAGCGGCTGGCCATTGCTGTACTCAATGTAAACAACTGTTAATTTAATGCATAAGAATGGGTAAATTAGGTGCTATTCTTGCTATCATAAGGGTTAGATCCAGACTAGGGTCTAGAACCCTATTTATTAATTTTCTAAACAAACCTCCTTGATACAGTGTTGGTTACCACCAGCTGAATTCTGTAGTTTGCCGTATTTGTACACTAAGATATCCCCTAGGTCTTATCTAAACAACAGTTTAGAAAAAGGAAAAATGGATGTACATAGCCAAGTAGGCGTATCAAGGTAAGCAGATGTGTTTCTGAACTGTGTTCAGATGAGTAAAGCTGCTACATATTTCCACCATATGTACATTCTTTAGTGGAATATGAACCTATGGAGACAACAGTGGCAGCTGTTCTAGTGGCCCAGGTATAAGAAAATTCTCTTAAAAGGAGAAAGTTACATTACAGTCTCATAGCTAGGCCAGAAGCGTGAGGCGTTTTGGGACAAGAAGAAATAGTTAATTCTCTAGTTGTGGTTGCCTTCAGGGGAAAGAGTAGAATTGCTACATTTAATACTTAAGTCCATACAGGTTACATTTGTCTCAATGCATGATGATGGAAGAAACAGAAGATGAGTTCACTAAAACAGTGATGGTCATATTTGACTCAGTCTTCTTTCCTATTACTAGAGGACTTAATGACATAGAATTCAGTTTTGGTGAAGGAAGAGATTGTCACTTCACATTTTCTGGCTTTCAGAGGCTTGTAGAGAGAAATACCCTGAACTGCCTTAAAGGGCACCAGCACCAACAACTTCCATTGCAGTAAAGAGGAATTTAAAAAAAATTACTAAAATTGTGGTTCGTCAGTAAAGTTAGTTTTGTTATTTTCAAGGTCTAGGTTGAAGAAGGATTATGATGACTTTAAAAGACATCCAGACCATGATAAATTTACCAGAGAATTGTGGAGCAATGACGAAAGTGAAGTTGATTCTGGCAAAGATTCTTTTGCAGTATGCGGTAAACCTTCAGAGTCTTCAGAACATGTGGAAGTTCCCAAAAAAGATCCCCCAGACAATGGTAAGCATTTACTGGAATTTGATAGCTTGAACTTGCTTCAGGAGCTGAAGCATGTTGTTTCAGGAGCTTAATTTTTCCATGTGAGCTTGTGCCCTACTTTTTACCTTTACTACTACTGTGATAATAGCTTATGATGTATGCCTGACAGGTGTGGCCTAGAAGGGGGCAGAGTTGACCAAGATTTTTGCCACTTCTGTGCTTAACTATTTATGTAATAACATAGCAGGCCTGCTCAGAATTTACACTTATGGTGGGCTGACTTTGGCTGTCTGCCAGATGCCCACAAAGCTGCTCTGTCACTCTCCTTCCTTAATAGAACAGGAAGAGAAGGTAAGATAGGAAAGCTCATTGGTCAAGCTACAGACAGGGAGATCACTCAACAGTTACTGTCACAGGCAAAACAGATTAATTTGGGGAAAATTAATTTGATTTATTGCCAATTAAAATTAGAATATGATGGTGAGAAAAAAAGACAAACTGAAATATCTGTATCCTCCTTGCCTCTGCTCATCTCCACATTCTTCTACCTCCTCCCCTGTACAGTGGCACAGAGAGTGTGGGGTTTGGGGGTTGAGGTCAGTTCCAGGACACTTTGCTTCTCTTTCCTTATACTTTTTGCCCTGCTCCAGTGTGGCTTCCTCCCATGGGATACAGTCTTTCACAAACTGCTCCAGCATGGGTCCTCTCCGCAAGCTAGAGTCCTTCAAGATAGGCCTGCTCCAGTGTGGATCCCCCACAAGTCACAGTTCCAGTCAGAAGCCTGCTCCAGCATGGGCTCTCCATGGGCTGCAGCTTTCTTCTGGGAATATTCATGTGCTGTGGGATGCGGTTTTCGAAAGGGTTCAGCATGGTCTTCTGTGGGAGGGAGTTAACCTGCTTCTTCACCATGGTCTTCATGGGTTGCAGGGGAATCCCTTTCAGAGCCTCTAGCACCTCTTTTCCTGCTTTCAGTGACATTTGATGCCTACAGGGTTGTCTTCATCTACATTTTTTCTTCACTCTTCTCTGTCATGCTCTTCTGCACAGCACTTTCCATGAAGCATCACCAGCTTGGCCAACAGGCTCAGCCATGTCCTGCAGTGGATTTGTTTTGGAACCAGCTGTGTCTGGTACCTGGCCTCTCCTCACAGACTGCGCCTGCAGCACAGCAGTGCCAGAACCTTGCTAAAACCTCAATCACAGAATCGCAGAGTCGTAGGGGTTGGAAGGGACTTCCTGGGCCCTCTTACCTACTTCATGTGTCTCCTGCGTGATGACTTGTCCAGTGAACCACTGTGTACCAGTAGACCTTCACATTGTCCTTCATTGTCCAGCTCAATGCTCGGGTGGGGCTCTCACACCCTTGTTGCACAGGCACCCCACAGTCACAAGTCTGCATGAATTGCCAGCCCAGACCCTAGGGCCCGCTGCTCACTGGCTAGTCCAGCTTGAAGTTTGCCAGTGAATGCACACACGTTGCCCCCACCCATGCTGGATTTGGGGTGTGACACTCGAGACATTCACTCCCCAGCTGGCACGAGGCACACGGGATGTGACCTCCTGATCTGTTGTTGCAGCTCCCCCTCCTTCTGCACATCCCTTCATGGGTTCATAGCTCTACTGGTTCACTCATGTTCAGGCTTACTGTCTCTGTATTTTCTTGTTTATGGTTTCCTCCTATTACCCCCTTTTATGCAATGAAAAAGGCCCTTGGCCAGATGCCCTTAAAGGAGCAGGCATTCTCCTTCCATGTGTCCTTGCACTTGCAAACTAGCTTTTTGCGTTTAGCTAGACACTGTAAAATTGTTATAGAGAGGTATCACTTGCAAACATGTAAAACACATTTTCTGTTTTAATATCCTTGCAGATGAAATGAAATTATTAGATATGAATTTACCTGCGGGAAAAAACAGAATTCTGAAAAAGGAACCAATATCTAAAGAAATACAGAAGACACTGCCCAAATGTGTTAAACGACAGTCCAAGCAAAATATTTGTCTGGATCAAAGCACTAACGAGCTTTCACCAAGGAAGAAGGCTAAACTGAGCACTAACGAGACTGTGGTGCCAGGTTCAGACAGCAGCCTGCAACCTGACAGTCTTGTCACAGAGCTGAAACACTTGGAAGGGTCAACTCTAGATTCATTTTCCGTGACAGATCCTGCAACATCAGTTTCAAACTTTCTGAAAGGGACCAAACCCATCCAGGCCTTGCTTGCCAAGAATACTGGGAACAAAGTGACCTTAACAAATCAACTGTCACCTCCCCAAGGCATAAATGTATCTGCTTCTGAAAAGCCAGTTTTACCACCTTTGGAATCATCACTGATAAAACCAGCACTGCCCTGCCAGACCAGTTCAAAGACTCCCTTGCAAATGGTATACAAAATGCCAAATGGACACTGTGTACCAATAGACCTTCACAACAGCCCTGTGAAAATGCAAATGCAACCTGTGATTGACCCTAAAACGGGAGAAAAAGTCATGCAACAAGTTCTTATTTTACCTAAGAATCTTCTTATTCAGCAGAAAGAAGGAAAAATTGTTTCCAAGGACACTCAGTCACTACAACAAAAATCATCTGAGCTGCACTGTCCAACTTTACCAGAAATATCAAATGTCAGTGTTTCTTTAACACCTGTTCTGGTAACAGGCCCTGCAAATGCTACCACTCAGTCACCTAGTACAATTTTAAACAAGAATATTACCCACTTGTCGCAAGTGACTGGTCCCATGGACACTAAACAGCCACTGCCTGCTGCAACTTCAGTAGGTAACATATCGTCAACAGTTAAGGTGAGCCAAACAGAAACTGACAAAATCAAGACTACAGTTCCAACTGCCACATTCCCTGTGTCTTTGAGTTCACCTGCTCTTTCCACAACTAGCCAGTCTGTGATAGCAGCAGCAGCATTAAGTGGCTCTACAAACACTACTTCTGCCTGTCATAGTACTGCATCACAGCAAACAACTGACTCTTTTGAGACTAGGCAGGAGCTGAAGACAGTGTGTATAAGAGAATCACAATCTATTCTGGTCACAACACGTGGTGGCAACACAGGAATTGTTAAAGTGCGAACAAACCCAGACCAGATTTCACCCAGCAGTTTATCTTCTAGTTCAGTTTTCACTTACACGCCTCAACTTCAGGCATTTCTTGTGCCAAAAACCACAGCATTTACATGCTCTACTCTTCCATCTGTAGCAACAGCCACGTCTGGACTCCCTCATATTGGACAATCATCTCTTTCTCGATTTGCCCCCTCAACAGCTTCTTCTGTTAACATTCCAGCTTTTCCATCTGATCTTACCCAGACAATAGAGAAAAATATCAAATTCACATTACAGCAGCCTGCTGTCGGGGCCACTTTGGGTAAAGTAATGGAGAACTCCTGCTGCGTGTCCTCTCCTCCTTTATCCTCCATTTCATTAACTAGCAATGCGATGTCAGCAACTCCAAGCAGTCCTGTTAGTGTGAGCAGCATTGGACAAATTAACACAATAATAACTCCAAATTCTTCTATGCAGCAACAAGGTGATACTAAAACTAAAACAAATTCTGTTATGCAATCTGAGTCTAATTCAGCAGTGAATGGAGATTTAATCAGTGGCACTCCGGTCCAGAAACTTACATTAGTCACAAATCCACCTATTTTATCACCTTGTGGAGCATCAGGAGTCAGCATTATACCTTCTCCAGCATCCACTGGTGTTAATGCCCAGAAATTGGTTTTCATTAACACACAAATTAGCAATGGCCCATCAACCACCAACCTTCCATCTTCCCTAAGCAAAACCTTTGTTAGTGCCACAGAGCCACCACAGCTGGTTCTGATCCCATCTACAGTAGGAGCACCAATAAGAATAAATTCATCACCGACTATTGCTCAAGTAAAAGAGGTGAAAATTGGACTAAATATAGGCCAAACCATTGTAAATACCAAAGGCAATGCACAACGGCCGCTGCCAGTTAATATATTGCACTCTGCCATTTCTAAGGGAGAAGACAAAAAAAACGTGGGCTTGGCACTGTCTTTGACAAGCAGTGGTACTTTGGTTCCTGTTCAGAGCTTTGTGAGTCAGAGTGCTGTGTCAGTTAATGAGTCTGTATGTGTGGCAACAAAAGCTGAGAATGCCTGTACAGCAACAGCAGCAAATGCGTGCGTAGAATCTGCTTCAGTAACGTCAAGTGGCACTACTTCTGGGACACGTCCCACTGTCTTGATTGGTGGAAATGATCCCTCAAGAATAAGGCCAGTTCTGGGTAATCGACTGTGCACATCAAATATTGGAAATACTGTGGGTATGTCAACTGTGAAAACAGGACATCTTGCATCATCTGTGCTGATTTCGACAGCACAGCCAACACTATCACCCCAAAACTTAGTATCTGCTTTGCAATTTCCAGTTATTAGCTTGCCTGCATCGGGAGCCACCCCCCACAAAGTGTTGCATACACTTCCTCAGTTGGCAGCAGTTCCAACTCCTCCAGTACCAAAAAGCCAGCTGCCCACACTGCTTCAGTTTCAACCATCAGGAGTTCCAGCTGCTATGCCTAGTAACACAGGTATTCACAAACCTCAGAGCGTGTTGCCCTCTCCATCACCGAACACAGGTAAAGTCAATAGCTTTCCCAGTTTTTCTCCCCTACAGTGCCAGCAGGTGCCTCCGCATACAGAGAAACAGTGTCATGCTTACACCTGCGCTTCTACCATTCAGACATCTGGAGCTTCAGCTGTAACAAGCAAGGCAGGAGGTCAGTTGAATGAACCTTGCATTCAACAGAAAATAGTCATTAACACCTCTATGCCTTTAGCACCTGGAACACAGATAATGATTAATGGTACTTGTTTTGTTGTTCCCCCGCAAGGCCTTGGAGCTGGCAGCCATGTTCTTCTTCTCTCTTGTAATACAAAACAGACTACTCCTTTAACAATTAACCTTGGTCAAGAGGCTCAAGGTGTAGCAATTGTAAATCCAATAACCTCGAAAATCATGCTAGCACCAAGTAATTCATTAAGTTGGCAAATACCAAAACATCCTTTGAAAAGCTCTACAAAAATTGTGAACTCTTTTGGGTCTGCAGATGTTTTACCCATCGTACATGCAACTCCCCAGGTACTTAGCACTCCAGCTAGCTCATGTTCTCCAGTGTCTGCTGCGAGGCTGTCTGTGTCTTCGGTGATCAAATCTCCTGTTAATGTCACAGCTACTACATCATCTATGGTTTCTTCCACTCATCCTCCGAACTCTCATTTAGCAAGCAATACTTCAGTGTTTCACTTAGACACTTCAATCAAAAAACTGTTGGTCAGTCCAGAGGGAGCCATTTTGAATGCTATAAATACTCCAGCATCAAAAGCTTCTTCCCTGTCCTCATCACTGCCTCCTGCTGTGTCCAGAAGCAGAAGTCCTACTGCTGTCTTCCCTGCATCTCAGTCATCTTGCCTTGATAAACCTGACAAAGCTGCATCCTGAATTTACCGCAAATGAGCCACTTTGGAATTTTGGGGCATTCTTCTGACTTTGAAAGCTGTAACTGTTGAATAATTTCTTACATTGTTGGAAACAGTTAATTTACTCAGAATTACTTAATATTACATTTTTTTCCTGTTTACCTTTGGGGCTTAGGAGGAAGAAAAAAATAAGTAGTTAGTCAGAAGTTTTTGAGAGTTCTTTACTAAAAAGGTCAGAAATGACCAATGAGTTCATTAAACATTTTAGTTTGGAGAAATCTAGCCTTTTGCACATGTCCCATCTTAGAGTATGGACTGTTTGCCAGTGTGGTTATGACAGTATATATCTTCTTTTTATTTGTCAATTCTTTTTTTTTATTTGTTTCTGTAAAAAATTATTTATGCATTGTAAAAATGCAATCTATGGTATAGAATTGTACATATTCATTAATTCCTAACAATCTGTACTAAACTATATGTACAAAGAACTATGCTGTCTTATTTATGTTTTGTTTACATAATGTATAGTTTTTTAAGTATTTTAGTAACTTTGGACCAGTGTACTGTTTAGCAACAATGCAGAAGAATCTGCATATAATAAATCAAGTTGCTGTACTGCTTTGTGTTGGCAATAGTTTAAAAATGTTTATATCTGTTGCACCATACATCTTCCTACTTAATGCAAATGCATCTCAGCTTTTAGCATGTTGTAGAAAGAATTTAGTTAATCTCTTCTGCTCTTCTTTGTAGTTTATGTTTCATGTGATTTGACAGGACTTGGAAGGGAGGCCATCTTGTTGATCCTCCTGATCCAGGGTGGGATAAACTATATGTTATCCAGTCTTAATAAATGTTTTGTTATATTGCCTAAAATACCCAGTGATGTGGCAAGGCTAGAAATGGTTTTCCAGCTACCAGTCTAAGGCGCAGTGGTTCAGGACTACCATGTTTTGCCATAAAGCTTGTAGGTCTGTTGAACAGTTCACTGGGTTTATTTAAAGCCTTGTATGCATTTCTATGTGTGTGGTGACTGTAACAAGGTCACTCTTTAGTTTTCTGTCTAGCTGTAACAAGCTACCTGGTTTTTTCACGGGTCATGCTTTCTGGATCTGGATTTTTTTCTTTAGCTTTTAATTGATCTGTCTGTAAGGACAGTGCTAAAACACCACAGTATTAAAGGAAACTTTATTAGGGCTTTGAATGGGAATAATTCCCATATTACATAAAACTTCCCTTTTTATGCAGTGTATTCAATATTTGTTGGCTTTTGATCTGATAAAAACCTTGGGTTATTTTCTGCAGATCAGCTGAGTTCACAGGTGCCTGCTGTAGTGTTCATGGAAATGGAGGTTTTTTGCTATCTTCTAAGACAGAGCATATAAAGAAAAGGTGCTCATCTAGCAGTTCTTATTTTATGGAACATGGTGATTTTAGAAGTGTTTAAAAATCTGAAGTGCAAGTCTGTTAGTTGCTTGTAAGATGTAGTCTTAGGCTGAATATCTTTGTGTTTGTGGAATTTTTTGTTTGTTTTTTGGTGTTCTTTTAGAAACTAGAATGGAAGATTTCAGAACTCATATATGTTAATTGCCTTTTTAATAGCTATGACTTCAAAGGGGATAAATGTTCATATATCTGTATTTAGCAGCATCCTACAATGGATTTTCATCAAGACAAAACTTAAGCTTTTGCTCCTCATGATGCTGAGTTTTCTTCTTCCCTTCCCCACTTCCTATACACAGTTTGGCAGTTTGGATTTTGGGTGGAAAATAAAACCACAGCTTACTGTCACAGTGTTGTCTGCCCTTCATATTCTTCTTAAGAGTAATCTGGTAACTAGTTAACCAGAGTTCCTTGAAAGTTGGGGGAAGAAGGTCTTGTGCCTTCCGTAGGAACCTTACCTTTCTGCACTAACTAAAAGATTTTAACTGGGACATCTTTCTGGATCAGCAATCTCCATCTTGTCTCAGGGCTGGGAAAGATGGAAGCTGTAACTTTGGGGATAAGAGGTTTGTTTTTATTTTAGAAAAAGCTACGTGGTATGCTTTTGCTGTGTCTCATTGTTCTGTGAGTGAATTTTAAGACACCTAGTAGTAAGTGGTGTTTGTCTGCCAGAGTTTTTAAGTCCAACTGCATTTTGCAGTTGAATGCTGCAAGTGACTTTTCCAATGGGGGAAGATGGCAGAGAATGGCAGTTTATTCATGAATGTTTTACATACTCTATATATACCAGCAAGATAATTTATTTCTCATTTCACTGGTGGAACCTTGGGACTGACTTTATCAATTTTTTTTTTTTTTTCTCTTACAAT
>VZTU01005969.1:764-28228 GCA_013400835.1 Zapornia atra | reverse complement strand
TAGGTGCAGGACCCTGCACTTCACCTGTTGAACTTAATTAGATTAATAAAACACACATTTTACCCAGTATTTGGAAGTTGACCCTTAGAATTTCTGTCACGACAGTTCTCTCCCAGTATGACACGTTCCAGGGGCCTGGTCCTGTCACACTGGTTTCCTACAGCTTGGCTGTCTCATGGGCTGTCTCATTTTGCTGCTTCGATGCAGCCTCTGACAGGCCTGCCCTACTAAGGAGAGGGATAAACAACCCCATCTTCAATGAACATAGTAGCTCAGGGTGTTGTAGCCCAGATCTGTTCCTAAAAATAGTGTAGTCAGAGAGGATTCAAATAACATCTTTATTTACAAGGCTGAAGGCACATTCAAAGGAATGGAATAGAATGTGTCATCGCTGATTGCTTGGATCATTCCCAAGCTTGGCAATGTGTGAGCGAAATTTTGTTTTTAAAGTCTGACGGAGCACAAATAGGACAGCTAGTGGACAGGCTGATACATAGACATGAATCTATGCTTTAAGCATCTGAATTTTTTAACTGAGAATACTGGTTTTAACAGAGAAGGAGATGGGTGAAAGGAAACTGCAGTTGAACAGAAGGAAGATTGTGTAGTACATGGTGGGACAGAGGAGGCCTAGTCAGAGGGAATAGAAAAAGAGAAGAAATAGTAAGAAAATGTCACGAAGAGACCAGAACAAAAATATCACTGAGACAGAAAAATATGTTCACTGTTTCATTTGTTGAGAAACAGAACATGACTGCACGATTTGGACTTGAAAATGCTTCTCTTCTACCCTCTTTTCTACCCCTCTCTTCCACCTCCCCTACAAAGATGCTGAGGGAGCTGGGCTTGTTCAGCCTGGAGAAGAGAAGGCTGCGGGGGGACCTCATTGCAGCCTTCCAGTCCCTGAAGGGAGCTTATAAGCAGGAGGGGATTCAACTTTTTAAAAGGATAGACAATGGCAGGAAAAGGGGAAATGGATTTAAACGAAAGGAGGGAAGGTTTAGATTAGATATTAGGGGGAAGTTCTTTACAGAGAGTGGTGAGGTGCTGGAACAGGCTGCCCAGAGAAGTGGTGGATGCCCCGTCCCTGGAAGTGTTCAAGGCCAGGTTGGATGGGGCCCTGGGCAACCTTGTGTAGATCCAGGCCTGGAGGTTGGTGGCCCTGCCTGTGGCAGGGAGGTTGGAACTCTATGATCTTTGGGGTCCCTTCCAATGCAGACCATTCCATGATTCTGTGATTCTCTGCTGCTTCCTTGATGCTGCCAGCAATGCTGTCTCACCCCCTTGGGCTGGAAGCCTCCTGAACTTCCAACTTCTGCGATTCCTTTGTGCACATCACCGAGCCACAGAGCCGGAGTCTTCTGCTGAACTGAGCTACTGCTGAGGAAGTTTGTTTGTAAGGTTGTTTTCACCTGTTAATAAAATAATATTTGTATTGTTGTGTAGGTTTAAGACAGAGAAAAAAGAATAATGGAATTGCAAATGCTGCAGTCTGAAGTTGAATCCAAAGCTTTCATTTGCAGTTATTGAAATGCGTAACATGTTTCCCTGTAAGTTGGTTACCGGTTAAACTATACCCCCAAAAGTTTGTATCATGGACTCACAGCTCCCTGCAGACTTGAAGGGCACATTTGAGTTTTTGCTCAGTCAAAGCTCCTGCTTGTTTTGCACAGCAATTCACTCCAGCACAACTTGAAGTGAGATTTTAAGATTTACCTAAAATTACACAAGAAGCTACCTGTGGGGGGTAGGGAATTGGTTGCTACAGTCATCCTTGCTGTAAGTTTCTTTAAACTGAAATTGGATGATCCTCTGGATTCTGGAAGGCCCTTTGTCAGAAGAATTCTGTGTAGCTCCCGCTTCATGACATCAAGTCATTAAATCAAGAAAGGACTGATTAAGGAACTGATTATTTAATGTATAGGCACCATTTGAACTAATTTTCCCAAATCAGTTTCTATTTTGCACTTTTGGGTGTTCCTGTGGCTCTTACAAGCAAAAGCCCTACATGTAACATGGCCCCATATCCACATATATACTGGAGTACATGGGTTAGTACATGGGTAGTACACACCTTAGACTTGTAGGCAGTCAAAGGCCAGTAGGAACGTGCCACGTGGATGCGAAGTAAGCTGTGACTTGCACAGAAGTGTAGACAAGTGAAAGTATGAATTAAAATCAGTTTAATTCCTTTGATTCCACCCTGATTTCTCTGAGATTAGTAGTCAGCGATGTTAAATTTAAGCATTTTAAAGAAAAAAGTAAGTGAGGCAATAATTGAAGAACATAAATGTGGAGACCACTGGTCATGAGAAAATGCATTGTCAAGTGCATTTGTGATTTCAGGACTTTTCGTGGTGTGGTCATGAACAGACTGCATCTGCTCACCTGAGATAAATTCACATAAAAATCCCCTGAAATTAGAGGAAAATAGGCTTTTTCCTTGCTATGCCATGAAAATAGACAGTATTTTCTGTCTCATATAAAGTTCTTTTTTTTTTTTTAATACCATGCTACATAGCAAAAGACTATACCTGCCCCTAAGCTAGCTTTTTTAGTTTGGTATTCAAGAGATTTACAATAAATTAGACCATATCATGCCATGTATGAAAACAGACCTTCCTATAGGTCATTGCAGGGCGATTGGCAAGCACACTCAGCCACCAGCGCTGCGCTTGGGCTAACACCGAGGCGAACCTGTTGCCCATGAAAGTCACGGTTGCCCACTAGACCCATGTCCTCCAGCCATCCCAGGCTGCCACGGCCATCGCTGGTGGTGCTGCTGCCTGGTGGTATGAGCAGCAGCAGGGTGGCATTTGGAAACTATCACATCCTCGAGTTACTTTTTAATCTAGTCGGGTGGGAGACCAGGTGCAGTATGGATTTTTGCTACTCATGTTCACAGAGAAGCTATAAATGTTCACATTGCCCACACAAGCTGTGTTGTTAAAAGACCTGAGGTACTGACTTTACAAATTTTTGCTATGCAGTTACATTTTGATATTCTGAGTCAAATGGCAATGTGCTTAATGCAGGGGAACTTGCGAAAATATCTTAATACTAATTTTTTCTCATATTTTTTTTTCTTAAAAGGGAACTTTATTGTTGTATGCAACTGGATTTTCTCTTCTTTTCAACATATTTAAGTAATTATTCTTGGATTCACAAGGAGAAGATGAAAGTGAGCCTAACGGTAGAGTCTTACTCAGCAATCAGTGTTTCCCTAGCTCACAAAGAGTAGTTTTCCTAGGTTTTTAGTTACCTAAAGTGTTACGTAGTGCAAAGTCATACAATAATAATAAAATGCCTTGGGATGATAACGTCAGACTTTTCCATTGTTCACCAGATATTACTCCAGGGGACAAAAGCAATCTGAGATTTCCTGTCTTTTTTATATTTAGAATTACCCCTCTGTCCTCCCACAGAGATTTCTTTACTGCAAAGCAAAAAGACTAAATAATCTTTTCTTTATCATTTCAAGAAATTAAATCTTTGACTCAACTGTGCAGCTTTTCCTTGCAAAATATATTTTGATATACTGGAAACAACTAAGTAACCACAGAAAGACCATTTCAAGCTTGCTGGCATTTAACAGTCACAAGTATAAAGATATTAATTCTGATATTAATTATATCAGGAGTCACTGAATTTCGTGTGCAAGATGGGAGTTTTTCCTCCATATTTGTAGGGAGATATAGTCCTCAGCTTGGGAAGAGGTGAGAGGAGACCGAGTCAGAGCAATCTCAGCAGCTTCCAGACAGCACAATGCCAACATGAGAGAGAAACACCATCCCTGCTAGGAACTAGAATCAAATGGATAATTATATTTTCACTGTTTGGGAAAGAAGGGAAGTGAAGGAAGGAAAAGGAGTGTGACTGTGTAGGCTTCCAAATTGGAAAGCTAAGACCATAGAATCATCTCTTTTCTTCCATGCCTTTTGTCCTGTACCAGCCATGGCAAAGTCCAGAATTTGTGAGCACTTCCAAACAGCCTACTTCAGTTTTTATTCTTAGGAATACTATTTAATTCAGAAATGTATTTTGCATTATAGTATAGAGTACACACTGAAAGCAGGACATTGTCAAGTCAAAACAGAACTTTTTTTAAAAATTAAACATTCCAGCTGACCTCCGACAAAATGTCTTTCTCCCTGAATACCAGTTGGTAGATTTCAAAATTTTAACTTTTGTTCCAGTTTGAGGTGAAACTAAATTAGTCAGGTCACTGCTTGAGGAACAGAAATTACCTGTTAGATCTTTACCTGCTGTACTTCATCAAAGTCGTCATATCCTTCTGAGCTGAGACTAGCAGAGAAGTGTCGTGCCTCTAGTCTGAGTGCGGCCTGTGTGGCTGCCTCCTTTTTAAATAATTTAAAGGCTTTGCCACAGCTCACTTCTTCACTTCTCCTTTCCCTCCTGCTCATGCTGCCCCTGGGGCCTCTGTTCTCGCTAGCTCACATTCCACAAGCCCAGTTTGGTGGTGGATCCAGCTGTCTAGATCCCTCAGCTAGCCCGTCCCTTTCCAGGGGAAGTTTCTTCAGGGGAAAATGCAGTGCAGGTACACAGAAAATTGAAAGTTCACTCAAGCATGCATTCTCACATGGGGATTGAAAAAAAATAAACTAATTGACTTGGTACAAATCATTTCTACCTCAAATGGATCAGGAAGGCAGTGACTGCTGCCAGTCAGGCAATACTACATGAGAAAAATCTGGGAAGCTGAAGCAGCAAACGTGGATTTACAAAGAAACAGTGGGGAAAAAAGACCTCACCAGTGTACAGAGATGAACCTGGAAGGGTGGTATGGCAAAGAAAAGGCGTTGGACCCAAATCTTGGTTAGATGAAAAGGATGGAGGAATAGTCTGAGGGCAGGTGAAGGATAGGCAGGAGGGAAGGCCCCTGGGCTGTGGTGGGATGGTCAGTGAATTGCTGGAAGCCACAGCTACAGATGGGATCAGAGCTGGAGGCAGATATGAGGGATTGAGGGAATCAAAATACCAAATGATTTTTTTTTAGTTTCTTGGCTTTAAGTAGATTATTTTCCTATATGTTGATAACAAAAATTAATTTCAGGCACTAGTTTTCCTTACTGCTTTTTCATGAAGGAAGCATGGAAGGTAATTAATACCTTTTAATAATATAATACCCCCTTTTAAACTTCTAACAATTAAAAAATCTGTGCTTATATGGCTTATCTTTTTAGCTGAATTCACATCGTTTTTTTCCCCAGGAGAACTGTGTAGTTCCTCAAGGCACAAGCAGAAGTTAGAGATGATACCATGATTTTATAAAACTAGTTTCATGGCAACGCATGCTGTCAGCAGGCAGCATGTGTCTACTTCAGTTGACCTTACCCAATTATTTTATTACTCACTCTAACAAAGGTTAAGTCATTAATGTTTTAGGAAGCTATACTGAATAATATAGTTGTCAGAGATTTTCCATTAGAAATTAGGTAAATAGATGAAGGGTCATCATGGACGGAAGCTCGCTGAAATTGAAATTCAAGTTTCAAGGCAACAGCACTGCTGCCTGCTGTGCATGTTCTTGGGTCTCCCTTTGGGGAGTGGGAAATGCTTCCCTCTTTTTGACTTGCATAAATGACAGGAAACTCAGGCAAGGAAATCCTCTACAATTGTATCATTTTTAATTAGGACAGGGGAACCAGGAGGAAAGGCAGCTCAGTGTGCTCTTTATAGGCCAGTCAACAAACATCCGTTGTTGTGCTTCCACGTGTATTTTCAATTGTAAAACCGTGGGTTGTGCGTGGGTGGGAACACGCTGTGTGGTTCAGCACACACACTGACGTTACACCAGGGGAAATGTAACCCAGAGCCTCTGCTCAGAACCACAGTCCTATGTCTCACCCCCTTCAATTATCCCCATCTCCTTAATGCCCTTCTGTGCAGATTATCTGTGGGCACGGGTTACCTGAAGTATACTCTGCCCTCGCTGAAGGGACAGTGAAGCCATGTTAAAGGCCGAAGAGGGAAAACGGTTTCATATTTTATCATGTTATGATGTTCCCAGGTCTTTTCTCTCAAGGTTATGCTCATATCCCATCAATGGAGACTTCTAGGATTCTTGGGTGCAAATTCTCTCTGTGTTCCTTTTAGAACATTTATTTTTTATTAGTGTGGTTTAATACTTAGATTGTCATTC
Source organism: Zapornia atra (assembly GCA_013400835.1). Lineage (NCBI taxonomy): Eukaryota > Metazoa > Chordata > Aves > Gruiformes > Rallidae > Zapornia > Zapornia atra. Next base: position 22,065 of record VZTU01005969.1, on the reverse strand, counting down.
TGAGTTACCAAATTATACAGTACCCTGATCAGATACAAATATATCCTTTTGCTCCTTACCAAATACTGTAGCTAACTGTTGAACACTTCTTTGTATCATTAACACTCTCCCATCAATCAACTACTGAGTCTTTAATGCTGTTTTACCTTCTTTTTTTATATACTGCAGATTTCCTTCTATTGTCCCTAGTTTTATTAGGCTTAAATTTTCTTTGCCTTCCTGTGATAATTTTTGACATATTAGTGACTGTTATTTCCTTCCTTCCTTCCTTCCTTCCTTCTTTCCTTCCTTCCTTCACTCCTTCCTTCCCTCCTTCCATCCTTCCTTCCCTCCCTCCTTCCTTCCCTCCTTCCATCCTTCCTTCCTTCCTTTTCCAGAAAGGGGTCTTGATAAAGTTGTTAATTTTAATAGTTAAAATATTGTGGAACACTTGTCATGTACTGAAGTCTCCTGAAACACCAGAAAACTGATTTTCATTAAGATTGTTAAGTTTCTACTCTAATATGCTCTCAGATTTTCTTGTTTCTTAATTGTTTGAGGTTTTTTCCTATGAAAGTAGTCAGGCAGATGTGTGTACTGAAGTAAACACACATGTGTAAATGCCTACTCAGCACAAACACATGCACATGTAACAGATTGTGGCTGAGTCTGTACTCTGTCTGCCCTTACTTGATGCAATTGGTTGTGAGCATCAATTTTCAGGCCACCACAAGCTTCCAACCTCATGATCATTCCAGCCCTTCCCACCCCCGTCAGGTCTCTGTGTATGCCACCTGCTCAGTACTGGAAAATTATCATCAGTAATTCCTAAAATCTCTGATGGAGCTTTACTGCTGTCTTCACAAGACTTCCATTCTCCATGTATCCACAATGACAATGACATTTTTATTTTCATTTATCATTGACAGGCTTGTTTGGGGGTTTTAATTTATTTTTTTAAAGCTTTTTATCCCTCATGATTCAGTATTTTCCAAACATTATTCATACCTGCATGTGATTTGCCAGAAAAAAAAACCCCAATTCAATCCAGTTCAATTCAGATTGATTTTCAGTTATAACCTTTGCACTTAATTATCTTACAGTGGCTAATGACATTTTATTACATTATGTTATTAATGCAATGATATACAAAGAAATTAAACTTTGGGTATAACTGAGATCTAAATCTTACCCAAGTGACAATAAATGTAACGCAGCAATAGATAAAATTAAAGCCTAGCCAGTGGCATGGTATTGCTATTTTCCTCATGATTTATTTGATACTGAAGGAAACCAGTAACTGACAGAGGAATTTCTTTGACTTGATTCTGACTGACAAGATTTCACATATGCTGGGAGATACTTCGTTGCAGTTTCTGTAACAAGGCACGCTGCTGTCCTGATTTGTGTGGGTTTTACCTAAGATGTGATATAATTCTTCATAGATCTACTTTTATTATTCATCAGTGGGGTAGCATATGAGCAAACACTAAGCACAGGAGCTATTGCTGTCCTCCTGTTGTCATTACATATTTGATTTGGCAAATTAATAAGATGACTGTAAAAAGCTGTTTATATGAGAGAAGCATCACTGCAGAGTTTGGGCCCAGAAAACGGTGATGCCTTCCTCCAAAACCGAATCCATGATGGAAATTTCCAAGCAAATCACTTTGACAGATTATTGTTTTTACTGCAAGCCAGACCCAAACTGGAAGATAGCAGGCTTGCAACCTGGAGTTGCCCAATCTACTGCATTTCCCTTCTTATTCCTTACTCAAAAGTGGGTTGTACTTGACTTCACTTTTGTAAATATATTGTTACAGAAAATACACTGGATACTGGATTGTGTATACATATATATATATAGTGAAACATGCCCAGACACTACTTTTCTCATTCTATATTCAAATCTCCTCAATATTAAAGTAAAAGTAATAATCTATCACAATAAAAAACAAATACACTGCCCAAAAGATATTGAAACCTGTTCCAACTGTACCTCACAGAGCTGAAACAACTTTTAGCCAAATGAGAAAAACATAGACAGATCCCAGTTCACTTTTGTGCATCACTAAACGAATCATAAGGTTTCTAGTACTTGTAGAAATCAGTGGGAACACTACCTTTGTTCTTCAGGTGTTGACATGCTTGGGGGCACCTAGAAGGAATCTGCTTTTATTTCTACCCGTCACAGGCAACAATAACCCAACAGTTGCTTTGGCAGGTCGCTTTGACAGCTGCAGTAAGGCCACCGTGCGATGTCTGTTCCTGTTCAACTCCATGCAGGTTTCTGCCTTGGCTCTTTCACATTCCTCCAGCAGTCATTTCTACCCCAGGCAGAGAAGCTCCTTGCACGGGGATGCATGATGTGAGAGGACACGTCAAGAAAAATCACAGCTTGCTTTGTTTCCACAGCTCAGCAGTCCTTGGGCACTTCAGCCTCCACTAAAATTAACCTACGTTTGTGTCCAAGGCAAGGACGAGCCTCATGTCTTCCACCCCTCCACGCTGTTACCTGCCACAGACATCCCCATCACAGCTGTCATCAGAGTACCTACTGGGTGAAGAAGGCTGAAGTGTAAGAGGCAGAAAACAGGTAAAACAGAGAATCAGTGTTCTTTATAACCTCAACAAATAGAGAGAAAAGAAATTTCTCCCAAACTGTTACAATTTTTGGCCGTCACTTCTTCCCTTATTGTTTTTGACAGTGGTAGTTGATGGTCAAAACGAAGGTGGGCCATTGCTGCCTACACCTGAGAGGATGACATCTCAGTGCTCATGCAAATTTGTTTTACAAAGTAATCACTGAATGATCAGCCTCAAGGTAACAAGCAGCAGCAGGCAGCCGTAGGGAAGTGCCTTGTCCAGTGCCCTGTCTGTTGCCTCTGTGCTCAGCAGTTGCACGCCTTGGTAGTTAAACAGCATCACTGCCAGCTTTCTAACTTCTCCTCGAAAATCGGCATCTTGCAAGGATGCTTTCCAGGGAGCCACCACAAATCACAGAATCAGTAGAAGATACTGAGTTGGAAGGGACCCGTAGGGATCATCGAGTCCAACCCCTACGCTGGGTTTATTTGATTTTGACGTTTCTGAGGCTTTAAAAAATTGATGGTGACGCCTACCTCCTGCGTACCCCGTGACCTCTGATCCCTTCCCCATCCACAGCACTCGGGGAAATAACATTCTGTTTGAAAAAAGAAGGGGGCCCCTCTCCCAGCACCACTCCCCGGGGTCGCAGCCCCGGCGGTCAGACGGGCCGTGCCGGGCGAGGGCGCCCCGCGGTCCCCTCCCCGTGCCGGGGCGGTGTCGGTCGGCGCCCGGCGGGGGCTTCCCGCAGGCCGGGAGGGGCGCTGGGAGGCGGTGCCGTGGGCGGCGGTGCCATGGCTGGCGCTGGGGGTGGTGGCGGCAGCAGCCGGCCCCCTTCGAGTGCCCCGTGTGCCTGGAGGTGCTGCACCGCCCCGTGCGGGCGCCCTGGGGACACGTGTAAGTGCCCGGGGCCGGAGCCACCGGCAGCCTGGGCTAAGCGGCTTCCCGCTGCCCGGTCCCGGGATGTCTCCCGCAGGCCGAAGCAGGCGGGTGGTCGGGGTGTGGGGCGGTGGGAAAAGTTTGGGGTGAAGACACCCGGCGAAAAAGCCAAGGGAGAGGGGCAAGCCTGTTTGAACTGACTAGACAGAGAGGAATCAGCTTTCATCAGTGATTTAGGTAGAGTGATTAGTGTACAGGTAAGGGTACAGCAGTAGCACCGCGCCAGCCCGTCTCCGTAAGCGGTGGGCACAGGCAAAGCAGGTAAAGCACCTCTGGAAACAGCTCCTTTGCGACTGAAATTACCTCGAGTTACTGAAATTACCTTAAATGAGTTGTGTCGTTTTCTCTGCTGTCTACAGAGAAGTTGTTTTCCCTGTTAAATACCTAGAAACACGCCTAGATTCCTCCCAGTTAAATCTGCTTAAAGGGTATGCCAGACAATCAGTTCTGGGATAGCTGCTCTAGGATAAGGCTGGTTATTTCAGACCCCTTGAAAAAAAAATAAAAATCATTGCATAAAAAAACATGTTCTGGAGTGAACGTGCTCTGGTTCACATTCCAAGTGAGTATGTCTAATGATTGCCTTCACCACAAGTTTAATGTCAGCCATAATTGGAATAACGCTCCCAATCTCAATCTTACCCAGATGTAAGCACAGCATAAAGATCAGCACAAAGGGATGTATGCAGGTGTAAAATGCAAGAACAAACATGAACCACCTGCTAGTGACTCCCTTCACAAAAGTGGCACCTGGCACAAGTATCCTTCTAGGGATAATGGCTGGCAGAAGTATGGCTTAAGCTGCTGTTTTGGAACAATTTCTGGAAAATATAATTCATAGCGTGTTTCTAGACCCATTGTTGGCTTCAGAAACTATAGGCAATTTCCAGAGTTCCTTCTCAACAGAGAGACAGATAAAAAAAAGCTGCATCCTTTCTACTGTTTGCCTGGGATGGCTTGTTTTTGTTCCTTATTCCAGGTGACAGATCATGGAAAATGACGTGCTCCTGAGCTGAGACATACACGTATGTATGTATGTATGTATGTGAAAAAATGCAACTCATCCTCAGTACCTTCAAGAACGAGTGTACTAGCTTTTGTTGGATGTGAGAAGTGTTGTACGGTGCCTAAGAGTCTTGAGACGATCGTTTGGAGGGTAAAGAGAGGGAGGGGAAAAGTAGGGCTTTAGCGATGACTAGGGTCACTATCCTGAGACGCTTAGGTCTTATTTCATCTACCTTCTCTGTTTTAAGTTTTGGGTTTTTGTTCTCCCTGTTCAGGTACGGACTGAGCAAGTAAAGCAGAGTGATAAATTCGGTTGAGGGTGGAGGGGGTTCTTTTCTTGCTGAACCTGAAATTCTTTCAAATTGTTTTTGTGCTCAAACAAATCACCGAGTAATAACAAAAGACTGTGCATAATGGATGGGTGGAAGTGTTTCTTGCCAATCCTTGTATCCTTTATGTTATCTTTATTTTAATTTTTTTTCCTTTCTGCTACTGACAGTTTTAGGGGGAGGGTGAACAAACTGGCAAAGGGTAATCAGATTTTTATATTGTGTGATATTAACAGGGGAAAAGCTCTCAGACAGCACGTGTGAACCTTGCGCAGGGTTATTTATAGAAGACTCTGCTGTTTGTCAGGGAAACAAAGGAAACCTTTTCAACCCCCTCTAAAGTACAGGAATAATCTAAGCTAAAACCTGCCCGAGGGCAAACCGTGTGTAACAATTCCGAGTTTATCCTTGGACACAGGGAGCCTGCTGGGTCTTGGCTGTGCTCTCTTTGCACTTTGTGTAATCATTTATACTTCTGTGAAGTAACTGCAAAATACCACCTTCTGTCTGACTAGGGCTCCGATTGTATTTTACATGGCTCAGTGGAGCTATATTGAAGAAGTCTTCCGAAGAAGAGATTACATCTGAAATCCTCCTGTAGATCGACCACAGGCTGCTAAGTGCCTTAGAAATGTTGTCGCAGAACACACTGGCAAGCTTGGCAAGTCGTTTTACAGTGGTTTACAACGTTTTTGAGTCAGTTCCCGACTCCCCTCCTCTGCCAGAGTTGCCATCTACATAGCAGAGCTGGCGGGGGCAATGTGGACCCCTGGCTTAGCAGCTCAGGTGCAAAGGTTGGCAACTGGGAAAGCGGGTGGATTTGCACTAAAATGCCCAACTGAGTAGGAGTATCTGAGAGATACCTTATGCTGGGCTGGAGGGTTGAGAGAGGAGGCTGAAGGAAAGGTGAGGAACCTTCCACAGAGGTTAACCTCCTAAATTGGCACAGGATGTGCCAGTGGTTTGAGTGACCTGCCGATCACGACTGCAGTGATTTGTGGTTTTAGGTGTCCCTGGCTCCCGCTGCTTCTGCTGCAAGCTGTGAGGAGCAGCAAGTAGAGGGACGCAAGCGCAACTTTATCGTAGAGGTGCAAGGACTTTTACCTCGCCCTTATGTGTCTGCTGTCTGCACTCACCCATTGTTCACAGCATCGTGCTCGCTGAGGGTTGCAGTCTGCCACCACAGCTCCTTCTAGCCCCTCCAAAGCCAGAGGGGGGTCAATCAGTCGTTGTGCATCCTTTCTTTTGTCAGTCCTTGCAGCCCCATACTGTCACTCTTCCTCAGACACTCCAGATCCCTATCTCGATGTGGTGGGGAGCAATAATCTAATGTAAAGAAAGGCGTCTCCTGACCCATTAGTACCGGGGCTTTGCAGTGGTGCTCAGACAGTGAAGGACAGTAATGTCTTGAATATCTACAGACAGATTCACCAAAGCTTATCTGTCATATCCGTAACTGACAAAAAGCTTTCAGAAGCAGCTGCAGAGACCACTAATCCAATCTGCTTTTATTACTAAAATGGGAGAAGTGAAGTGACTTGGACACTCGGAGAGGTAGGTATGCTTTTACCCAGTCCAAACCCTGTGATGGCTAGAAAAATAAACCACTTATCACACCACAACCTAACACTTACCCTGCTACTGCTGCCTAAAACGTAATTCTCCCAACTCTTGAATTCATGGTATAGTTGAGAAATTTCCTCATCTTAACAACCTGGAGGAATTTCCTTATCTTAACAACCTGGATTCTTGGCCATCCTATAGGAGCTGCATGGAGTATTATTCTGTGTATGGGCTCAGGAAGACTAACAGTAAGATATCAGTATGTGTAGTTGTGATGTTTTCCAGCAGTAACACACACACACAAACAAAACAAAACAAAACAAACCCCCAAAAACAAAACAAAAAGAAAGAAAGAAAGAAAGAATCTTTGCTGTGATGACACGTTTTGAAGTCGTGGACTGCAGGCTTTACCTGTCCTACAGGGGCAGGATTCCTCACTTCTGCTCTGGAATGGGCCACATACATTTCAGTGCCGCATACCAGGATGCTCAGCTGGTCTGTTGTCAGTGCTCTGCTTATCACAAGCAGGGCTGCAGCAACAATACCTATAAATTTCTTAACATCATACCCTCAGAAGAACAAACGCTCTGCAATGCAATGCTGGGGATGCCATGTGGTGCAAAGTTTTGACTTTGCTATACCCTGCCTTATTTGAAGCACTTTTTGGGGGGGATTATCACATATGGGTTTGTTTCTTTGTATGGATTCTGTCATTCCTGTATTTCTGCAAGTTTAAAGAATGATGCGTGGGCATGCCCTTACTGCTGTGCTTATCTTCCTTCTGAAGGAATTCCAGCTACTGATATTGCCAAGAAGATGGAGACACATACCGGAATTGCACAGAATAGGAAACACAAGTTTGCAGCCTTGAACAACACATAACTACTAAATAATTCCAGAAATGTACCCATGCACGGGAACTAGCACTATTAAGATCCCTTTTTAAGGGCATGTCTAAATAGAGAAACTCCACCAGCATGATGATGGAAGAATAAATTTTTGTGATTTATCAAGTTCCATATCTAAAAGAGCTCTAAAACACAACCTAGTGCTGATATAAATATTAAGATCAAGCCAAACATAAGGAACCTGAACCTTCTTGACTCCCTACACTGGCTTTGTCTGGAGAAAGGACAAATCTTTTTTAAAAATATATGTTATGACTGCCTAATTATCAAAATCCTGGCCACAGTTGCAAAAACAGGACAAAGAGAGAAAATTTTCTTATTTTTTAATACTTTTTTTAAAACACCCTGCCCCTTTTGGTAAAGCTACCTAAGCTGAGCTTGTTTCCTTAAATCTTAATAATGCCTTTGAAACATCACTTACATGCGAAAGCAGTTTTAGATGCTGCTGTTTGGACTGGAACGTGTTAATCGTGTTTCATCAAAACCAAGATACTGAGCAAAAGCATAATGGGACTTTGTGGTGGAGGACAGAGTGTGTGTATATATATATCAATAGGAAAAACAGTCAACCAAGACTGAATTAATATATGTGTACTTGAAAACTCACATAAAACAAGTTTTTTCTGCCACGTTGGTGAATGTTTACTCTGTGCCTCTTTCTGCATAATGATCACTCTTCAGCCCTGCTCTTCCCCCTTTTTTTTTTATACCCGTGTTGGTTTGTGGGAGGAGAATGTACGGTTTATATGTGACTCCCTCTTTTTTTTTTTCCCTCCTGGAGTTTATAACTTCTCCTGCCTTGACTACTGCAAAACAATACCCTTAAATTTTGTGCTATAAATGCAAACCAGCAAGTAAATGTGTGAACTTCAGAATGACTGCTGTTTGCAGGGCTGTAGGGAATTACCTGGACCATAAGCATAAGAAAAGCAGCACAAAAAAAAATGTTTCTTTGTTGTTAAGGCTATTGGTTCTTTACATTTTTGCTATGGATTCTCTATTTGCTACAAAAATGAAAAGCATGAACTGCAACACCTTGATAGTAACAATAGCTAAATATTGAATTTAGTTTCAATACTCGTTAAAAATCTGGTTTTGTGGAAGGAACCCAATTGTAACGGGTATGTTAAGGAGTGCTGAGCTCTGTACGGCTTAGTTAGGCTTCTCAATAAGTATAGCTTGTGATATATGTCCATCTGATTCATGTTAATATGGAATAATGTTGGGGGAATAATGACAGACCCTTGTACGGTCATGGGCCTGGGAGGGACAGTTTAAGATTTTGCATGTATTGAATGAAGTATATTGAAATAGCAACAAACTATATAAAGGATGTGCAAAGCTTTGCCTAAAGGGTCTTGTGGGGATTGCCAGGCACTCCAGCATGCCAATTTAAGCCGGTGGGCTGTGTTATCCCTTGAAGGTATATAAGCCAGGGACTGGAACTGTTCGGGGTTCGTCTTGGTGGGGCGGAGACTCCCAGTGCACCCGGTGCTGACTGTGCACCCCAGCACTGTCTGTGCACCCCAGTGCCGTTTGCTTGCCTTTATTCATTTAATAAATTGTTCAATTTGGTTAAAACCCTGTTTGGGACCAAGTCATTTATAACATAGCTGAAGCACAGCTTTTTGCTGTGCAGTGGCAGAACACAAGTCACCTGCTTATGGTTATCTGCAGGGGTTTAAGATCTTTCTTACAGCCACAGAAAGAGTGGGCTCTATTTCTTCCTTAAAACCATTAAGATACTTTGGAAAGGAGAACGCGTTCAACGCATCATAGCATTAAGGTACCTTTGTATGTCATCTCTGACATCTGGCAGTCTACCCTTTGGCAACGGCTCCTGCAGTGTCTCAGTCATGCCATCGCATGGATTGCTGCCTTAGTATAAACCTAATTTCATTTGCAGCTTCCACTCGGGGAGTGGAAATTGCAATGAAGTAACTGCAGCATGAGCATGTTTCATGCTGCTGCATCTGCAGTCAGGGCAATTGCTTGTAGTAGAGCTGTGGCCCAGGCAGCTGGTGCAGGGTTATATTCCATTTCTTCACCGAGGTTCACCTGAACTGGTCACCAATGCTTAAGGGTTAAGGATATCGAATAACCTGTAAGTAGGACTAATTCCTCTGCGCTGTTTCTGTGCAAATAATGCTTTAATACCTCAACAGGGCAACTTCATATCACTTCATATTCTTTCCTGTCATAGAAAACACTTCATGACTGTGCTTCATCAGATTTGTAGTACGGAGGTTCTGAGTTGAAGGGAATAAGACAGCCAATAGCAGCAGCAATATAAACTCCAAATTTTATCTTTAATGAGTCTCTAAAAAAGTTTTGCTCATGATTTCACTGAAGTCAGAATTAGACCCTCAGCTTGGAATATATATATATGGGGTTGTTTTTAATTATTTTCACCATTAAAACCAGAGAAAGATGTGAACCTGGAGGGTCCCTCTCCCCAAACTAGAAATACTTCCCTTTTGCCTCCCAAATTCCATTCCAAAATACTAAGGACCAACATAAGCGGCACATAAAATAATTTGAAACCAATAATAATTCACTGTCATTCATTTTACTCTGATAAGCTGAATGTTGTTGTTGCAATACTGAACCAGTTACAAAAATGTTGAGGAGCTGAGCGAGGAGGAGATGTGTTTTCTTTCTTAGGTATAGCCATGATGTTGTAGTTAGGCTTTGAATTAGAAAATATTCAAAAAGTGATGTATTTGCATGAATGTGTCACAGTATAAAACATAAGACCCTGCTGCTTCCCATGGCTTAGGTATGTCTGAGTGAGATGAGAGCTCATTTAAGAACTTGTGAAAAATATATAGAGGAATATCGCCCTGTACAGGAGCTGGGAGATGCTGTAACAAGGTAGATCTTAGTAAAGTCAAACTGTTAGAACAGCTTTCAGATGTTGTTGGTGTTTTTTTTTTAATTGGAACTTGTTTCTGTTTATAGAATTGAACATGAATACTTTACTAATATTTCAAAATCTTAATACTCAAATAGTACTTAATTTGTGTGTATGACTACAGAATAATACATTTTACTTTCCCTTACTATGATTTTGTTAAAATTTAGCTCCATGTGACCTGTTTTGTAGAAACAACTATTTTTACAAGCCAGCAGGTTTTGCTTTTTTTTTTAACCTTCAAATAAAACTCCTTCAAAATGTTTCCAGAGTGAATAACACTAGTAATAATCTACACTTAATGGCTCTCACCTAATAATTCCTTTTTCAGAAATAGTTTTGAATTAAGCAGGCTGTCAGCTTTTCTTACTTAAATACTTACAGTGCATAGAGAGAATATCTGTATTTACAGAATATATGTATGTCATATGTAAAAAATCCAAATTCTTTGTCTCTTTCATTCTCTTTCAGGGCAGCACCTGTTAGAGCAATCAACAGGTGTAGCAGTTCTAAGGTCTTGGAGTTGAATAGCCTTTGGTTTTGTCCGTTAACCACTAGGAACAATTTTGATAGCATTATTAAAATATATTTCTTATAGATGTATCTCTTCTCTTTGCTGCCTAAATTCCTAAATTACTTATTTTTCAGGTTTCTTGCACAGAAGAGCTATCTTTTCTGTTGTTTTGATTGCTCTTTTGATGCTCAGAAAAAACTGAAGGCTTGTCCACACGCAGCTGAGAACTTCGTTAACCTGAAAACAGTCTTCCCACCATACAATGAGAGCACAGTCTGTACTGAAAACGAAGCAGGAATCCTCTGCAAGAAAGTGTCAGTACTTAATGAGGGCTCCTGAGAGTTGGCAGTTTGGTGAACACACGCTCCAAGTGTACCGCAGCAGTTAAACGGTGCTTTTATCAAACGTGGTAGTGGCCGTGCTCAGTACTTTCATCCATTCTTCTCTGAGGTCATGGTTATGTTAAGACTTTTTCTGGATCAATATCCTGACACGCTGGCACAGTTCTGTGCAGTGTTCTCAGCGCCCATTAGCAAGGCTGACTTTTTTGCCTGCATGGCATGTGTCACACCCAGGTACATGTCATACACCCATGCTGCATTTTAGCCGTGCAGCTTCTAATGCCGTGCAGCTTCTAATGACACCTGACTGAAGAAATGTGAATACTTCTACTGCTTTTAGTACTAAGAATACATCCATTCTCTCGGCAACCATCAACAATCTACTACCTCTTCTTCCCAGATATTCCTGTCCTTATTGCCAGCGTGACATAGATGAGGGTGAGCTAACGGGCCACTGTTTCACTTACCACAGATTGGAAAGGAGAGCAGTGGTTAATGTGCATTAGTATATATTTTACTGAATTCACATGTTAAATTCACGCATTACTGATAGGAGAAAATGGACGATGATGAAATATATTCAGTTGTTTATTTGGTTCCGACAGGAGAGGAAAAACTTGCCCATGGTCATTCCCTCTCACAGTAAAGTGTCATACATTTAGACTATTAGCACTCCTATCGTTGTGAGCGCTAGGAGGAGGAGCAAAACGTTGTAGGAAGTCTTACAAGCAAAAGAAGAGAACAAACATCATTAGGCTCGGCGACTTCCCTGCTTTTAATTTCTACATGTGCTATTTCTACTGACCTAAACTCAGGTGCACAGAGGCTGTAAGGTTGCACTGTGACCCTGTTTGTAAGATTGAGATCCATCAGCTGAGCCTCAGATCCCAAGGAGCGTAATTTACTCCCCTGATCATTACTTGCTGAGGCATTTCAGACTCCAGTTCTCCCGTCTTGCAGAAGGGGTGGTTTAGAGAGGCTGCAGACTGAAGGACTTGCAGACAAATCAGTCAAGGTTCCTGTTTCCTGCAGTGGGTAGGATGGGGAAACCCACTCCATTCCCTTCTACCAGTTTTCACCACTTTAACCATGATCACATTAGTAAGTAACCCTGGAGCCAGAGCTCCAAGTAAATTAAAGGAAGCAATCACTCATGAGTGCATACTGTGTACACCTTTATCTGAGCTAATGCTTTGATGTATAAGATTTTGCCGAATTTTATGTTTTTCAAATTACACTCTGTATTTGCTTGGGTCAGCTGAAAGAATTGTCAATAATTATTATCACACCTATCAGTCTATAAGCTCTCTTTCTTCAACTCAGGACAAATAGCCGTGTTGTGTAGCTGTAGGGCAAAAAATAAGCCTTAAAACATAGAAAATTATTAAATCCTTTGCTCAGTTCAGAATTGCATATACAAACTGGTCCTGAGAGACTTGTAATATGCAGAGCTTCTGTTGCACATTTCTTTGAAACCTAATGGAAAAGGTAATATTCAGAATTGTGTTTGCCTACAAATAATACAAAAATTGTTTTACAAGGAAATGAAAATGTGATCTTTTAAGTCATACTGGTTTTGTAGCTACTTTGGTTGTTTTCTAAACTATAGACACCACATCATAAATACAAAGCAAAGAAAGGTGCACTTTGCTGACCCTTTCCTTTCATTCTGAAACATCTTTGGAGTAACTGTTTCAGGATTTCAGGACTACCTGAATCAAGGTGTAGCTATTGCAACCTTGCTATTTCAACCTTAGAGTAAGCACACTGGACTTTCAGTTCTAAAAAGGCATAGGATTTTTTTTTGGTGTGTTGTATCATTACCATAACATGTCATAAAGCTATTTTGAGTACACAAATGGTGTATTCACATATGGTGTATTCCATGATAATCACCCTTTTGGCATACGCACAGCGTTCTCATGATATCGCTTGGAGAAATACCTGTTGCACCAACTGCAGCCCCTGAGTTAGGAAGAGCCCCCAGGTAGCAATCCAGCTTTCCTTTAGATAAACTCTTTTGGGCACTTCTGTTGTAACCACACACATGAATTAATTTTGTATTGATGACCAGAGACATCCTCTATGTTTCTTGTAGCAGTTCATCATCAAAACAGGGGCTTGGATGATAAACAAAGGGATTATTTGTTATTAATTTACTGTTTGAATGATAAAACTGATACATTAATTGTTTGGATGATAAACATATTTTGTTTTGAATAAAACAAATGCTTTTGTGTGACTCTTCTCTTGTAGCTAGTAGAGGGGGATATACTAACCATCAGGTCTACACAGGTTGACAGTCCTGGAGATATCTGCAGGCATGAATTACACAGCAGGGATTAGCATATCTGACACTTGATGGGACAGTGTGCTGTGCCCAGCAGTATTCCTCTTGCTCAGAGAATGCCATTTGGCTGTAGTAGATGTATTTACATCACATTTCTGGGGTTTTAAACACTGATAATATTTTTTCTGCAAGACCTCAAAGAGGAAGGTCGAACACTACCTTCCATTTATTTATAGCACTGTCCAATTTGCTGTTTAACACCTGGGAGAAATTCAAGCTATTTCAGCAGAAATTTTAGAAGGCATCTTCAACACAGGCACACATTCCATTGAGAAGATTACATAGTGAGCAATGGTATTTGCGAACTACTGGACTTGGTTTCTTTACGTGTATCTTCTTCCACACCTTTTATGATTGAGAGTTCATGAAAAGAACTGACCAGGTCACCACACCACAAAGTCACAAAGTGTGGCAGACCTGTAGAGAATCAGCACAGTCTGCCACTCAGAGGTGCCAGCTCATGGATTCTGTCCTCAGCTCTGTTGCCGTCTAAGGGTGAGACAAGGGAAAGTTACTCAGTCACCTCATTTCTTGACAAGTGGTCTTCATCTGAGTGTTGTTTATAAATGACTTGGAGATCCTCAAATGAAAACCTACACCCATTCAATGAAAGTTGTTTCAACATCCTATTTTTATTCTGCAAGAACCCAAGAGGACACAGTTGTACTTCTGAAAGGTGCTGCAGCTGTTTGCTGTCTGAGTGAGCTGTAAAATAGGAAATGCAGCACAAGAATTAGCACGCTGTTGAGATTTCTCAAGAATATCAGTTAGTGTTTTGCTATATTTAAGTTTGATACTAATCCAGACAAAATCCCAAAGAGAGATGTAAAACTTTCTTTTTAATGGGATAAAAGCACTAAAGAAAATAATGTTAAAATGGAGATTAGGGGTGAAGAGCCATCTTAATAATTTGAACCTATAATCCATGCACTAAAAATACTGTGGGTTTTTTTTTTTCTTAAGCAGTTTTTTTTTTTTTTCCAAATTAAATTTCAGTTGCATTTTTAAAATGTGTGTTTGTTTGTTTGTTTCTTTAGGATAAAACAAAATATTGTCAGTTTCTCTACCTAAAACACAAGTCCTGAACTCGCTGCTGGCTGGGCATACAGATACAGCAGCGCTGACAGCAGCCACTCCTGTTTACAGGTTCAATTCAGGAGCAGGCCAGTCTTTTGTGCATCGATGATGATGTTGATGATGTAATGCTGAAAGTAGATGACAAACAAGAACTTTTCAGATGCTATGGGACTAAACAAATCGAAATACCCCACAGGATAGTATCAAGCATACTAGCTACTGCCAGAGACAGTACTACTGACTCCAGAAGATCGCACATCAGTTTCCATTTGCAGTGCAAGACAAGCCTACAGCAATTAGCAACGTTGGTAAGTGAAAGCCATTTCAAAATGGCAGCAAGTAGCATGCTTGTAATAAAAAAATAGAAACATGGCCAAGAGATCGGCAGTGTCTGTTAACTAAAGTATGTACAGCTTTTTACGTGTACAGAATAACACAGTATCTTTCAAAGGTGCAGTTGATCTGTAAGAAACTAAAATTCATGCTCATGCACTGAGGCGTGCACAGTGACTAAGTAGCTTTAATGACAGTAACATGTTGACAAGGAACTTTCCTATAGACTTTAGGTCTTACTAGTTTTTCCTCAAACCAGAAAGTGGCTCCTTTGTGAAAAGGGTAAGATTCAATGTTTCACGTGCCTCAGAAAGTTGCTTTCCTTTCTCTTTGAGAACTGGCTTTGGGAATGAAAACTCTCCAGACAGCTGGATGGTGGTGCTCCGGAGGGTGGCGTTGGTGGGAATATTTGAGTAATTAAAAAAAAAAAAGGAAAAAGGTGTCTGTGAGTGTTCTTTGTTAGTAGTGATACTGATACACCTGGCAAAGCAAAGGATGTCCTTTCCCTCCCATGTGGCAACTTCTGATCCCCCTGCAACTACACAGCGACACATCCATCTTTGCTCGCACAGAACAAATGCCTGCCCCTGTCATATTGGCACGGAGATGTGCTGCTCTTGCAGCAGCAGCATTGCCAAGAAAACCACAAAAATAGCAGTTGTAGCAAAAGTAGTTACAATAGCTGTGAAAAGGTGATTTCTTTGGTGGCAGTCATCCATCCCCTGCAAACGGCAACATTTTATGAGCAGTTCTACAAGTTTTCACTGTTGAGATTTCATTTCACAAGTACATTTTATCATGAAGAATAAAGAGTTGGCAAGGCCATTGGTTTCATTTAATCTAAAAAGATGAGTTTAAAATGCTTCCCTTCAAATGAATGTGTTTTCATAAACTTCAGCTGCCTGATTTTCCTTTACATTGTTGTCTATGTCAATGGCCAAAACTACATAAGATTTACAAGGCTGGTGCCATGCTATATATTGCTCTGTGGTTTTACTAGTTGTCAACTCCAAGGTCACAGCTTTATTAAATGATCAAGATTTACAATAACGTTAGCAAGAGCGTGAATGCCTGCACACACACCTTCCTGTGGTTTACTTCCTTGAGGTCACCTGTGCGATTCCTCCCCCTGCCAACAGCTACTAATCGATAAATACTGCGGTCTCCCATGCAGAGTTCAAATGGACCCATCGTGTGCTTGTAATAATAAATCTTTGCTTTCAACACCTGCCTTCGCAGGACATAACCCTCTTTACCTGCAGTAATTAATTTAACTTCAGAGCAGCCTTAGTTGGTGATTAAAAACATGGCTCCCCTTTTACAGACTGAGAAATTGAGGCACAAGGACGTGTTTTGCTGAAGTCATTCAGGAAGGCTGAAAAGACTTGGAAGCCCATCTCCCGGTGAGTAAAGTGAGGCTGCTGCCTAGCATCGGAACTGAGGCTTCTCTAGTTCTGCCTTTTAATGTACTGTCACAGCATGGATAGGATGCACCTGAAGCTGGCTATACAGCTGTGGTACGGCCCTAGCTGTAACAAACACACGCAAGAAACATTCTGTAGGCTATTTACCACTTCAGGTATAGTTCTGTCTTCTTCTGGCTGTGCTTGCACTGTTGAAGAGATTCTGGCCACCAACTGCCACTTGTTATCTGTCATGACTGCTCAGATCTACTGATCTGACTTCCTACATCATTTCAGGGAAAAAGATAATCAGTTAATTGCTCTAAGAGCAGATTGTTTTGTTTTGTTTTTTTTTCCCAGCTCATGAACAGCTCAGCTAACCCTTAGCAGTCTCTAATAGAGAAGCAATGAGCACAGGGGAGCAGTAACCTCCTGAGCTAGCACAGTCATGGTTACAAAAGGGTAGCTTACTGTAAGGCCCCAAATCCCAGGTATGTCATGTCCCAGGAGACCTCTCTCTAGGGAGTTGTGCTTTTTCCACCAGATTTTCTCCTGACCTGAACAATGGGTAGTAAGTATCCCAGCCCAGGTGACCTAACTCTTAGATCTGTAGCAACCCCAGACGTGCCTCCCATCAGTGTTTCAGATCTCACAGTACTTCGAGGCATTCAAATTTTGCCTCTACAAGGTTCATAATGAAGGGCAATCACTGGCTCTTGCTCTCTATTGCTTAGGAAGATACTAACATTTTTAGCTAGTCAGGATAGATCCTGAATAAGAAAACAGAGCCAGCATAATTCATAGAATCACAGGATAGTTTGCCCCTCATTCTCACCTGAAGATAGACATGAGCTTCAGCTTTGTTTCCTGCAGTTCCCTGTCTCCCCTCCAAACCATGAGCCCAGGTGTCAGCATGGGCATTGTCTCTTGCTGTGGATGACTGAAAGATACAAGGTGCTCTGATGAACACCTGAAGCCCAAATAATTTTGAAGTGCTGAAAATGTAGGTGAGCCACAGGATCTCCCTACCTAGTGATCTCCTCTGAACATGTAGCTATCGCACAGACAGCTGCAAGCCAAGGAAGCAGGGAAAATGAAGGACACATTTCCCCTCAGCCCTTGAATCTTAGTTTTATTATTAACTACTATAATCTGCACAGAGGAATATGTTCGGAAAAAAAATACAATATCTAAAAATCCATTTGTTTTTAAAGTATTGCCAGCATTTTGTTTGTTGCTTACCTGCCAATACTTATGTTCAAAGGAGGTCAGTGGTAGATGTGATTAACAGGTCCAAAGTCTTCTCAACTTGAGACAATTTTGGCATTACTATTTCACTATAATATTTTTACAACTCCTTATTCTAGAAAAAAGCAGAGAGTCGTACTGCTGAATTAAGATTCTGGCAAGTGCTATTCAGGAGGCAGAATTCCTGGCCCAAATATTACTAACGCTAAACTACTGCAAAAATTAAGGCAATTGATGCCTAGCTGAGGCACTGGTGTTTTAGTGAGGCCTAGCTAAGGGCATAATTAACATAACTGGTGCCTAGCTGGCTTAATTAACACCACTAACATCCCACAAACCCAATTTAATTGCGTGAAGAACATAATTTATCTCAGAATGAGGTATACTTGAATTAGAAGTAGCAAGGGAACCTTGAACAGAGAAGCACATTAAAACCAAAACGTGTGTTTTTGCTGATACACTAAAATACATTCGCTCTATAAATGAAAAACGAAGCAAAAACTATTCTCCTTCGCTATTGCCAGAAGATAGTCGTAAAGGCTTTCCTCTGGTGTAGGGTCCAGCCCTCACGGGGCCCCGGCTCCCTCCCCCGCCCGCTGCGGCCTGTACCGGTCCCTCGGCGCTGCCCGACGGCCGTGCGGACCCAAGCGCCTGCGGAAGGGGAGGTGCGAGGCGGCGGCACCCGCAAGCCCCGGGAGGGCGGTAGGGCCGACGGAAAGCGATAGGCGGAGCGGGGAAGCCTCCCGGGCAAGGCGGAGCGGAGGGAGGCCGCTCCGCCGTGTCATAGCAGCCCCGCCGGGCCAGGAGGCGATCACCATGGAAACCCAGGCCCCGGTCCCGCCCCTGCCCCCCGCGGGAGAGCAGCGGCGGGGCGTGGGTGCCGCTGGGAGCTCCGCCAGAGCTGAGGCCGGGCCACTGGAAGGCGGCAGCCGGCGCTGTGGCTCCCTCCCCGGGCACCCTCAGGTAGAGCGCGGAGCGGGGGCGACTCCCGGGCCGGGGAGGGAAGGAGGGAGAGGCGGGGCGTGCAGCGCGTAGGCCGGGGCCGCTCCCCCCCCCGCCTCCGCCGCAGCCCGACCCGGCCTCCCACCTGGTGCCAGGTGCCCACCCGCCATCTTCTACCGGACCCCCGGCACCCTCCGCCCCACGCCTCGGCCCGAGGCTGCCTGGGGGCGGCCTGCGAGAGCGGAACGGAGCGCAACTCGCTAGGGCGGGGCTTGTTTCTCGTCCCCGCTCCGCAGGGAAAGGCCCTGACGGGTTGCCATGGCCGAGGGAACCACCGCGGNCGTACCCCCCCGCCCCCTTCACAAGCCTTTTCCTAGTCTCCTCCGCGTCCCCCGCCCCCGCGGACAGACCCTCGGCCTGGAGCCGGCAGAGACCGGGGGCGTAGCAGGATCCGCGGAGCTCGTTACCGCACGCCGCCGGGAGCTGGCCGTGAGGCTGGCGTGCCGAGCGCCTCCCGGCCTTCCCTCCCTCGGCTTTCTTTTGTAGCGAACGAGGACCGCTGTGCCGGGAGAGCCGCCTCTTGCAGCAAGCCCTCGTTGTCCGATCCGGCGGTGGCGGCCGAGTTTTGCAGGCGACGAGAGCGTCTTACCGCGCCTAACCTAACCCGCGGTTTTGGCTTTGTAGTCGTTTCCTGCCCGTTTTCAAGCGAGGACCCTTGCGGGGCAGTTCTCCCTCTTCAACCCGTTTATCCGTAGCGGGGAAAGCGGACGCTTTTCAGAGGAACGTTGTAATTACGAAGCGCGGCCGCGTAGAAAGGCGGAGTAGCTTTGGCAGTTGCTGCGTGAGGACAAGAAAGTGAGAGGGGAGCTGCAAGAGCCGATGAAGGGGGGTATCTTTGGAAGCGCATGCTAAATGAGGCTTTGCAGTGTTTTTGGCTCCGCTTAAGGACAATAAACAGGAGTTCCTCTGATAAGGTTTTTTTTTCCAGTGTCATGTGCGTGCTGCACCATTTAATATCTCATTAATGATCAATCTGGTGTACAGCTCAGGAATAGCAGTCAGTAAAGAGGAAGATCTTTACCTAAAGCGCGCTGCCAAGTTCCCCTAATTTCTATTTACTTCTACGTAAGCACCATGATTTCATTTTGCTTATGAAGATTTCCATTCAGTTGACTACTCCTGCAGTACCTTTCCCTCCTCCACCTCCCCCCACCCCACCTTCCCCAGCCTAATGATTGCCCATCTCTCTTCAAGGACAAAGTATCTAACTCTCTTCACGTTGCTAACCTGTGTTTGTGGTAACTTTCTAATTTAGGTTTTGCAGGAAGTGCTTCTTGACAGCAATCAGAGAAAGTGGAACACATTGTCCTCTCTGCCGGGGGAGCGTGACTAAAAAAGAACGAACGTATCCTAAAAGGGCTCTAGATGTTGAAAACAGTATGAAGAAAGCTTCTGGGGGATGTAGATGCTGTGAGAAGCAGGTAGAGTAAAACTTTACAAAAAGTTGGATAATTTTTCTTCACGTTTTCAACCAGACGCGCTTTTACTGTGCGTCGGCTTTGTTTTGGAGCTAAAGAGCCTATAGCAGTTTCAATTCAGCTTTGTAGGGCTTGTGCATATACTAAGCATGCAGCGCCTGCTAGGAATGCCTAACAGGTGTAAACTGAAAGAGGATCTTCTATTGTCTATAAGGGCTTTTTAAGTGGAGTACCTTTTTTTCCCCAAAATTAATGCAAAAACTGGATATAGCTATAAAACTGGCAAAAGAAAAGTTAAACAGCTGAAAATGCAAGTTGCAGATATATGGAAAACCTCAGAAACTTTCATTGTGGAAATTAAAGTGCATAGAGCTACTGTAAAATTTAAAACAACAACAAAAATTATGTTGAATATTCTTGGTGCACAATCATATGGAATTTCCCCCAGCCTGTTTACATTCCCTTCATTCCCTTTGTAAAGCAGTCATTATTTTCAGAACATTATGTGAAATCTTGACCCCCACTGAAATCAAGAATAATCTCTCTTCTGCTAGAAATGGATGCAGGATTTCAGCCACACATTTTCTTTGTATCAAATTGCATCAAATCCTGGTACTTGTCTTCATGTTTGTTTCTTTTCACTTGGGACTTAGTTCTGCCAATGTGGAGATTAGGACTAGTAGAAAGCTGATCTGCTTGTTTTGTTCCACATGATTCATTAATTTGAAAAGCTAGGAGAAAGAAGCAATAACAAGTTGGTAAACTGGAAGGAAGAACCAAACAGATCCCCAGAAGAACTTTAATGGAATATAGGCACGATATGGGATGTGATCTTGTTCAGTGCTGAACCTGTAAGCACTTTCTGACAGCACTCTTAGACCTGAAATTCTGATTTAGGGCATGTCCTGCACAGCTGTCTTCTGACAAATCTGAGCAACTCATTGTTTTACCTTGCATTTAAGCTGGATAGGCAGCCTTAAGTTGGTGTTCATTCACCTCTTACTTATTGATTTGGTTTTCTACTTCACTTTTTTTTCTCATCAAAAAGAAAAGTTGTGTGTTCTCAGAACATGCCTAATACGAAAAGATCTTGCTCTGCACAAGGTAACAGCAGGTCAGAGAAGACTGAAGGAGCAGTGTTACTTATCCCATCCTCATGGTCCTCATGGTGTAGTTCCTGTGACTTTGTTTCAGTTAAATGGAGTTTACTGGCGTCTTTCACTCCTGAGAAATCTCTCTGTTGCCTGGCTGTTGGGGGCTGGGGGAGTGGGAACGTTCTCTAGTCTCACAGAGTATCACAGGATCTATGGAAAAAGGCATTGAAGATCTCCTGTCGGGGAAGAAAGTGTTCATGCTGAGAGGGGAGACACAAATTCTGGTTTCTGCTGCATA
>VZTU01005963.1:14294-34139 GCA_013400835.1 Zapornia atra | reverse complement strand
AGCACTGGGGGCACGATTGACAGCGATAGCTGGGATCCCCGCTTCAATGACGCCCCCTCTTCCGTTTCCCTGCCCACCAAGAACAGAAAGAACTTCAGTCAGCTTAAGCGAGCGAAACCCTACGGTTCCCTGTTCCAGCGGGCAAAACCCAGCAACTTCCTGCCCGAGCGAAAGCAGATCGATAAGATCAGGAAGAAGAAAAAGCTGAAGAGGAGGGAAACGGAGGTGTCGGCGGAGGAGGACTATGAGGAGAAGCTGCTGGAGCTGGAGGCTGAGGACTCTTACGTAGAGACGCCCATGAGCCCCTCGTCTGAGGGCGACCCTCAGTCTGCGGCCGAGCACTGCTCGGTGTGGGACTCTGACACGCCTTCCAGCGTCTCCTACCCCGCCGTGACGGCCGAGCAGACGGTGGAGATCCAGAGCATCGGCAAGAGAACGGTCATTCGGCAGGGCAAGCAGGTGGTCTTCCGGGATGAGGACGGCACCGGCGACGATGAGGACATCATGGTGGATTCGGGTAGGTGGCCTGGCTCTTGGATGAGGGTGAGCCAGGTGGAAGCAGTAGGGCTCTTGTTGATATCTTTGATGCTGTGCTTGTAGCACGAGGGAAACACGAAGGTGCTGCCTGGGTAGAATTAGGGAGCGGTTTGGTTTCCAGGGGGGAAAGGGGGGGAACTTGTTTGGCTGCTTTGCCAATAAACCGAGTGAAAAGCTGTGTCTCAACAGAAGCAGCTGGTTGGGCTTTCCTGTCTTATACCCTCTCGTGTGCCGCTGGCAGGCGACTTAAGAACACCTGTAGAAGTCATCAAAGTGCCTGTCTTTGAAACCCAGGTCATTAACTTAGGGTGATAGGTTCCCTGTGCGGGTGAGAGGGGCTGGCTGTGACAAGCATGGCTTTGCTGTCTCTCTCTGCAGATGACGACTCGTGGGACCTGGTCACTTGCTTCTGCATGAAGCCTTTCGCCGGGCGGCCGATGATCGAGTGTAACGAGTGCCACACCTGGATCCACCTCTCCTGTGCCAAAATCCGCAAGTCCAACGTCCCAGAGGTCTACATATGCCAGAAGTGCCGGGACTCCAAGTTTGACATTCGCCGTTCCAACCGCTCCCGGATGGGCTCGCGCAGGCGCTTTCTGGACTAGAGGAGGGGGGCGCGTGCTGGGGCGCTGCTTGGGCGGGCGGGTGAGCTGTGGATGCCAGCCAGGAGGCTGGGGAGAGCTCCCTGAACTGCTGCTGCTGCTCAGGCTGCAGGGCTGCCCGCCTGGCCTGCAGTACCGGGGACGAGGAATCGGCAAGGCCTGGGCAGCCGCGGCTGAGGAGGCTGACTGGTCAGAACTGCCGCCAGGTCCCCACCAGCTCAAGGGACTGAGCGAGCTCTCTGGGTTCGGTGGGGTTTTGGCCGGGTACAGCCATGGATTGGGTGATGTCTGGGGAATGTGTAGTGTGTTTGCCACATATGTTTTCTCATCCCATCGGAAAACTGCAAACCTGCTCTGCGCTCTCCTCCAGGGAGGAGGAGGAGGAGGAGGAGGGATCTGTGTGAAGAGTCTGAAAAGTAAATGGCCACATGTTTTAATTTTAATGTAATAGTATACCTGCCCATTTTTCCATATGTATCCATCTTTGATACTTTGAGGCTCCATAGGAGCAAGTGTCAACCTGCACCGGCCTCTGCGCGATTGGCCGCCCCTTCACAGGCCAGGGCAGCGGGGGAGCTCTGCGACTCGGCATCGTGTGAGTGGAAACGGGACTTCTTCCTGCGCCGAGGTGCCAGCGAGCAGCCCTTCTTCTGGACAGGCAGCGCTGGGTACTCGTTAGCCACGTTGGATTCCTCCTGGAAGGTCTTCACGGTGATTTCCCGTGACTTTGCTTGGTGGGCTCAGGTGTGTGTGTGTGTGAGGACACCGTTCGCTCCGTTTCCCAGCCCTTCGTTAAACTCTAAGGTGCTGTTTTTAAGATGACGATGACTCTCCCTTTCCTCAGCCCAGAATTCAAATGTGGACTGTAAAAGGGGCCGCAGTAAACTTAAGAACCTGGCAGCTCTGCTCTGGGATGCGATCGCTTCCATCCGATACCACCACTGAGCTGACTTCTGTTCTCACTGTTCATTTTTTGAGACTGGATTTCTAATCAAAACCCAGGAATCTTTAGCCTATCGGTTGTGAGTCGTACCGATAAAGCCAACGCAGGCTTTGCAGCTGGCAGGATGAAGTGCAATGAAGACCCATCCAGTGCAGGGGAGGACAGAAGAGAGCCAGGCCCCAGTGGACTCTGGTCCCTTGATGGGATTTGCCTGGGGCCTCGGCCTGAGGGGTATTGAGAAACCTGTCAGTGAATTGAGGCTCCTAGGCAAGGTGTTGCTCCCCGGTGACCCAGCAGAGCGAGCTGTTCTCATCTGCTGAGTGCCAACTTGTGCTACGCTTCGAGGCGTTTCTCTGGTGAGACCTCGAGGGAAGGGGAGTCGCTGGCTGGTGCGGTGGGGGAAGTGCTGGCAGGAATGTGTCCATGCCAGTCCTGCAGATGCCCTGTGTTGGACTGCTGCTGCCTTCTCTGAGCACGGGCTCACTGGGAGGCGAGTGACGACCAGGGCTCTCCCAGAGTCAGGAACCCTCCGTCGGACAACTGGCACAGGCTGCCACAGCTTCAGGCAGATGGTCCAGCCCCACAGCGTCCTGTGGCTTTGCTGTGGGGCTGCTGGAGTTCTGCTGGTCAGGGTGACACAGCTGTGTGATGTGCAGTGGATCTTCGAAGGTTCTGCATCTTTGTAAAGATCCTGTTCCACCAAGCTACAGCAACTGACGCTGGGTTCTGAGAACCAGCTCCAGCTTCTGCGAGACCTTCGCACTACCACAGCGGTGTGCTGCCCCCCGGAGCTACGTGGAACCATCCAGGAGTTTGCCAAAGACGTGCCCCCGCTGGCTGCCTGACTGTTCTCTGCAGCCAGAGAAGTAACCAAAGTTCTCCCATGCTGCCACATCACTCTGCGAACAGAAAGGCTTTGGAAGAGCCCAGCCGCCGCCTGCCTGGTGCCTTGGTGCTCACAGGTGTCTGTGAGTCGACTGGACCTTATGGAACGTGTTCCTGAAGCTTTTGGGGGAGAAATGGCAAACTGCTGAGCAAACTGCCTCTTCTTCACAGGGGTTCGGTACTGGTCAGTGTGACTGACTCTCCTGTTACCATTTCAGATGTATCCCAGTGGATGGGGTCTGACAAGTCCAGCACGTTCAGTGTCAGCAGAGAGGAAAAAAAAGTAACATCTCCATTCTTTTAGTTCACCACGTTCAGCCGTGTATAATTATAGTTTAATTCAGAACTTTATTTTTTCATTAAAACTGTTTTAATGAACAATGGGTTTTTTTCTTAAACGTGAAGCAAGTGAGCAATGGTTTCCCTCTGTTCTGAGCCCAGGAGCTGTCCTGATACCCTGGTGTGTAAGGCAGTTGCACCAAGTGGCAGCAAGACCCGAGGCTTCAGGTGCCCTTCCCTAAAGGAGGCAGGGATGGGAGTGCTGAAATGCATCCCTTGTGCTGACAGGTACCCCACCTCACTGTGGAGCAGTTGTTCCCTGCCCAGTCTCTGCAACAACTCAGGTGAACTGGTGGAGGGCACTGGGATGAGCACGGGGCAGCGGGGAACGATGGGAGGCAGGGGATGTGTGGCTGAAGGACCCAGGATGGTGCCCTGGGCTGATGGGGAGTGTGGCTGCTGGGGAGGGGGCTTGGGTCAGGATGCCTGTGGCACGGCGCTGTGCGGTCCTGGCAGGTTCTGGCTCTCCATGGAGAGCAGCAGGCATGCTGAGCGAGGCATGGCATGCCAGGCTGCTGGCTGAGGTGACCTCGTGCCTGTCCTGTTTGCCAGAGAGCCGGCTCCTGGCAGGATGGGCACCGTGGCTCAGGCCGGGACTGGCCTGCCCAGCCCGACTCAGACCAAACGCCCTTTTTGCCCCTTGGGAGCTGCGCCCCTTCCCTTGCAGCCTGCACACCGCAGGTGGCACCGAGGCCACCAAAGCAATGCTGGCACCTTGGTGGCACCCTGCAGCCCCTGTGTGTGCTGTGACCCAGGGCACTGCCGCCCGGCCAGCTGTGGGCGAAGCAGCTGCCGTAACACTGTGGCAAACGTAATGGCTCGGCTCTGGGTCTGTATGGAGCTGAGCTCCAGCTGCTTACAGCTGCCACTCCAGTGCCACGTGCAGTTTCGCACAGAGCGATGAACGAGTCCCCAGGACTCACAGCTGTAAAATGGCAGCTTCTCCAGAGCAGAAAGGGAGCTGGGCGCAGGGTCTCACCCTGCTGGGGCTGTCCCTGCAGCCTCTAAAGGTGGGATGTGGAAGAGGTCCACGTTACTACACAGGCAAAAGAACTTGTTCATTAAAGTACATATCAACTAGGGAATGGAGATGGAAAACAAATCTGTCCTCTTTCCAACAAAAGGTTTTACACAGAGGCTTTCCAGGAGGTGGTCAGAGACCTCTGCCTCCCCTCAGGAGCAGAGAAAGGTACGTTACCTACCGCAGGGAGTATGTGGAGGAGTGAGAACAACAGGTCTTCTTCCCTGCTCCGTGTGAGGTGACGTACGTGAGCCCGCACGGCCGGGCTGTGCCACACCGCAGCAGGAGGGGCTGGGGCAGGGCAGGGGGTGCTCAGCGCCGCCCCAGCCCCTCGACACGACGCACGGCGCAGGCAGAGTCACGTTGCTTTATTGGTTACTGAGCCACAATTCAGAGAAATATTGCCTCGGAGCCACTGGTAGAAGCAGGTTCTCTCCTCTGTCTCCTAACATACCTGGCAGGACACCACCTGCTCTACGGACTGTAGAAATAAAAATGTCTCTGTTCAGGCTTGCAGCAGCGTCCGGGGAGGGTCTGCAGCTTCCCAGGTCCCGTGGCGGCCGCGCAGGCTCGGGCCAGGCTAGCCATCTGCATCGATTCTGTGAGCTGCCGGGGGAGAACAGGACATGGAGACACCCCCCAGTTTGCACACACCCCGGTACCAGAGCCAGGAATGTTTCTGGCTGCTGACAGAACACAACTGATATGCCCATGTACCCGTGGGGGCTTTCTACACTGGGTATGCTTCTTACATCAGGCTAGGGAGCTGGTCTAGGGTAGGCACGAGGCTTGTGCCCTTTGGCCCCCTCCCCAGGCTGAGAGGAGAACGGGTACAGCTTGGTGCTAGCAGCCTGGTTTCACAAACCCATTCTGGCAGGCAGACAAACGGGGATGAGGAAGACATCTGGCTGAGGCCTGCACCTTGCCTTTGTGTGTTCAATGCAGTCCTCAAAGGGACAATCCCACGCTGTGAATTGCCCAGCATGGACAGAGGTGGCTGTGGGAGGCCTCTGCTTCCCACTCCCTCAGAGAGGCAGAGTGAGGGGGTATCGACAGCAGCAGAGAAGCTGCCGTGCTGCCAGCCATGTGCCAGAGCGTGGCCAGCCCCTTTGGGACCCCTGCTCTGTGTGCTTTGCCAGGCAGAGCTGGAGCAATCCCTCAGGGTGTCTGCAGGACGCAGCAGGGCTCCCTCACTACTTACATTGCTTTGGTATCCTCAGGGCCTCGTTGTCAGCTGACATCACTTGGTGCAGAACGCCTCGGAACTGATAAAGCACTTTCAAACTCTTCTCCTCACCGACACAGGGGTCGTAGAAACCTGGCAGCCCAGCCTTGAACCAGAGGAGGACAGACTGAGCACCAGGGAATGGACTTTCACAGCTCTTCAACTGCCCAACACCCATTTCTTAGTCCCAGAGCTAAGGTGTCATTAAGAAACGAGGAATTCTGTTGCCAATGAGATGCTAAGGAGCCCCCAGTGACAAGTTCAAAACACAGAGAAGAGGGGACCCGGGAGGGAGTGGGGTGGGAAGTTTCTGGTGTACAGTCTGAGCCTGTTAACACACACTGCCCCACCCTGCAAACACCAAGAGGCTGTTTCTTTGGCACTGGGGTGCCCAGAGAAATATAAGGTCCAGGAGGCTGTAAGACTCAGGAAGTAAATGGCTTCTGTAAATTGAGTCCCCATCTTCAAGCACACTGGAGTGTCCCTGGTAGGACAGCAGTGACGTTGAGTCACACACTTCAGGTCTCAAGTCTGGGCTTGGACAGAACAGCCACGTACCTTGGATGCCTCTGTGAGGATGAGTTTGGAGTCTTTCACCAAGCACTGCAGTGGCACTGTCACGTCTATTACCTTCACCTTCTCGTTCTTCCTGCTGTTGTCATTAACAAACTTCCCATACCAGGCGTTCACTATGATCAATCCTGCGTTTCACATTAAGTCACAGATGTGATGAAGGGCTTCCACCGCCAGCCAGGCCCACGCTGACCAGAACACCACCCTGCCATTCCCTCCTGATTGAAACTCCCCTGCCTGGCCCCACGCTTCAAGACAGAAGAATGTTTTTACCCAGGTGGTTGTTACCAACCTTCAGCACTGGGACAGAGTGGCGTGACAAGCCAAGGGGATGTCAGACTGCTCTGGAACATTCCCTCAGAAACTGCTAGCAAAAATCAGAGTTCCTATTTCTGCTACGATCCAGGAGCAAACTGTGCAAGCAAGAGATGAGTGAAACCTAAACTTCAGACGGGGTCAAACACTTATGCACATCCCTCTCATGAAGAGGTGACTCTGGACTATCGTCTCCAGCCTGCTGATCAACCTGGCAGCACGTCCCAAGATAATACCAGCAGATCCTGAAGCTGAATGGTAACAGGACCTCCCCACCGATTGCAGGAGCAATCACGCTGTGCTTCCTTAGGGGGGGAAATGAAGAAATGACACCTGGCCTTTCTCCCCTGGAACCACCCAGCCTTTGTATTGTTCCTGCCTCTCTCTGAATCGAAGGAAAAAGCCAACAGTGTTGTAATCTTTACCCATTCTGGCTTCCTCTGCTTCAATTATCCTCCGGACAGACTCCTGCATTAACCGGACCTGTCGCAACACAAGGGACAGAGCAAAGATCAAGCAGTGTCAGACACTGTGTTCATAAGAAAAAAGCCCAGAGTGCAAAGAGCTTCCAGTAAGTACGGGGTCAGTTATGGGAAAGCCTTACTGCAGCTTCAGCCTCCTGCTTCTTCTGAAGGATGTCGCTGGCTGTGTTCTCCCGTTGCTTCTCCAGCTCCCTGCCACAAGGAAGTAAACATCACATCAGCTCTAGAGAGCGGACAGGATTCAGCCCCAAAGTGGCAGATGCCAACTCACCCACCCCAAGTAACACCGACCCTCTGCCTAACACAAACAAGCTGTTTGAAGGGTCTTCCCCACCGTTTGAGATGTCTGAGGGCTTCCCAAATTCAGCAGTACTGCCGCCGCCGCGAACCGCAGTGCCTCAGCAGGGTATCCAGCCTTTGCACCAGGGCTCGAGTGGGACTCCCCAGCTCTGAGTCAGAAACAGTCTCACAGGCTCACCTCTCCTTCTGTGCCCTGAGGTAGGGTTTGATGATTAGCCTATGCATGGCGAAGTAGATGACTAGAGGTCCCACGGTGGCATAGAATACAGCACTGGGAAGCAGCTGATCTGTTAGGTGGACAGGGAAGAAGTAGGTCTGGCTAGCCCTGTTCAACCTGGAACAAAGTAAAGAACAGCGACGGGTGAGAGGAAACACAGTTTATCCTGTTTGGTTCAGTACACTTAGTGGTGTGTGTGCTGCTGGACAACTGCTGAACCAATGAAGAAGGGAATCACGAGCTCAAAAAGGTGGAAATCTGATAAACCAGACAATGGTAAGGCAGACAGCTGACACCACCCAGAGCCCGACTACAGCACAGGAGACATCTCCTGTGATAGCACCTGGCTGCTCTGATGGGGTATTTCAGTCTTAGCAGAATTTATTCGGTCATGAATGTCAACAGGGAAAGGGACCAACATCATCAAAGAAAACCACTTACAGAGGAAGTCTGTGTTCAAACACTGGCACCTGCCTTCAAGGAAGGGTTACACTAACAGCTTTATGATGGTTACAATAACACTTGGTGTGGAAACTGTTAGCTTTGGGGATGGAGGTTGCCAGGGCTTTACCTTTTGAGCCTCTGGCCACACCCTGTGCTGGCACCAATCAGATGCACTGCAGGAGGTGAACCCTACAAGCTCCGTCCCTCTTGGTGAGCTGCACCCTGTTAGTTGCATAATCACCTATATTAGTTGATGCTAACTCACCAGTTCAAGCATACATTGTGTACAGTGTTACCAAGTGGAATGAAATTCAATCCACTTCTAAAAATATTTTTGGAAATCTTCTGCCCACTTACCACAATGCTCCAAGCCTTACTTCAGGCTGTATTTTCAGAAAATTTTGAGGCACACATGCCAGTCCTGAAAGAGGACAGCAGAAGGCACACATTGCTTCCAATGGGCACTGCTCGCTCTAGAGGCGAGAGCGGCCGCAGCCTTTCACAGCGATCAATCGATCAATACCCCTGTATGGCCCTAAGACTGGGACCTTCCCACCTGGGCACTGGGAATAGAAAGTGCAGGTTACGTCTGCCCCTGCAATCTACAGTTGTGATCTTGAACTGACTTGATTTTCAAAGAGACTCCTTGGGGAACACCAACACTGACGGTGGCTCCTAAAACGCTGTGCCTGGAAATCTTCCTCTCTGCTCCATACTCCACTATGGTCCCAAAGAAACCTGCCCTGCAACGACAGAACCAGGAAGCTGGTCAGATGGGGAAGAGACGCTTGAATTGCCCTTTACTGAATTGGGTAATTCCCCAAGTAAAACACAGAGAGACATCTGCGTGCAGCAGACATTGGCTACTGGGACTCACGGTCTGCCAACAGTGAGACCAGCCTCTTCAGCTTGTGAAGTAGTAACCCAAGCACAAGAACTGTCTTTCTTATGATGACAGATCCTTCAGGCTGCAAGCAACATGGGTTTCCTCTCGCACACTTACTTGAGAGAACCTTTCACTCGTGTCTGATCCTCATCCTGAAACTTATGCTGGTAACTGACCATCATGAAAGAGTGGGGGATTCCCAGCTGAAATACAAGAGGCACAAATGTATGAAAATATACCCCTGGCCACCACTGAGCCTTCTCCCAGATTTCCTTTCTCATCCTGTAAGTGGCACAGGAAACACTGCAGCGTGTGCCTCTTGCTCTGCACACACTGCAACCTCTGCAGCCTGCGGGGCGCGTCCTGGCTCTAACCTGACCCACATCAGGAATGATGTTGCTGGGTGCATAGCGCTGTGCTCTGCCAGACACAGCCAGTTACCCACACCACATGTTTGTACCAGATGGTACAAACTGCTCCTCTAGTCCCAAGGCAAAGCCCTGCTGGGATGGAAGGGCTGAGGCTCTTTCCCCCCACGGGATGGTAGTGCTGTCCCTGGGTGCAGCGATGCGACTCTCACCTGTAGTGCCACGGTGAAGTGGCTGGTTTTCGTGTCCCGGACGATGCTAGTGTTCATGGCTGACTGGATGCCCCAGCGCCACTGCAAGTAGCCCATGGTGTTCTTGTCGAGGTTGCGGGCCAGCACCGTGGTGAGGCCGGGGCGGATCCCGCGGGACGAGAACTGCAGGGCGCAGTTTGTAGTGATGAAACTGGGAGACAGAGAGGAAGCCTCATCAGTGAGAGCACACAGGCTCCCAGGCAGCCTCAGGTTCCCTCATTCCCAGGAGCCCTGCTGAATATGCAGAGACTCTTCTGCAAAGAGCGTGACGCCTGAAGGCTGCAGGGAACTAATTTAGATAGAACCAGCCGGGGCAGCGCCCGGAAGAGCAGGGCCATGCCCTTGTTCTCTGCTCTGTGCCACAACCCATGGCCAACGCAGCAGGCTACCATTCAGCCTCAGCCCTTCTTGCCCATGGCAGGTGAAGTCCTCGTCCTCTGCAGAGCAGCGCTCCCGGCTGCCAGAAGGCAGCAGCCCTGTTATTTAATAATCCTCAACATCAGCTCCAAAATACAGCGGTACAGGACTTCACAGGGAGCAAGACGCCTGTCCAAGCGCTGAGGAACAGCATGTTTGCTAGCTTAGAAAATACAAAAGAAAGGAAGCTCCCCAGTTGTTTTTTTTCCTGCTTCCAGAGCAAACTTCTGCTGCTCTGATTGTGAGACCGTGCCTCAAGCATCGGGAATTCACGGCAAGATCAAATGCAGTTCTAGGGATGTGGAATGCAGACCTTCCTTAAACTGAAGTATGAAAGTGGAGGACACCAACACACAAGTAGTATGCAAGTGTTCTGATCAGTACTAAAACACAGCTCCAAAGAAGCAATACCTTCTTCTGTAGGATAGAAACCGGGTCCAGAATTAACACAGAAGAGAATTCAAGCCGCTCAGCTCCTCACTGTGCAACGTTCACCATTAGACTGTTTTTCTAATACTTACCATCGCGGTGTAAGGTTACGGAATATCTTCAGGCCAAAGAGAGGTCCCTGGAGGTCTCCTGCTCCGAACTCCAGCTGTTTCAATGCACAACACCAAAGAGTTAGAAGAAATCATCTTTTACAGCAGTGACAAAGCCCCTCACAACCATCATTTCCGTCACAGACATTTCACCCACCGGAGGCATATGTCCCATGTATCTCAGCATCCTCTTTTCTGTTAGCTCTGCATTGGCAATGAGAGGTGTCACATCGAGGGGGGTAACTCAGAAGTAAAACAAAGCCAGTTTCATAGTGCTACAGGCTACTACTACTAGCCCCTGCTCTAGCTGCTCCAGTGAAACAGAAAGCACCTCCGTCCCAGTCCCACAGCAGCAAACAAGGCTTGGCTGCTGCCCTCCGAGGATGAGGCCCCTTCTCACGACAGCCTCCCACTAATGTCAGCAGTTCTGCTGCCACACTGTCTGCACAACGTGCCTGCTGCTTCACCTGCCAGGCTGGGTGCCTTCCTGGGCTGCTGCTCAAGGTTTATCTGGAGTTGTTCAGTCTCAGGAATGGAAGAAGGTCTTAGACCTGACAGCAGCTCTGCCTACATCTGCATCTCCCAAGAAATTCATTACATGGGATTTTAAAAACTTTTTAAGTCAACTGACTCATGCCAATACCTACCAGCTCCTGTACCACCAGCATCACAACGTCCTGATGCGAATCAAATGCCTCCAGCCTACAAATTCTAAACGAGAGGAAAACTCCCATTGCTCACAGGCTGAGGAAACGGGTTAGCAGGAGCTGGTGTGCCAAAAGGACGGTGCAGACAGCAGCCCCCTGCCAGCCACAGCAGCGATGACAAGTGTCCTGAACAAAGCCACCGCTTTGCACAGCTTGCGGGTGGGAGCACCGGCCCTGCCAGCTACTTGGATCCCATCTGCCTGAGTCAAACTGTTTTCCCTGTAAGTCCTTCCCGTGTGAGCAGAGCAGTTTTGAAGCGAAGGCAGGCTGTTGTGCTGCCCCACAGTGTGTGCTCTCAGCCTGCGGAAGGCACCCGAGAGCCTTCAGACAAGGGAATCAGCAACACCCTGGAGACAACAGGCAACAATTCTGGCAGCGTGAGTCAAGTTCAAAACACACAGCCAAATGGGAAGGGGAAGACATTACAAAAAAAACCAGGTTTGGCCTTCCCTTTTTAGCAAATTCCTTTGAGAATTAATTTTTCTATATTCTACAGAATGTAGAAAATGGGATGAAACTGTTCCCTACAGAAAACAAATGCCAGGAAACGAATCCAAGCAGCCTGAAATAGACTGGACACAGAAATGCACAGCAGGTAGTGCTCTTACCTCTCCCCATCCCTTGGCTGACGTCACTCGCCTCAGAGCTAGATTAATCGATCCACCTCCATTCCCATTCTGGGTGGAAAGGTTGCCAGACAGTATTGCTGTGTCTGTGGCAGTCAGTGGTGCCTGAAAAATGGATGTATTATTGTAAGGAATTCACAGCTGTAATGCATGTTCTCATGATGTGACCACGACTGTGCCACCCTAAGCGCAGACAGACAGGTTTCACTGACTCCTTGTCAACCCCTAAGCCCAGGTGTTTGAACCAGATGTGGCCACCCTGGCTGTAAATTTTGTAGTCAAAGATTGAGTATGGCAAGGATGAGGTAACTCTTGCAGCACCAGTCGTTTGTGGCACCCCTGAAGTCCTGCCCCTGACCCCCCAACCCTTCTAATCTCACCAGCCAGCGACATTTCTCCAACTCTCTAGAATGGGGGAGACACTCCCCCTTCTTTTCCTCCCCTGCATCCTCAAAGCTAGGTCCTGTTTTTCTCTATATCCTGTATACCCCACGATCAGTAAGAACCAGATGCATGTTTCCAATCTTGACTGAGCCTCCCTGCTAGCAGGAGGCAGCACAGTCACACAGACGAAGGCTGGGGCTGAGCTTCATCCTCCTCCTCCTCCCGCCCACACCAGATGAGAGGCCCCAGGCAGCGTCCTGTTCTCTGTCGCTCTGCGCTGCAGCGCCTCACCAGCTCAGGCCCTCCTCACCTCAATGGACTGGGAGATGTGCATCTTGTTTATCTCAATCTGGGGGAAGCTGCTCCCGGGCACATCTTCGTATTCTTCATCGTAACGATCAAAGAGGTCAGTGGCATCTATTCCAACACTGATTGTTCCCTAAGGAATGGTGAGGGAAACAAGTACTTCATGTTAACCCACATCCAGCATACACAGGCTGCAGCGTCCTTGGTACACGACTGCATTTGTCTGCAGTTTTTTCTTGTTCTGCAACTACTTTTCCACTCTAAAATGCATTTCTTACACACACAAGACAAACAAAGCAATGATTACAATATTGTAAGACAGCACTATAAACTGTAAAATAAAGACAGATTCACAGCAGGGATGCCACTTGTGACACCAGCAGGCAATTCTTCTATTGTGACACGTTGCAGAAGTAGGCAGCACACCTTTACGCAGCAGTTTCTTTTATTCTCTGCTCTGTCAGTATGTTAAAGCTGAAATTATCTATATTAGAAATTGATTTTCTTCAGTGGAACTTGGCCAGAAATCCTCTAAAGGCTTTCTTCTTATGAGTTATCCAAAACAACTTACTTCTGAGCTGCACTGTGCACTTGCAATTGACCTCATTAGTAGAAAACATTTCTTTTCCCTAGTTTCATCTTGTGATCAGATGAAAAGCTTGACAAAGAGACTTTCAGCAAGCATTAAATACTTCCTTTCTCAGACCACAGAAAGGCTTATTCCTACAAAAAACTAGGCCACAGCTAAATAGTCTGGCTACCTGCTGCTGTGCTCACTCAGACTAACTGCAAGAGTGGGTTTATTTGAAAAGGGCATGATTAGATCCTTGCCTGGGTCACAGAACTGAGAGGCTCTGGAAACCTCCCCTGCAGACCTATTAAACAGCTTTCCAGCCCATATAAAATGTACCGGTTGCACTAACAGCCCCTCAGTGCACCAGCACAGAACAAATGGCTTTGTACAGCGAAGCCCCAGAGCTGGGCAGGTACAACCCCATCACACAGAGCCCAGGGACAGCTGGAACAAACTCTCCTTACAGTCTGAGTCAGGGTTTTTCTTTGCCCTAAGTGAAGGCTGAGCCATAAATACAGGAAGCACTGCAGAGTTTGACAGGGCTCAGAACTTCTCTCTGGTTTGGCTCCCAGCTGTTCCTTTGGTGTCGATTTCCAACCACTGCTCAATGTTTCTGATTTCTTATGCAGCTAAAGTTGGGTATTTTAACACAGGAAGGCACAGTTATTTCCAGGAGAACTCTGGGACAGGGCTATGCCCCAACTGCTTACAAAGGACTCCCAGCAGGCCAGCGAATTTGGAGCACTCACACTCTGCTCCGTTCCTGGCAGCACCAGGGAGCAGCTCCTGCCCTTTCTGCAGCAGGCTACTTTCCAGGAAACATCTGCAAAGTCACCTTCAAGGGATCTGCTCTCCGGACACTACAGCTTCTTCAGTTTCAGCCCTCTCCTATGTTGTGCTGTTCCTTGAAACAAGGCCAAAGTAAGAGCAGAGCAAGGCAAACCCAGTGCCTGTGGAGGAAGCAGTGCAGCCTGCGCTGCTGCTCCAGCTCTTTGGGAAGACGTGGAGTGGAACGGCCAAAGGGAGACAGAAAGTGCCAACTCCACTCAATGGAATGCCAGCAGTTTGCTCCAGAGCTGACCACTCGTGTCTAAATGCAGGTGAGCATTTGTTTTAACAGGAGAGAGAGAGCTGCTTCCTTCCTTCCTGATGCTCTTCAGCTCAAGGAGGTGCAAAACCCAAGGCCTTTCCTAACAGAGGCAGGGTGGAAAGAGAGGTTTCCCACGTGGGGTGCCAGTTTCAGCACAGAACCTGCAAGTTTAAATTCCAAGTGAAACATTCTTAAACAAGGCATAGCATGCTGAGTAGTAAGTGTGTTGAATTTAAACAGCAAGAAGACAGAAAATGGTGTATTTTCAACTCAGTCTGGAATATAAATCAGTGAAGCTTTCTCAAGAATGTTCACTAAAACCAGACCACTGGAAAACATCTTCCTGCACTATACTCATTCGTACCACAACACTTGTACTCTTTACAAAGATGCACCGAGGTCTGTGCCTGGTTCTGACATGCACTGCACCTCTGTTCTTTCACTCACTCTCAAAACCTTGCCATGTCCTTTTTCACACCTATGGATTTCAGAACAACTATCCCTCCCAATGAAGGAAGGAACCTGGCTGAACCTATCCAGGCGAATCCCCCAGACCCACTGCAGGGAAAGGAGCCTCTCTGTTCCCTCCCTGGCCCCTCAGCAGGCCCCCGACGTAGCTGCCTTTTGCTGGGGTGAGCGGGGGGCTCCGCAGACACCTTCCCTCCCACCAAGCAGGTGAAGTCACCCTCAGAGGTCTGTGGATCCTGGCAAGGAAACTGGCTCAGGCACAAGCACAGGAAAAGCAGCAGATGGTGAAGTTAAAAATATTCCCGGAGAACGACAGCACCCCCTATGGCACCGGATAGAGAGAGGGGAGCGCTGCTGCCCGCAAGGCCCCATCAGCCACCTGCTCGGCCTTCGGGAGCAGCAAAGCTGGGCTGGGAGGTCTGTGCTGCAGGCAGGCAGCGTGCTGCAAGGACCCGGCACCGCGGAGCAGCCCGAGCTGCTCGGTTAACAGCACCTTTATCTGCCGTCCTGCGAGACGAGTCAAGAGCTGTGCCAGGAGACAACACCCCTCCTCCACCCCCTTTGCCTGTTTTCTTAGGGGTTTACCTTCTGGAAGGTGACATATGGAAGCTGTGCAAGGCTCAGCCTTGAAGGACCTGCACTTCTTAGGTGGTGACCTTCCTCAGCAGGAAGAGAAGGGGATTTCATTTCTGCTAATGGGGAGCAGCTCTGCCCAAATTAAATAACGAACTTTTCAACCCTTCTGCATGTCTTTGAAGGCAAAAACAAAGCTCTAAAAGCAGATAATGGACTCCATTCGAAACCTGCCAAATTGCCTACATCTGGTTATTGCTCAGCAGTGCTGGTTAAAAAGCTCTATTTTGCTGGAACTGTTTTACAGAACTGACAAAATGTTGGAAATTTTAAAATCACTTGTGTCCCTGCATGGAGCGATGGCAGCTGCACCACCAACTCCTCAGGAACACTGCCTGGAGAGACGTTTCTAGTGGCTGCCAATCAGCAAGTGCTGTAAACACCCAGATGGATAATTCTATCAGAGGACAGAGAGGCTGCGGTGCAGCTCCTCACTGCTCACAGCCACCCCAGGCGCTGGAGAAGACGCCGAGTTCCTGAAGCCACAGGGAAGCGTGAGGTGGAGGCAACCATGCCCCTCTGGCCCCAACCACCCTCTTCTCCAGCAGAGACAGTTGGACTTGACTGCTTGTGGCGTCCAGAAATCCCTTCCTGCCTGGAATCACACCCCATGCTTACTTAACCTGTGCAGTACCACCAAGTTCTCAGCACCTGCACCCCGTCCCAACAGCCTGGCGACCTGCAGCACTGGACCTGCTGTGCTCAGACCCGCGCCGATGGTCTGTGCCAGGGCAAACACCCCAAAGCTCCCAAGGGTCTCAGAAGGATGCTTTTCTGACACAGCCCTAACCAGTACTGTACTCACACTTCTCTCAGAAAACACTGATTTTAAACTGCTGGCTACGAAAACACCAGCAGCCTTCAAAGCCAGCAGTAAGAGCAGTAAATAAACAGGCAGTTTGTTTCTCAGGCTATGCAAATCACACAGCAACACTTTACAAGTCCAAGTAACTCACTACACACAGGAACCTAAAGGGCTGTTCACTACAGCCCCTTGTCTAGGCTCATCACACCGTGTGTATTTGTGGTAACTTATGGGTTCACTCTTGAGGCTGGGATGGAGTCTGTGCTCACCTTTGGATTAGTTCGCTGCTGCAGTCGTCTCTCTTCCCTCTCCCTCTGCAAACGCTCAAATTCTTCCCTGATTTCAGCTGGAGTTCTCTTCCTTTCCACAACCTGCTCAGAAAGACAGGAAACAAAAAAGATTATGAGAAAGAGGATGCTCTGGGTGCTGAGTGCTTGATGGGACTGACACCCCCTGCCCTGCATGCTCTAACACGTGTCCCCTGCTGCTGCTCTAAGTGGCTCTGAGTGAATTTCAGTACTTGGAGTCTGGAAACAAACACTTGGGCCAGATCAAAGGGCAGGCACGAGGCAAAACCCCATGCTTTGGGAGAAGGGAAAAGGGTCTTGTTATTTCTATTCCCTTGACCAAACCAGGGCAAGCTGCGTTCAAACCCCAAGTCCAAGGCAGTGCAGCCCAGCCCCTGAACCTATACAATACGATTCTGCAGCAAGCAGCATAGTGCAATCAGCTAAGGCTGGCAGAGGCTAACAGCAGGAGAGGCAGGAATGGACTAGTGTTCTTTCAAACCCCATAAAGACCCCAAGCAACAACAAAACCCGAACCCAAAAAAGCACAAAATGAAGAAATAATTCCCAACTCAGAGGTTAGCTGATCCTGGGAAGAAGTTTCTGGTGAAGAAGGTAGGGCTAGATGGACCATGATGACGCATTTGTCTCAGGCAGAGATGCTGCCTGTCATGGCAATATCCTATCAGGGAGCTCTGAACGTCAGGTTTATTGTGCTTTTGTCAAGTGAAAAACCTGCTGTCTTTGAAAATCCATCATGGTGTTTCAGCAGAGAGAGACAGGCAAAGACAGAAAGAACTTAACAGGGATGCCTTCAAACAAGCAGGCACTCATTACAGCAAGGTGCCAGCACAGCTCGATGAAGCAAGAGGGTCAGGTCAAGCTGGGTTTGGCCAGTTCTGCCAGCCATAAGGTGCTAAATTTCTCTCACCTCCCATCCTTCCATCTCCAGTCCTCTCCTCCCATATATGTCATAGATGGCTCTGGTCTGGGGATCACTAAGCACTGCAAGTTAAAACCAAAAGAGAGGAGAGAACTCAGATTTTGGTCTTCTCCTCACATCTCAGGCCAGCCCTCTGGAATAACAGCCACCTTCCTCACAAGCAGGAAGAGCCCTCCCTCCTTCCAGGGAGCCCGAGGCTGGCTCCTGCACACTGCACACTGCCACTGACCTTCATAAGCTTGGTGAACGAGGTTGAAGAGCCGCTCAGCCTGCGTTTTGAGCTCTGGGTCCCTGTGCTTGTCTGGATGGTACAGCATACACAGCCGGCGGTAGGCAGCTTTTAGCTCCTCCTGAGAGGCCTGGGAAAAGCAGTAAGAATGCCCTGAAGTACTACCAAAGCCATTAAAAACAAGACGATTCTCAAGATCAGCCTTAAGAGAGAAGCTCACCAGCTATTAGATTACACTGCTCTTACTTACACAAGACCAAGAACAGACTTTCATTTCATTACAGAAGGTAATGAAAGATTCAATTCTGCACACCAGGACTTTCCACACTACCTACAGCGCAACGAGCAACAGCTCATCAGTGTACACCCAGGCATAAAAAGTTAAGTAAAAACCCCCAAACCACCCAAGCAATCTGTTCACACACTATTTTTATGAGGCAACTACTGTCTCTGTGAGTCAGTGCAGAAGAGCAAGGAAAAATAAAGTCCCCTCAGGGTGAAACCACCTGAATCCAGAGATGTACACCAAACTCCACACGTTTCCATCCTCAGCCCTCGAGCAGATACTCAGGGCAGCTCTCTGCACCAGGAGAAACAGGCAGAGTGAAAGGACTGAACCGACGTGCCGGGCAGGCGCTGGCCTCCTGCAGCAGAGGCCCTGCCTTGGATCCAGCCAGGGGCTGCAGGGGACAGGGAAACGCTGCCAGGGAGAAAGGAGCACCCAGAAGATGACTGACAGAATCTGAAGACACAAATTCCATGTCCCCCCAGCGCTTCTCAGTGGCTGATGCTTTCACAGCTTCCAAACTCTCACTGTGGCACCAAGGCCCCAAAGGCTCGTTTCTTCAAGTAACACCTTTACTCCAGCCCCTGGTAAGGAGAGCCTGGGACCTCACCCAAGAGATGCATCCATTCCTGAACCAAAGCCAGGCACGGGTTGGAGTCTGAGGACAGCTCAGGCTCAGTGCTTTCTCTGCAGGCTTGTGCTACGTCACGTTAATGCTTCTAAATGACACAGCAACAGGGGGACCTGCTGAACTTGCTGTCCCTGGGACAGTACAGGCAGCTACAGATCAGCTCTTTTCTTCTTATGACTTTGTGCTTTCTCAGACATTGAAATTAAACTCGACTGAGAAAGCAGGGGAACAGACAGGTCTGAAATGGCATTCTTGATCCAAATTAATGATAAACGGTTCACTGTGCTATCAGTCATGTAATAGAAATGAGCATTTTCCTGTTTCACCAACGCTGTGTTCAGTGGGATGTGAGATTGGGCCTTCCATCATCATCCAATGGCCCGGGTCATTGGTTCAGTATTTCATGAGCAGCAGCCTCCTAGAGACCACTGAAGAAGCACCAAATCATTTCAAATTGCAGGAAACAGGTTAAGTCAGTGGTGATCACATGTAAGTTACATTTTTATTACCAAATTCCAGGCAAAATTCAAAGGTGCCCCATCTCCCAGCTCGGGGTTTAGAGGGCTTCACTTAGCATCCCAAACGTGCTGCTGCTTTTTAGTGGACTGGAATCTCTAAAAGATTAAACACCCAGACACGTGAAGACCGCTGCTCAGCAGGGTTACTGTCCTCACCAGGGCTGCCAAGTTCAGCAGGTAATTGTTCTTCCAGCTCAGCTGCCACCACACACCAAGTTGGCTCTGCAGATGGAAATGCAAGTTCCTGCATCCCACTGCTACACAGGATAGTGCTACTGAATTTAATTAGCAAGGGGTAATTAACATAGGAACTACCACTCGGTTGCAGTTACTCCCTCACAAAGCATTTTAACCTGGTTTCTGGCTCCCTGCGGCACCAAACCTGGACCTTCCAGTCTCCAGTTGGAAGCCTGAGTTAGCTCTGAAGCCCCGTTCATCCCCCAGGCAGGCACAACCCCCACACGCTTCCCACCTCCTCCTTTCAGCCTCTGCACACGCGCTGCTATTTGGGGAGGGTGAATTAGGAAAGCTTTGGGGTGATCCACAAGCTGGGCCAGCCCCCTTGTCACAAGACGCGGGCTTGAGTGGCCTGGACACGTCTGAGAGAGCGCGCAGCCCTTCCCGAGCAGCAGCGGGCAGTTCTGCAGCCCAGCGGGAATCAGCATTCCCACCCACAGGCGCAGGAGCCTCCACCGCAGCCACGAGCGCGGGCAGCAGCTCCACCGAGAACCAACGCTGTCAGGCCCAGCCGCTCTGACACAGCCCGCTCGCAGCCGGCCCAGGGGGACGCCGGTTACACACACGGCGCCGGGCGAGGCGAGCGGCAGCCGGGTTACGGCGCAGCTCGCCCCAGCGCTGCCCGTTGAGCGCCACGGCCTGTCCCAGACCGGCACCGGGCGGCGCCGGGGAGCGAGGCCCGCGGCGCTCTCTGCCCTGAGGCGCTCGGCGACGGGCGGGGCGTGTAAAGGGGATACCCGCGGAGTCCCCGCGCACCGACAGGCGCCACCGAGGCCG
>VZTU01005963.1:0-13396 GCA_013400835.1 Zapornia atra | reverse complement strand
GCCCGCAGCGCTGCCCGGGCTCCCGCCGGCCCCGGCCTGGTGCTGCGAGCCCAGCGAAGAGCGGGCGGGCGGCCCCGGGTCTTGCCCAGCAGCGAGGCGGAGCAGGGGCAGTGTATGTTTAGGGGAAGGGCTTCCCGGCCCGTGCCCGGTGGCTGCCGGTGAAGCGAGCTGGCGCGCAGGCTGGGTGCTTGTCGGCTCTGCCGCCGGTACAGGCGTGTGGCTGGCGATGGTGCGGGCGATGCTGCAGTGGCCCGAGCGCTGCTGTCCTCAGAGGAGGTTTTGAACGACTCGCTAACGCCGGCACGATCTAGCGGGAAGCCAAAGCCGTGCTGTCCCGTTCTAAAGCTCAGCTAATCTCTGCTGGATTCTTTCTCTGCATAGCTTTTGCTTGAAAGCGTGAGCGTTTTAATATTAAATCGGGTTTTTTTCTGATCTGGGGTAGTTAACCAGGAGGCGCTGATCGTGCTATAGAAGCTCCTCTACGCTCGTAGTCAGTGCTCGGAACGAGAGGCCCACGAAGGGCCGCTTTCTGGGAAGCCGTGTAGACACGGCTCTGCTGTGTGGGGAAGCGCCTGGCATCGTGCTTCTCCTGCATGAACCCACCTCCCAGACTCTGGGGTTTTGTCATACGGCTCCGGAGTCGAGTCGTCTCTGCGTTTCTGCAGACTCAGCAAGTTCTGAGGATGTCAGTTGCTGTGGCAACGGTGCTTCCCATGGATTTCGGTCCTGTCATAATTTTGCTCTTTTTCTAACTTGGTTTGGGAGCTGTGTGGTCTTCAGGGATGCCAGTGGCAGAGTTACTGGGAATCCTTCCCCATACCGGGTTGATCTAATGCTTTCCTAAAAGACACGGCTGCTCGGTGCCAGCTCTGGCTGCTGTTTCACATGCATCACAGATGATTCAGGGGAATTTTTTGGGAACAGTCCACAGGTGTCGCCTCTTGGCAGGGAAATACAGAAAGAGAGAAATATGACTTTAGGGAGCTAAGTATGAGCTGTGCTTTCTAAGCATGTAGAGATAACTCAAGCCCTACAGTATAACAGGGGAAACGTAACGTCTATGGGGGAGAAAAAAGAGAGGTACTTGCTTGTGCTTTGCTGACTTGGTGAGTCTTTGTTCAGGGTGCAGTGCTCCTCTTGCCAACGTTGCTACTCACAGGTTCCTCATACCGTGGTGCTGTGTGGCCTGTGATCTTTGCCATGAGAGAAGCAGACCCCAGGACTCAGGTCCTGGCCTTATCCAGCCCATGTGCTGTCAGGCATGAGACGCTGCAGCTTCTGCTCCTGTGTGTGCAGCGTGCTCCTTCTGCAAACCCTGAGTAGCCTTACTAGTGTCCTGATACAGATCTGGCGTTTTCCAGAGGCTGGGATCTGCCAGTACCTCTCCTCCATAGATGTAACTGGTTAGATTCCTTCTTAGATCAGGCCATGGAAATGTAAGAAACTCTCCTTGTCACTTGGTGGTTGTGCTAAGCTTTAATGTTTTTATAAACAGAAAGTACACGATGTGCTCTGCTTAAACAGCATGAAGCCCCCACCCAGAAAGGAGCTGAGCATGGTGATCCTGAACTTCACCATTCTCAGCTGAAGGGGTCGAGCCCGTGAACTCGGGTTTGGCACTGTCTGGGTCAGCAGCAGAACGTGCTGGAAGGGGCTCCCAGAGGGCCCCTTGGAGGCTCAGCAGTCTGTCCCAGGTGCTGGAATGGTGTTCCTGAGCTTGGACGCCAGTGAAAAAGGGGGCAGCAAGCTGGATGTCCTGTCTGGAAAGTTGGTCTCTGGGGTGCTGCGAGGCACAGAGGTGTCCTGGAGTCTGCTCAGCTCTGCTTTGGAGCCAGAGACAGGGGCGATTCCTTCCATCTCCCGAATCTTTGATCAAAGCCGGTGGGCTGGGCGGGGAGTGGGCTTCCTGGGGCTGGTGAGAGGCTGGGAGGGGCCTTGTTTGGCAGATACTCTTAGTAACTGGAGTCGTGGGAGTTGTGTGGAAAATTGCCCCCACACGAAGTGTTTTTGCTAATATTAACTTTAGTTCTATCTCAGCTCAATGGAGGGAAAAACTAGCAAGTGCCATAAATTCATCCGAGCTCGTCGGAGCTGCCTGGTTACCCCCTGACAGAGCTCCTGCCTCCCAGTGATTGCAGCCATCAGCCAGAGAGGGAAGGGATGCCACTGGGGCCTTCCAGCCACAGCGCCAGGGCTCAGCACTGCCAGACTTCTCACGTAGTGTCATCTGGGGGCTCTTTGGCTTCAGTGGAGGGTGAAGCTCTGAGCAGGGTTAGTTATTTTAAAAAAAAAAAGGTCCAAGGGTGAAGGCCAGCGTTCTGCCCCTCTTACCACCCAGGTTAATGCTGACTACTAAGTTCTAGTAAAGGTCTTGTGTGGTCCCATTTGTTAGTCGTAGGAGCCCATAGAGATAATGTCTTTTCACATACAGAAGGCACTATTGATTTCCTGTTAGTGTTGTCCTGAAATGTGCACGGTGTGTCTGCGGAGCAGCGACAACCCTCCATCGCTGACTTTATGGGAAAAGAATGGTTATTGAATCTTTCCCCATAAAATATAATCTCTTTCTCTCTTCCAGAACTTGCTGGCCCCTGTGGGAGTCCCTCATGTTATCTCTTTGAGAAAATTGATTTTTTTTGTCTCTGCTTTGTACACTTGTGTTTAGTCTTGTTTTTAATTTGGCTGGTGTGATATGAAATGAAGGATTCCCTGACAGTAAGCGTGCTCAGTGTTGTATTGCTTTCTTTTCATATAGACCATCACCTTCAGAAGGCTTTAAAATACAATAAAGATATTTGCTTGGCACAAGTCTCCTTTTGTTGTTGCTGGGAATTTTTTTACTCTGGGTGAGTCATTGCCCTGCTGCTTCTTTCCAGGCAGGTCTCAGACACTGACAGCTTTTCAGCTGCTTGCAGGTGAACTCGGGGTAAGTTGCTAGTGTCAACACAGCCCAACTGATTTCAGATGAGTGATGCTGTGGCAGGGAACACAACCAGCAGCACTGTCTGCTCGAGGAGCAGTGGCTCTTTGAACTCCAACAGTGGCAAAAAGCCTCTGTCAAATTTGTCCTTTCCTGTGTAGCAAATGACTGACTATGGGACTTTTTCCTTTCAGGGAGGAACCGGCAACATGAATTCATAGATGATGAGTAGGATGCCAAAGCCAGAGATGACAGTGCTCTTGAAGAAATGCTGGGTAGAACAAAAAGGTAAAAGGAACGGCTAATTGAGTGCGTTTTGGAGCCTGTGGACTGGGGCGAATGGCACACCCCCTCCAACTGTAGCTGTTTCTCAATTCCCTCCTCCTCCATTTTGCATGAAGTCCCAGTGATGCCTCTCACTCCTGACCTGCTCTTCCTGTGCTTAGGTCTGCCCCAAGCTGCATCCTCCTGCACCCAGACCCCCGAGACGCGTATTTCCGAGCGGGTCCTTGCATGCACGTGCTTGTAGGCTCAGCAGCCGCCTCACCCGGCCTGCAGCTCACACTGCCACATCAGCCTGGCCTCACACCAGGTTGTCTGCTGCCGGGTGTTGTGAGGGGCAAAAAGAAAAGAGATGAGCTCAGCTGGTGGGTTTGCAGCCCGTGCCCTTCTGCCAGGGTGGGGGTTCAGTGCAGCCGTTGCCTGTACCGTCTTCTGACTCAGAACTGGGCAGGTCACAGGG
This sequence comes from Zapornia atra, assembly GCA_013400835.1. Lineage (NCBI taxonomy): Eukaryota > Metazoa > Chordata > Aves > Gruiformes > Rallidae > Zapornia > Zapornia atra. The sequence goes on along the minus strand of VZTU01005963.1, from coordinate 9,734 downwards.
TGACACGTTGGAAATGCTTTTGTAAACGAGTTGCCTCCACCAGGACTAAATGGCTTTTGGCTACTCTGATGCCTTTTGCTGCGTTTTGTGTTCATGCTGTTGAGGTGCCCATGGGAATTGCTGCTTATTGGCTCTTCATTCTGAGAAATTCTCTCTGTAGCTGAGGGGTGATAGTCCCCTTGAGGACTTGGGGAGGTACAGGCAGATGTCACCACACCCACAGAGCACTGAGCAGTGCAGAGCTGTCCTTACACCCGTCCCGTGACAGCAGGAGTGGTGGGAGCACCTGATGAGCAGCAAGGAAACCTTTGTTAGTACTGTAGCTCTCCTTGGGAGCTTCTCCTGCTTGGTCATGGAAGACCTGACTTTAATCCCCCTGCAAGGTGAAAAGCAAACGTTCTCCTTGAAAGCGTTGCAGGTTCCTAGTAATGATCCACGTGTTGCCCTTGCCCCTCTGCTCCTTAGGGCAGCAGGTGCATGGGACGGGCATTTCTGTGCCAGGCAGGAGACCCTGACAGCACCAGAGGCAGAACGAGGTGTGGATGGTTGTTAGGTATAAATAACTGTTCTGTTCTACTGGAAGGGTTGTCTTCAAAACAACAGCTGGGGAGGGCTTTGCTATAGTTTGGGTGTTGGTGCCAGTTGTAATTTTCACATGCTTAACCTGTTCCTGATGAAGTCAGGCTCTGTCACAGCAGCAGGGCAGGGTTAAGGCTTCGGAACATCCTGGCACCACAGCCTCTCCTCGGGATCATTAGTGCGGTTCTGACAGTGCCAGAGGTTATTTCTTCAGTTGGACCTGTACTGTTAGGAGACCTTCTGAAGGACCCAGTGGTTCTGTATGTGCCCTGGGTGCCTGGGACCTTCAGCACCTCCTCGTTCCCTGCTGAGGTGTGTTTTCTGCAGCAGCTGGGCTGAGACCAGCGCGTGGTGCCTGCGGACCCTTCCCGCCACGCGCGTGAAGAGCCTGTCCTGGGGACAGAGCTCTGCGTTAGGGCATCGCTTTCATCTGTCAGAAGCTGTTTGCAGAACGTGTCGAGCGTGCCAGAAAGCCAACCTTTCACACTGTGAAGATGAAAAACACACAGGAATTGTTTACTGATGCCATTTTCCACGGTCAGTCTGCTGGATGTCGTGCGGTGTTGGTGGGTGGAAGGTGATTTCTCTCTCTGAAATCAGCCTGCAACTTACCTCCTGTAGAATAAGAGGCCTGTGAGAAGAAGTTGGTGACTTCTACGATGTCAGTGAGGGTATTATTGGGGCTCAATTCCACCATTCAGTTTTGCCTCTATTTAGCAGAATACTTTTGTGTTTTTTCCATTATAGGAGCGTGATAGATGCTGAGGGATGTCCTGAAATCCCTGTTACGTTTGGGCCACATGATGTCACACCACCAGGTTCAACAGAAAAAGCAGGAATTTGATGTAACCATGTTTGAAATAGGGTGTAGATGCCATATCACATACAGTTTGCTGTTCTGAAACAGTGGCACCTGCATAAGCTATCGGATAAATATTATAAAGTATATTTTAACTAATACCACTAGAGTTGAGAATTCAGGCAAACTTAAAACAGTAATTAGCAAGTTTCTGTTGTCAGTCTGTATTTTGGGAGATCTGATAGTTGTGCTCATTGTTTCTCTGAGTATGTCTGTGTTAAGGCTGTTGGTGTATTTGGTGGTTCTATAAACTCGGATGTGAATCTGTTATGCTCTTTGAGGTCCAAAATTCTTCACCATCAATCTGGAAGCCCTGAATTTGGCTAAAATTGGAGTGCAGTCAGCATTGGCAAGGAACTGTGTCCTGGTGGTAGTGCCAGTTCCCCAGAGCCAGGGCTTGTAGCCGTTACCTCTTCCTCCTGCTCGCTGCTCGGGGCCCAGGAGCCCAGCCAGCACAGCTTGGCTGTGGCCACAGTGCCCTGCGAGCCCAGTGTCACAGCAGGCTGGGAGCAGTGGGGAACAGGGAGTTGTCTTTCAGTTTTTGATGTGGTTTTGACAGAGCCATGCATGTACATGTGTGTTATTTTACTCCTCCTGCCGCTGAAGATGAGCTGAGGGAAGACGTGGTGCTACTGCTTTAAGGTGGTAGTGGCCACTAGCTGTGCTCAGCATTGCCTCTGCCAGCTCTGGCATCCAGGCACGTGCTGCCAACTCAGCGGGGGCTGGGGAGCTCAGATAGCACCAGATTTGGCATCAGCATAATGACTTCTGCAGGCGTTGTGCTTTGGATGTTGCCAGCTCCTTGCTGCTTCTTCTGTCTTCCAGCACATGGTATTTCAGATGACCCCAGGATAGGCAGTTGCCTACTAGAGTAGCTTGTGGGTTGTTATTTTTTCCCCTCACTCTTGTTGGCAGTCAGGTTTTCAGTTGCAGGGGAGCTCTGGGAAATACCTGCTCGGTTTTGCCTGCTGTCCTGCTAAGGCTTTAGCTTGCTGGAGCCGGTGAGAGACGGCAGCAGTCAGCGTGCTGCTGGTCATTCAGGTGATGTGGCCTGATAGCCAGAATAGGAGCATCTTCTCCCAGAGCATGCCATTTGGTCACTGGGATGTGTGGCCTCATCTTCCCACTCGATGCAAATTCTTGTACTCAGAGGTGGAGCTTTTCAAAGCCCCTAATGCTGTGTTCCAGTCTAGCCTCTGTCCTGCAGGCATGCTGGGGAGGCAGGTGAATCACTCACTCTGCACTTTGATCGTAAGGTTCAGTATGATTCCTTTTCTGTAGGTGGCTTGTCAGACAGAATTTCTTAGTCATTGTACTGGAAGATCTTGTCCTCGATGTCAGAGGTGGGGCAGTTGGAGGAGATGCTGTTACAGTTACTGCATCTTTGAATGTTTCATTTGGCATCATGGGCCCATCAGTGTATGGCTTGTCAGTGGCTGGTACGCAGGTACTGTTACTAGAGGGAGAGCCCCAAGGTGTTCTGGTGTGGTTTGTGGGGGTTTGAGGTTTGCTCACACCAGAAGTGAGTGCAGTCCTTAGGTGATACTCCTGATCAGCACCGAAATTCAGCAGCAGGTCCATTTCTGAAATGGTCTCTTCATGCTTGTCATTCAGGTGCCTGCTGCTTCTACTGATCCCATACTAATTTCTGCAACTGAGATCTGCTTCCTCTTTATATTTCTAGTTGATATTGATCAATTGGTAATCCTATGGGGGGGCTAACTTTGACTTTTAATATTATTATAAATCTACTTAGCTTTTTTTTAACCAGGAAGCAGTGTTACCAAGACTGACGTTGGCCAACAGTAGGTCACAGCTTTTACTGTTCGAGATGGAAGTTAAATGCCATCCTTCCAAGTATGAACTCCTAATTCCCAGACTAATAGTTCTCTTACCAGCTAAAAGAAGTAATTTTAAGTGTAGTTCTCTTCTTTTGGAGCGCTTGCTAATTTGGAGCACTTTGAACCTGCCTCCCACTCCAAGGAGTCAGTGGAAGGTGCTTTAAGCTGTATTTTGTGCTTCCTATAGGCAGGTTGGTAGTATGTATCGACTCCTCGGGTGCTGCCCTGGTCTTGCTCAGCATTGTGTGGGGAGGTCCTGTCTGCAGGGTGGGAATGGCAGAGCTGAGGTTAGTTTGAGCCATATTAAAGTCTGTGTGGTGGGTTCCTGGTAGGAGTAAGTAGGGCTGCAGCAGCGGGTGCGGGCTTCGTGTGAATGCTGGGTGAGGTCATGCTAGCACAGGGTTTTGGAAGATTCTCTGCTTTGTTTTCCTGGCAGAAATAGCCTTTTAGCTAAACATTAAATGTGGACTGATAAAAGAATGTGTATCACTTAACACCAACAGCAATGCTTCATAAGGACCTTTTCCAGTTTGTAGCTGAATAAAGAGGGTGGCCTGTCCTCACCTACGGGTCTGGCAGGAGTACCTCCCTGGTTTTGCCTTTGTGCTGTCCCAGGATTAAATTCTTCATATTTAACTCTCTGGGTTCCATAAATAATTGACATGCTTGTCTTAGCAATTGGAGATCAGCAGCAAATTGTATTGTTGAATAACAGGGTTGTTCTGAATCCTTTACTCCTTTACAGCTTGATTTTCATTCTGCTACTGAGAGTGTAGGAGCTGATTTACTCCAGGAAAAAAAAAAGTATTTCTCTTCCAGTCCTTCAGGGGAGGGAGTTCAGGGAAAGTCAAGAACTCACAAATGAAGCTAAGCGAAGAGCAGCTATTTCTGCCTATTTTTCTGCATATGCTGTTTGTGTGTATTTCCCATTCTGTGCAACGCTCGGGGTCATAGGGAAGGGATTGTCCCAATGGCTACACAAGGTTCAGGCAAATCCAGAACAACAACTCTGCTCTGTAGTGAAAACTAATGAGAAAATATACCAAACCAGTCATTTTTGTTTAGAAGAACTACTGCATGTCTGTGATGACAGAGGAGGAATGCTTTGTGTAATAGGGCATCGGACAGGCACCCGGGGGGATTGGAGTGGCGGCACGGCCGTGGCACCTGCTGTAAGCATCTCACTGTTGGCTCCAGTTTGTGATACTGAACAACTGCTTTATCCGTCCAGAAATAATGATGCAAAAAGCCAGCGAAGATCCTTCTCACTGTGAATTTGTAGCGTGGCAGAACCCATTCGTGGTGGAGTCCTTGACATGGTTATTTGCAGGTAGCGCTTTCTGACGGGACGCGTGAGGTGTCTGCCAGCAGTGCCTCTGCGTTATGCCTGCACGAACTGGCAGGAGTGTGCCAGTGAAGACTCAGCTTGGTGACTCCAGGACAGGCTGCTGGGCAAAGGGCAGAGCCTGGGTGATGCTGCTGTCCCAAGTTCCCAGGGAGCAGACTGACTGGGTTAAGTTTGGCTTTGCCTCTGGCGTCCAGTTCCTGGATCTGTGGGGCTTTGAACGCCCTCTGCCTCCGCCATCATCATCGGTTCTGCTTGTGTTCCACTGCTGTTGTCTTCCATGAGCTTCCAGTGCCTGAGCCTGACATTTCCATATTGTGGTGGCTAAAGTTTGTCTCCCAGATCTGTATTTATTGGGTTAATACAGACAGCAGTCTCATTGCAGAGGAGTTCAGTATCCTGGTAAAGATGTTTGCGTAGAAGTAGGAACGTGGATGTAGGAGCATGCCTTTAGGGAGCTCAGACTCAAACATACATTCTCATTGTTATTTGCTTCAACTATCACTAGAGATCCAATACCAAACTAACCTGAAGACTACGCTGTCTGGTACGTGCCGAGGGGAGAACAGACCCTTGCTCAGGTAACAGCGGTGGCTAGCTGGGCCTCTGCAGTCGAGCAGTGCTTCCTGGGCAGGCCCGAGCTGGGAGCTGTGCCTCCCCTGCCCTGAGCAGAGCCAGTTGGGTGCCAGCTGTGCTTGAGAGCTCCACATCACTGTAGGGTTTCGGCTTGCTGCTCGGGCACTGAGTGCAGCTTTGCATACTAGCAGGAGAGAGGGGACAGGCTGTGGGGAAAATCATTCCCAGAGAGCAGCAGCCGGGCTCTACAGCTTCTCGGGATGACAATGGGTTAAAAAACCCCAGACCAAATGGCCAGAAATCCTTCTGTGTGCCTTTGTGAAGACTGCCCTAGAACTGTGACTGTGGCGCTGCCATGGCTGACAATCACATTACCCCTTTAAACAGTGTAACTTGATTGTCGTCCTGGAACAGAAAGGAAAGAGAAATGTCCTGAATGCACCCTAGGAAATTGTCTGTACTAAATCTCACCCAGCGTTCATGAGCCTTGTATTTAGTATTTGATTTTGCCAGAATTACATAAACGGGGGGGGGGAAATTGGTAATGTAAGCTGACTACCAGAGTAAATCACAGCCTAATTATTCTTCTTTCTGGCTAAAATTAGAATTTGATATAATGGTCAATAGACATTTTCTTTAATTTTTGAGACATAATTTCTGATACTTAATCCAAATGAATTGGAGAAAGTTGCTGCAGAATTGAAAAAATAAATTATCTGAATTTTATGGTGACTTACTGGTGAATCCCCTTAGTTGGAAGCTTTAATTTACCTCATATTTCATTTTTTTTTCCTCCTCTAACTGGCTCAGGGGTGTATATTAGAGCAAAATAATTGTAATTTCCTTAGTGCTGCCGGGGTGCTTGGAGTGCGAACGGTGCCCGAAGCGCAGGCGGAACCTGGCCTGTTCTTGCAGGGAAGCAGCAGAGGACCAAGGCCACAGAGGGAGGGACAGTGGGGCTCATGGCCCCTGCTGCGGCGTGGTGGGCTGTGGAGAAGTGATGGAGATTGGCACCCATGTAGGTCAGTCCTGAAGCTGCTTGAAATTGTACCAGAAGAGAAATGGGGGTCTAGCATTGCACACTGCCCCTGGGCAGCCACTTGTTTCCCTTCTGGACTCAGTGCTGGTGTAGAGGAGCAAACCACTGTTGCTCTTGTTCTTGTTTAAACTGTGCTTAGTGTTGAAGCTAGTGGCTGAAGTATCTACAAAGTCTTTACAAGGCTTTGCACAGCAAAGCACCTTTCCTCCAGGGGCCTTTGAAGGGGCTCAGGCTCTGGCCTTGTGCTTGGTTTAGTCTGGTGCACGTTGTCTATAGCCAGGGGCTTTAGTAGAAACTACTGGAAGGTAGTGTTGGTATTTCTAAGGGAAAGAAATGGGCTCACAGCTGCAGACATGGGGAGAAGGATGTGCCCAAACCCCTGAGCACAGAAGATTGCAGAGTTCAGCCTCCTGCTAGGCTGCTATCCAGTCCTGACAATGTATGTTCTCCTCCAACTTCCACTCCTGGTTTTGGGCAAGTTATTTGGATGGCAGAGCCCTAAAGGGAATGTGCTGCTCTGGAGAACCTTACTGAAGAAATGCGTGTTTGGGGATATTTACCTTCCTTTGGTGAGCTTGGGAATGGCAGTTCCACTTCCCAAGGGCAGGGCAGTGTGGTGAAACCACGGTGGATCTCTGTGTACACACTGACTTGGTTAAGTCTTGGCTTTATTCCTGGAAGAAACAGCTTCTGATCCCATAAGTGGAGAAAGGAAAGGGCAAAACCATTTAATTTCTATCATTGTCAGTGGGTTTTTTTTTTTTTTAAGCATCTCTATTCCTGCTTCAGGGAGTATTTTTGCAAACCCACTTGGCATTCCTTGCTTCTAAATCATGGAGAAAACTATGCAAACAGTTCAAAAGAAACGGGGTTCCAACGTTGTCATCACAGCTATTAAAACTGTCTGAATTGTTGTGCTTTGTGATGCTTGCCACAGCAACGGTGGGTGTGTAAGTTGCTGAATATCCTGAACAGGATATTTGAATGTATTCTTTACTGCTTTACTTCTGCGTATAACTAAGCATGCCAAGTCATCACATTAACCCAGTTAACCAGGCCAGACCCACATCTGCCATGGAATGATAATGGGGTATTTGTTTTTTTAAAGGCCTCTCTATTTCCCCTCCCTCTTAACCAAGACCCCACCAACCAACCCAAACCCCGTACCTCAGAGTAGCGGCGGCGTATATCAGTGTGCTGTGAAATTATTCATGATTCAGAGACTGCAAAAACTCCCAGCACATCTACTCTCTGCCCCCTTGTCAGCTGGAGGTAGGGCTGTGTTTGTGCCCTAGAAGACAAGTCAGTTTGTCCTGCACACTCACCGCTCTCTTGGGGTTCAGTATCTCTGTGCCTTAGCAGCCACTAGACCTTTGTTTTTCAAACAGTGGGGAGTGGGGAAATGTGAAAGATACTAGCAGCACTTCAAGTCAATCTGCTTCTTTCGTATTGTTTTATTGCACAAGGAATGAAATGAAAACATTTGGGGCTCTGCTGGCATGTTTGATGAGAAATCCATGTTCCGTAATACAGCGTAGTCACATTGCTGTAATAGCCTGCCTGCTGCCCTCAGAATGATAGTGATTTCAGGTATGTAAGATTCAGTTTATTAGGGTTTTGGTTTGTTCTGGGGTTTTTTTCCTCCTGGTAGGAACCTTTCTATTGAGGAAGAGAATGAGTTCCTTAGCCACGTGTAGTAGATTTCTTAAACTCAGTAACCCCTTATAAGTGCCTTATTTGTCCTTATCCACACAAATTCTCATCGCCTTAATGGACTGAGAAGGATCTAGAAAGCCAGGCAGTGCTTCTGAGGACACTTGACAGACCAGGCTGCACGCTGTTGAGCCAAGGTAGGTTGTGTGTGTGTGCTGGGAGTGGAGCTGTTGCCAGCCAGCTCAGTGGAAGTTCTGCCCCAGCCTGGGAGAGGGCAGCGGGTGTCCTGAACAGCCTTCTCAGTCAGACTGTGTGGCTCTCCTTACTCTGCTGAGCCATGGAAGGATTGAGGAACTGCTTGGGCTTTGGAGAGAAGGAAGAGACGGACACCCTGCGCAGATGCAGCAGGTTTTGCTTTCAGCAGTGCCCGCAGGTGGTCTCGGGGTCTGGCCCTGTGTGGAGTTGCCTGGTGGTTCTCAAGGGCACGTCAGGAGCGCAGTAAGGGCTGTGATGGAAATGACGTGTGTGCCATCTCCTTGAAAAGGACAGAAAGGCTCTGTGGCAGCGGCCTGGGTCCTGCTGGCATTGCACCCACAAGCACAAGTGTCTGCAAAACCCAATCCAGACAGCTCTCCAGCATTACTGAATCTGGCAGCAGTGGGACTCTGACTGGAGGAGCTGCACTAGCTCCACCATTTCTCTCACCCCCTTTTATTGCCTAGTCTTGCCTGAATATCCAAGTGGAAGCTTGAGCCCCTTCTGAACTCTCATGATCTTGAGCAGGAGACTAACATGCCAGGAGAGAAGCTGAATCAGAGGAGAGGGCAGTGGGTGGGGTTGGCCCTCTGAAGGACTGAAGGCTCTGCTGCCTGGCTACCCTAGATGCCAGTCTTGCTGAGGAGAGTGAGGCAGGCCTGGCTGCAGGGGTAGGCACTGTGGTGAAGGGAGTTGTCAGATGAGACTTGCCTCAGGAGGACTTCCACTGGGTAACTGCAGGGGGATGCCTAGTGGAACCTAGTGCGGCTCTGTCACCGACCCAAGGAGCACCAACTGTGTGGCTGCCTCATGTCTGCTAAGCATGTGCATCACCTGGGAAGGGCATCCAAGGAGAGACAGAGATTCCCTAGAGCTCATCAGGAAAGTGATAGCCCTTTGGCAGCATGGCATCCAGAAGTTTCCCGCCTGTCTTGAACAGCTGAAGGAAACGTTAGCACAGCTGCTCCTGTAGCTGCAGCAGTATTTGTGTGTTTCTAGGACAGACTCTACTGGATGAGTTTTATGACCATCAGGAGCGAGCCTGTCGTTCTAGAGCCTCTGCTTCAATGTGCCTTTCACGCTCTGTCAGATCAGCAGCCGCTGAGAAGAGGAAGAAGGAATTTTCCTTTCTCTGCCTCAGAAGACCCATCCCACCATGCTCTGTCCCTCTGGGCTCGGAAGCGGCTTTGGCCCTTAGCACAACTGGGCAGCCAACAGGTCCTTTAAAAGAAGCTCTGGTCTTTGGGGGCCTGAGGGGCACTGCCCTCCCTGCCGGCGTGGGCGCAGGCGGCAGGAAGCAGCCCGTTCGGCCTCCACACGCGCGGTGCAGGCGCTCGATCAGGTCCAGTGCCGGGAGCGCTGCCGGCGAAGGCACCAGCGTGCTGGCTGACGGACACCAGCACAAAACGGCCGGGAAACGCCGCCTGGCGCTGCCCAGGCGCTTCGTGTCTATAGCGGGCGGAGCCTCCGGCCCGGCGCCCTGCCCGCCCGCCCAGGGGCGCAGGCCTGGTGCGCCGGGGAGCCCCGCGCTGTGCTCCCGCACCCCTCAAGCCCCTGGCCAAGGCTGGCGGTGTGCGCCCAGCTCCC